>JAPQRP010000005.1:45248012-45258447 GCA_037367295.1 Apogon hyalosoma | reverse complement strand
GGGTGTGTGTGTGTGTACACACACCCACACACAGAGAGATGAAAAGGTCACTTTTTCTTCAATTTTCTCTCTAACCTTTGAGCTTTTATGAGACATCTACATAACCAGTAAGTGAAGTATAGAATAATAACTGATTTCCACTGAAAAACACAAAATGTAGAGGTGATAAAATCACATGGGAAAGGTTAAATGTAGAGAAAATTTCATTTGGAAGTAAAAAATAAATAAACAGTTTAAGGGTTACTAAATAATCCATGTTGTTATTTGTGGTTATTGTTGTTCACATTTCACATACATGGCAGACAGAGTTTGTGAAGACGGGAGAAAATAGTGATAGTGAGTTGACCCAAAAACTGTTAAAAACTTTTTTTTTTTTGTTTCTTTGTTTTTTTGTTTTACCAGGCAATTCACTCCACAGACACAAAGTAATGATCGATATGGTCAGATATGAGAGAGGAGGTAGAGCAGAGGAAAATAACTGTCTGCTCTCTGCTGCATGTGTCAAAAGTAAACAATGAGAGCTACTGATATTCTAGTTTTCAAGTGTCACCATGTGTTGTTTACAGTGCGACTCGGTCCTGGACTCACTTCCCTGTTAGTCTGTGTCTGACCTGCTCCACAGTCCACGGAAAATGCAATTAAACCTCATGACCTTATTCAGAAGCACTAAGACACTATTCTGTCCTTTCCAAAAAAAAAACCCCAAACTTAGTTTATGTTTTTATGTTTATGTTTGTCTGCTGCAGCGGCAATAGCTTTTCTTGTGCAGAGACTAAGAATAATTGAATGCAAGTGTGGAGAAAGGCCCAGTCATGTGAGGCTACAGCTTGAAAAGTTAAAATCCCAGTTTTACTAAGAAGATTACTTTAAAATGAACAAATCACTCATGAGTGGCACTTTGTTTCCCAACTTTCCTGGCAATCTCCTTTGCGCTGTCAAAATAAATAATATTGAAATACGGTAAGAATGAAGTCGTGTGAATGGAATGCCTGGACGCACGTAAGATTCTGGATTTGTGCTACTGGTTCCTGCAAGAGGTCTCAAGAAAGTTAAGCACACAAAGGACCAAATCCCCAACTAGTAGTCTAGGCTTCCAGGTGTGTGTTTTTTTTTTGTTTTTTTTTTGGCTTCATGGCTCTCTCCACCTGTGTTAGCTTTTTTATACTAATGCCAGAAATAGCATAAAATGAGTGGAAATTGGACGGGACATTGAAACGAAGAGGAAGAAGAGAAAAGAGGTCAACGAACAGTGGGCAGTGAAGGAATTCGCTCTCTTGCTAAGATGTAATTGTAGTATTTGTCTTGTCTTTCAACAAACAAAAAATCCCATACCATATGGAGAGAATTGCTATTATGTTTTGCCTTGAACTAATAAAAATGAATGTAATGAGTTTTTGTGAAGAAATAGATATGCAGTGTGTAAAGTTTTAGTCCATTCAAAATGTTTTATTGTCATGTAGAAAATCAAGATCACTGAATTTACCATATTTGATTCCTTGCCCTTATGTGGCAAATAAAGAAATAAAAAAGTATATATAAAAATCCAAGAAAAACACATGTAATGTCAAAGGAGCGTGTATTTTAGAGCATAACACCATTGTTTTTAGAACATTATAACAACATGAGTGCTTATCTTTTGAACCACATCGATGGCTTTGTTCACAAACTGTAGCTTAAAGTTTGTTTCTTCTTTTCGCTTCCCTGGTGAGGAAACATCTAATTGCGTTCACATTCTTACCTTTATTGGATTACAGTGATCTTCTCTTTACAAATACACTGGAGGTTGGATTCAGTCCACTGTTGTTCTGTATGTTTTTTTGCTGACCATGGTGAAGCCATTCTGTTGTAAAGTCATCTTAGCTGTATGTCTGCAGACTCTCATGTTGTTTGGTTTTTATTTAAAAACTTCACATTGTACTGTTTCATTCTTATCTTTGTGCAAACTATACAGGTGTAAAAAAGGTATTTGATTTCAGAATATCCCAAAATGGTTCCCAGAGGTAGAACACAGTTACTTCTTTTGATTTCCAGGAATAATTCACAGAAGGACCTTAAAGTACCAGAAACTCTTTCTTATGGGGGGAAATAATACTTTTAGCCCATATTTACAACTTTATCAATTTCTTTATTGTATATAATACATATTGGATTTACAACCCCAATTCTAAAAATTGTTGGACATCAAAATCACCTCTTTTATCTCAAAATGGCATATTTTCTCAGCTTAGATGTTTCAGAAGATTTCTGTGTTCTACTGTTGATAAAACTTGGGTTTATGAGATTTGCAAATCATGGTATTCTGCTTTTTTTTAATGTAGCATCTTAACTTTTTGCATTTTGATTCATTTAAAATCATCTGAAAACACTCTCTAAGTGGCTAAATGTGTAGTAGCTTATGGATTTCATTGTATGCATCACCCTGAGAACATACGTGCCCTTGTGTATTGTATATTATTACCTGTGTGACAGGTTTAGAATAGTGGGGCAGAAGGAGAAAAAGTTTGGCTAGGATGATAGGAAAAAGAAAGAAGTAGCATGAGCTGTTGGTGAGCTTTTATCAATTTATTTAGATCAAAGTGGTGCAAAGAAAAATGGACACGACCCTCCACATCTAACAACACTGTAACTTTAATCATGTGATGTAATGGCTTTAAAATGGAAGTTCTACACAGGAAATGATGGGAAGAAGAATGGGAGACAAAAGCAGTTTTTACCTTCTTTTGATATAAAAAGTACTCTTTGGGGGGGGGTTTACTCAGAATTTGCTGGGGAAAACATCCATTTTGTCCATTGTAATGTGACTGAGTGACTCTGAAAATCCATCATTTTAAACCATTACTGATTGTTGAAGATGAGTGATATGTTTCTATGTTCTATTGTGCATAAAACATCAGTTTATGTGGCTTGTAAATCATGGCATTCTGCTTTTTTTATGGCACATCCTATCTTTTTTCATTTTAATTATGTGAAAATCATTTGAAAAAGGTTTCTAAGCGACAAAATGTGTTATCATTTATGGATTTCATTGTATGCATCACCCTGAGAACATAAATGCCCTTGTGCATTGAATATTATTATTGCTGATGAGTCTTGAAAAATAAGGTATAGAATTTTTTTTCTAATTGATATTTACATAAAGGACGTATGCTGTAGTTGTAAACTATAGCAGCTATTATAACTGATTTTGCAAAAGATTTGATTGGGTTTTATAGCGACGCCAATTTTGCAGGAAGCTTGAAATGATAGTCGTGTTTATATGTGTGAAACTGCTCCAGAATCTTGTTTTATTCCCTGTGAAGAATCAGCTGTTCTTCGCCCGAGCTTTGAGTAGGATTTGTGATGTCAGGTGGCTAAGTGAGTGTGTGAGACAGAGAGGCGAAGAGACAGCGCCGACGCCGGGTAATTTAAGTGTCCAGGTGGAATGGCCGTCTTCCTGTGTCTGACCTGCGGAGGTGCTGAGGTCAGCGCAAACCTTTCAACATCTCCTTCCCCTTTGAGTCCTTTTTATGGCGATACTTCTGGATTATTGCAAAATGGATCTAATTGTTGAAGCTTTTTGATTTTATTTTTCCTGGTTGGTAATTTTGTTAAACCTTTACTCCCTCAAATAATTGTAAACGTCAAACGTAGTGAGAAATATAGGCTTTTGGGTGAAAACTTTTAAAACAAACCCATTTTTCCATATTTTTTGTGTTTACAGATTATATTCCTCTATCTACTTTTGACCTATTGGTCTCTGTACACCTTCTCTTTTCAGTTTCCATATAAAAAAGGCTTTAACGTTGTTGAAACCTGCATGGATGTGTGACTGCTTGCATCCATTGCCCCACTGCAGCACTTAATCATGTCACTGTGTTTTGAGGTCATAGCAAGGGCTTAAATTGCATTTCTACACTGATTGCAAACATCGATAATAAAGCTGCTTGCAAAATATTTCTTAGGAGCAATGAAAAAGACATACTGAGCTAAAATTAGATGTTTTTTTATGCATGTGCTATGCATGTGTAGGTTCTCTTGAGATGAATGCATAATTTGGTGTATTTATTTCATTATACCTTCTTCTTTATGACCACAGATACTTCAGTTTTTCATTTTGCTGCCCCCCCACACACACACACACTCTCTTATCAACTCCTGATGGTCTCATAAGGTATTTATCCTCCTTTCATTCATTCATCTCTTACACACGGCTGTTTCCAATTGGCCCGCAGACATTCCTGGAATGCCAGGGCATCATTGTTTCAGGCAGTGTGCGTGTGTGTGTGTGTGTGTGTGTGTGTGTGTGCGTGTGTGTATGTCCTATTCACGTTCTTATGCAGCGACAGTGGAGGGAGTGAGTGGAAGGCAAAGAAAAGCGATGCAAAGCAGAGCTAAGAGACTGCTTGCGGTGTATGTGCACGTGTTACAATATTTCTTCATTAGCTTATGAACTGATTGCATAGACTGGAAGTTTGTCATTGCGTTTCTGTGTAATCAAACAAACCCACACATGAACTCAGTCTGTTTCCTATAGAGTTTATTATACCTCTGTTTCTATTACTTTGTTTTTCACATAACTTGATATTTAATTTTAAGATCCCGTAGCTACTAAGCTTGCAATTCTAAGAATACTAATGTACAACAGCACTGAACATACATTATAGTCAGAAGAGCATTAAAGCAATGAGCAGGGAAAAAAATGCAAAAACGATGAAGCAAGACATGCATGTTAAGGGATTAAAATGACTATTTTTATGCTGTGCGCTTTGACTTCTCAAAGAGACGCTGAAATGCACATGCATGCACAAACATACAGCTCACAGTCAACATTGCACTCATGCAAATAGACGCCCCAGGATAGATTTAGAGCTCTGGATTAAAAATATTACACCACAATTACATTACCGTTAGCCACGACAGCTGGTCTGGACCAAAAGGCACCAGAGCGTCTCCGTCTCCTTTTCGATGACTTTGTCCTACAGTTTTATTTACGTTTCTCTTCCTCCCATGACACATGACTAAGCTAATCGAAAATGCAGAGAGCCAAGCAGTTTCAGGCAGCGTCAAGCAGAGACCAAAGTCATCAACCTAAACGGGTTGTGTCATTTGGAGCAGCACATCCTTCAAAGGGATCTGGTTCCTCCCGACGGGATACCTTATATGAAAAGATGGATTTTAAGCTTAATGAGATATGCCTGGACTGAAAAAGACACACATGATGTGCTTCCATCAATGCAGTTTGAATTATTTTGTCAAGAGAAGGTTGATAGAAAACTCAATTTTGCAGAAGAGTTTGCTCGCTTGAGGTGTTTCTTTATGTCCTGCAGGAAAAGAGGAAACTATTAAAACTGTATTAAAGTAACTTAACTGCATTAAAGCTCAAACATTTTCTTTACCCTTTGATACTTCTTTGAGGTTTTTGACTATTGGTTTATGAAAATGTGCATGATTCAAATTATTTTTTGTGAAATTTTAATGGTTTGACATTTATATGGAAACATGGCACTAAATTTTGCACACAAAAAAAATGGGCTGACTTGAGGTGGTTTATGCTTCCTTCAAAGTAGATTTCCTGCACTTCATCGAAGAAAGAAACACCTTTTTACCAGATAGATTTGGCTGTATTAAATACTTTACTCACGTGACTGATTAGCAGTTTCTGCTTCTAGAAAAGAATAAGAAACTGTTAATGCTCAACACAACTTTTGTCCTTTGTTTCTTCTTTGAAGTTTTTTACTGATCATTTTATTTGCTAAAAATGTTGAGGAAAATGTACAGAATTCACTTTATTTTTTGCAAAGTTTCTGTGGTTTGATTCACATTCATTAGACATTTATATGGAAACATGACACAAAATTTTCCCAAAAATGTCTGTCTCTTCCAAAAATGACGTGCTGTGTTAGTTCATCAGAGAAGAAAAAACCTTATGTTATATATTCAAGTCACATGACTGATCGACTGTTTCTGCTTCTAGAAAAGAAGAGGAAACTTTTTCAAACATTAAAAGTCGACACATTTTTTAGCCTTTGTTCCTTCTTCTTTGAGGTTTCTTACTGTAACTGTTTTTTTTTCCCATTTACTTGTGTAAGTGTAACCTGTAGCCTACACCACCACCTACTGACGACGCAGCTTACTTTATTCACTCTTCAAACCTGTTGATCAAAACATGCATAACTCACTTTGTTATTTTTTGTGCCGTTTCAATGGTGTGATTCATTTATATGGAAACATGGCAACAAACAGGCTAAGATTGATGGGTGGATAGATGGATTAGTTTGGCCTTTGGAGACCCTTGGTTGGTGATTTTGACTTTACCCTGCAAAGAATGTGGTTTGTCCAAAGAGACTTTAATATAAATTGATGTTCTGACCTAAGAAATTAGATATTAGATTGGAAATGTAGTTTTTGCAGACAGCAGATTAAACCATTTGAACATTGTAAACTATGTTTATTAAGGGAGAAAAAGACTGAATGGAGAAATTGCAATAAGGGAAGAAAAGACATTCATCTTTGTTGTCATAGCAAGAGAATCCACTCACCAACACACAAACACCAAAAGACATGAATGCACACACGCACACACATAGGGATGCAAGTGGAAACACACAAAGCAACAGGGAGGCGACTAACACAACCAAATAGCAATTACTACAGCGTCGGCAGCCTAGCAACCGGGCCACTGGATGTCATTGTCCCTCATCACATTTCAGTGGGAGCGTGTGTGTTTGTGCGCGCCCTCCTGTGACAAAGATCCTCTTTTGCGAGACCCAGAATTTTTGTGTGACAGGTTTAGAATAGTGGGACAGAAGAAGAAAAAGTTTGGCTTAGGGGACGGGAGAAAGAAAGAAGTAGAATGAGCTGTTGGCAAGCTTTTATCAATTTATTTAGATCAAAGTGGTGCGAAGAAAAATGGACACGACCCTCCACGTCTAACTACACTGTAACTTTAATCATGTAATGTAATGGCTTTAAAATGGAAGTTCTACACAGGAAATGATAGGAAGAAGAATGGGAGACATTAAAACCATTTCTTTAACCTTCTTTTGATATAAAAAGTACTTTAAAAAAAAATCACCCAGTATTTGGTGCCGAAAACATACATTTTGTTCATTGTAACGTGACTTTGAGTGACTGCAAAAATCCATCATATTAAACCGTTACTGATTGTTGAAGATGATTGATGTGTGTATGTGAATATCGAACACAATCATCAGAAAAAAATGCCCCCAATGTGGTCATTTAAACATTTCAGAGCGAACACTATGATTTATATCCGCATTTCCTCCAGAACTTGAAGTCTTAATAGCATGGTTACGTGGTGGGTTAAGGTTACGGAAAGATACCAGCACTTGGTTTAAGACTTTTCTGTATATAAGCAGTAGACAGAGATATTTTAATGTCACCTATTTTTTGGACTGCTCTTTTGAAACCAGGAGTCTGCAGTTTGGCTGTTGCTGGAGTTGGAAGGGACCGTATTTGGGCAAAAAAGATGGGGCTGGGGAAATGTAAGGGATGACGGGTGAGCAAGTGCTAAATGCTAGAAACTGCAAATTAAGACCATTTTCCATCAACTGGTTTGGAGCAAATAAATTAAGCTATCTATTGTTGTCAGAGGGTGGCACTATAGGCTATGTTATACATGTCTGTGATAAACAGAGGAGAGGAAGTAGGGTTGATGGAAAGGAAAGTGTCAGAAACACCAAATGAGAAGAAACCAACATGGCAATCAACCAATAATTTATAGATGGCTGATGGATAAAATGATACAAGAACATCTTCCAGAAACATTACTACTCATTTACTCACAATGTTTTGTAGTTCAGTGAAAGTCTATGGTATTACACTTCACAATACTTCCACACTTTTCACTTTTGACAAGTCGTCTTATGTTTCTAATAGTCTGCGAGGATATGGCAAAAAAAATGATGGACCATGTATTTAATAATCCAGTTTGAAGCAAAAACAAATCTTCAACTCCATCCTCCAGCTCACTCTATCCAAGAAAAGACAAAGATGTTTTGTTAGAGCACTGTCTCAAGATGTTGATGTGACATGTTTTTCCAGTGTAGATGTACATATTCAAGGTTTGAAGAAATGTTTAAGGCACCGATATTTTCTGGTGACTGAGGTGAATATCAGCTCTTACAATCTTTTTCAATCAGTTCTAGTGGACTGAACACTAACTGCTGTTTCCATTTTCAGTCAATAAATTAAACCCTGCATAATTATTAGGTGTGGTATATCCCACCTGGAATATTTTTTGACTTACTTTGAAGTACTAAAATTGCTTTACCTTTCATTTCACTACAAATTGCCACATCAAAAAGCAGGGAAAAATGTGACAGGAAAGAAAAAGAAAAAGTATGTGACTGAAATCAGAGAGTAAAAGGTCTGCCAAACAAAACCAGGACTTGGCTTAATTTCCCTGCTTTGTGTTGCAAATATAAGTTTCCGAATGCGGTTTTAATATAGTCTCTGTTGATGTTTCATAATGATCAAACAAGCAGGACACATGGTGGGACTCGACTAATAAACAGATCGTCTAAATGCATCTCATTCACGGCGGCTTCATTTGCATGTATGAGCTGCAGACTATAGCTAAGCCTTTGACCTATTACCATTTAAAAGTAACATCCTCAACCATTTGTACGGGTTTGTGCACATCCGGGTCGGTGTTTCATGACTCAACAAAGAGGATCTTCAGAGTCATTGCCAGTTTTTTGCAATTCAGACTGGATGATGAAAGTGCACTGATTCAATAACATTTATTCATGAGCAGCGTCCTGACTCAGGTGATACCTCCCAGGGCGCTACACACAAAAGAACATAACCCACTCTGTCATTTTCATTTGTATCATTGTTTTATTCACTTTAATATTCATGCTCTCTTTGTTGTCTGTTTCCTCTCCAGGTGCATTCTTCTTATCGTTGTTTTGGAAACCTGAAACAAACCTGCCTCTCTTTCATTCATTAGATGCATACATTGTATTTGATGTGTCTTATAGCAAATTAGCAGGAGCTATCGTGCATATAATTGTATGACATTTGCATCTTTTTTAAGCATGTGCTTGTAACATGTTTTTCGTCATGTCTGCAACTAACGTGGCAGGATGTAGCATCATTATTTTATTTCTGAGCAGCGTTTCTCCACTTGACTTGTTGGAGCGATGCATTTTTTCTCCTTGATATCTTTCCTCGTCATAGAATTTGATCAAACCTTACAAGAAATAAATGAATATATATATATAAAGCATTTTATATTCATACAAACAGTTTGCCTTGAAATGAAGATCACATCTGCTGAACAATGCGTCTCATTTCTTGTAAGCCGCTCTACAATCACCGATTCAAAGTTCACTGAAACTGTTTTCTAGGAGAATGTTGTGATTTACATGTCAAGTTTGTACAGATAGCTCACCTTGACTGTCAGTATGTTTAAATGTTAAGTGTGGATATCTGTCTGAAAGGACAAGTGAGGTTGGCTTGGCTTGTGTTTTTGTCTGAGTATTCATCTGTGGGTGTGTAATAAGTACATTTTCTCTGAAACTATGGAGAATTTAATAATACTGTATAGAAAGCATGTGTGGGAAGCAGTCATTTCAGTTTTGTTGAAGCTGGATATTGTTAGTTGAAGTTAGTTGGATATTTTACATTCTTTTCAGCTTTTCTGGGCAATTTGAAAAAAAAAAAAACAAGAATCAGTTGCAAATGGCGATGTTTTTCTATATGTTATTGACAGATTTACTGAGCCAGTTTCTCCGAATGAATGAGTATCAGTGTGATCTGTGATATGTCATAACTGTGATGGGTCTTGTCTTTTCTAGTTTTTTTATTTTTCATTGTTTTCTGGCTCCTCTCCCATCTCTTGTCATGTATTTTTAACCAACACTTTAAATGTATCATCCCACTCATATTACTGCTGACAGTACAAGTACACAGTAGAAAATTGTACATGGTGAATATCTGGACTTTAACCCCTCATACTGTTACTACCATCAGCGTATGGTCCAGTCAAATATTGACACAGCCTATGAATCCTCTCAAAATGAGTATCGATGCTAAATTGTGAACCTCCAATCCATTTTAAAAAATGTGTAAATAGCCAAAATTATTCAGAGGCAAGAAGTTTTTTTTTTTTAGGATTTATGCAACTTATTTCACCCTTTATAGGGCACTCCTATAAATACTCTAAAATTCAAAAGTTATTACCTTTATGAAATTTTTAAACTTCTTTTATTGTCATGTACAAAATTGAGGTCAGTGAAGTTACCATATCTGGTTCCTAATCCATAAATGGCAAATAATAATTAAAAAAAAAGAAAAATCCAAGAATATAAAAAATAGAAATACACATATAATGTGAAAGGAACATGTATTCCAGAACATTAGAACATCACTTTTAGAACATTAGACCAACGTAAGTGCTGATCCAGACCCCTGTCCACATCCACATGAT
>JAPQRP010000005.1:45233460-45245840 GCA_037367295.1 Apogon hyalosoma | reverse complement strand
CAGAGGTGGACCTTACAGACCCTGGAGACCACATTGGACCTGAGATTGTTGACTCACTGTCCTCACTGGAACTGTTAATGTCACTGTCTTGGAATGTGTGCAGAAATGATCAAAAATAGCCACTTGCCAGATAAACGGTTAGAAAGATAAAACATGTTTAAGCACACTGAATAATGTCCTATTTATCATAAAACAACAATAAAACATGAATTATTTCTTAATGCAGAAGAAAAACAAAAGGCCAGTTCATACACAAAAAAGTGCAGCTCTTAAACAGCAAAAGTATTAATAACAAAATGAAAGTATTTCACCGCAAGTAAAAGTTATGTTCTGTAAAAATTACAGTTGTTCTGTAGATGTAGTGGAGCAGAAAAATCAAACATTTTCAGTCACTTTTGGTCAGTTTTTAATTTGTTTTAACACTTGGAAAAGTTTATGGACATAGTGGTGATATTGTTTTTACAAGTTCACTTTTAGGACCATAAAACCATGTGCCTTTGAAACTTGAACTCTAAAGGCCAAATACCTGATGCTCAACAAGTAGCTTCAACATTGAGAAAAGTTTCCTACATCAGTTTAGATTCTTTCTACATTGTTTAACATTTACAACACAAAAAAAAAAAAAAAAAAAAACCTGACAGTTCAATTCCCTCAGAGTCGCGTAGCTTTGGAAGTTCAGGTCACGTTTGTTTTAGTTCAATACCAGGCTAAAACTTCCTCCTCTGGTGCCTCGGTGGTGGGTTGACTGACACCTCTCTCGCCAGGTAAAATGAACCAAATTACACCCCTGAGGTCAAATAAAACCTCCCCAAAAACACTTCTGCTTCCCTCTCTTCGCATATCAGTGAAGGATGAGCTCTTCTCTTTGTGTCTTTTAACCTTTTGTCTAATGGCAGCGACTTCAGGTTCTTAATAAACCCCTTTTGATTGATTGTGGCAAATTTTACAAAGTCCCCCTGCATGTGGGAATAAGGGTTTGTGCTTCAACGTCCTTCCTGACAATTAATTTGTCTGTGAGTATGTTTGTGTTCAATATTGTGACTTTGACTGAGGCTTTCAGATGAGGAGCCAATTGATTTCGATGGCCCCTATTAGTCTCTGTGATTAATTGAGTGTGATTGGGTGTCGTCGGTGGCACCTCATCATTGAGGTTATTGACGGGTGGGCTAAT
Organism: Apogon hyalosoma; assembly: GCA_037367295.1. Lineage (NCBI taxonomy): Eukaryota > Metazoa > Chordata > Actinopteri > Kurtiformes > Apogonidae > Apogon > Apogon hyalosoma. Next base: position 45,244,669 of record JAPQRP010000005.1, on the reverse strand, counting down.
TAGTTCCCATGGTGCCCGCTTAAACACAGCTAAATGTGTGTGACAGTGAAATGACCCCAAAGAAGCCGACCAATGCCAGATCTTGCGTGTGCGTGTGTGTGTGTGTGTGTGCGTGTGTCTGTGTAAGCCCTTGAAAACACACCGAAAAGGCCTTTAACAAAGATGTTTCAGTATCATGAAAGTATTTCTAATGAGCCATCACAATGCAAGGGCTCAGAAATCTCAAATGAATGCCGTCTGTTTTTTTTTATTCTTTTACACTGAAAACTTGGAGAAAAAAAATCAGCCTGCAAGAGTAAAAAAGAGAAACAGATCTAATTTTAGTGGTGGGGCATCAGTAAGTCACCAAGGCCCAAAGATTCAGAATCACTGACCTACATTTACCTCCTACCTTTTAACATTTGTTCCATGAAAATGTATTAAATGGTTCCCAGTAGTCTATTCTCTTTATTTGGAATGTTTTCTTTCGGTCCACTGCTTCCACTGCTCTAACTGCTTCTGTACGTTAGAGCGTTTATCCAATCAGATTTCATCCATTATTTGTTGCCGAGTAAAAAATAATCTGCCTTGGAATTAACCTGTTTATTTAACCAATCAGATTTCATGTTGGCCACACTGGGGCGATCTAGCTGGTGTACAGTAACATCTGCATTTTCACATCATTTGATTGGACGGTCAAAGAGCGACTCGTCAAGAGAAGCTCAGCTAGCAAACCATATATGTGTACAGTCAAATATACTGGATTAGATTTAATGGCTGTTTTCAATCCACAATGGCCGAGAGAGGAGAAGAAATGGATTTGGTTACAGAATAAGCAGTAGTTTTGGTGACTATAATGTATTCTATGAACATCTGTATGTTTTTGTTATTTTATTCAGTAAATATTGATGATTTTTGAGATGATGTAGGTGATGCGGCTGTGGCAGAGACATGAGTTGTGTTCATTTTGCTTTAGTAATGACATTCCCTTCTACGTCAGAGATGCAATGTACTGTTAATTTGCATTTTTCTGTCTAACATTGATGGTATAGCATTGATATTAAAAGGTGGATTAAGTCAGGTAGAACACCACTGAAGGCCTAGGTGTGAAATATCTCCCTGTGATAAACATGAATAATGTCCTTATTAATATGTTTAGAAACACATTGACAGTGTGTCTTTACTATCTGTGACTGTTACAAACTGATTAAGGTCATGGAAACCTATTTCTTTGGCAAAGCTGAGTCAGTTACAGACAGTAAGTTATACAGCTGTTGGACTTGATTTTTATCATTGTATTATTTTATTACATTGAGACACTTCCTGCAGAAAATATGCAAAGTCAGGTCCGTAAGTATTTGGACGGTGACATTATGACAGAATGAAGCAATCAACATGTTGATGAACTGTGGACTTTGAGCTTTAATTCAAGGGGTTTAACAAAAATATTGCATTAAGTGCTTAAGAATTAGAACCATTTTTATCATAGTCTCTCCTTTTTCAGAGGCTGAAAAGCAAACTAAGATGGTAATAAATATGATTGTTTTCAAGACTTGGACGAAAATCTTTTTTAAGTCTGGAACACTTGACCTTCCCCACCTTTAAAACCATTTTCTAAAAAATTATTTAATTAGATTTATTTCATTTCATAGGTTTTCATCTGCAGTTGTGGCCAAAACATCTGTATATTTAATGATTTATTAAATATTGTATACTCTACAGCTAAATATGGGAACAAAAAGCTGTTTCATATCTGCTTCTACCTGAATATGGTGACTTCTCTGAATCACTGTTCTGCGTAATAATTACCTCTCTGCTGGCCACACCCGGCTAGCTCTGTTCTACAAAAATATAAGGGCTATCGGTTTCCCCACAGGGGAGAGAAACCCTGCTCGACTGCACAGCTCATGCAGCTTTTCCCATGTCAGCATTGAATGGGTTTAGTGGCTCTTCAAGATGGGTTGATTCATCCCAATAGTTCAGCGTTGGTGTGAATTACTCGACTCTAACATAGCTCAAATGTGTGTTTTGGTTATATATGTATTTCACATTTTGAAGAGACTATGGCTGTGATCTTAAATGTAATGAATAAATACATATATGACAAGAGGGATGTAAAGAAATCAGGAGTTAAATAACGGTGCTGCCTCGTTGTGCACATACTGTATGCTTCATGTAGAGGAGATAGAAGGTTAAAAGTGTAAAAAGCTGTGGGGAGAAAGAGGGAGTGGTAGACAAGTCCTCGGTTGACTAGCTTTGAAGAAAAGACCCTAATCATGGAGGAGGGCAGAGTTGGCATAACATGACTTTTTTTTTTTCCAAGCCAAACTCTTTTATTCTTCTTTTGCTCTACCACTCCAAAATCCTCACTCTAACTCTGCTTTATTTCTCTTGCTTTTCTGCCTTTAAACTTCCATTTTTTTTCTCCATTAACTTTCTCCAGATTGTTGAATTCATTACTTGACTTTGGTCTCAAATACAGAATTATAGTGTTTACTGTACTTTCTAAAGATACTTCTGGTATTTTACAGTGCAAATACAGTTTGTTTTTAATGTTTTCCTGAGGCAAGGCATAATACATAAGAGAAAACTGCTGCAAACTGAGTAAAAATATTCAGTAACTTAGTTTGTATCTTAGGGTATGATTTCTGCAGCTTGTAAACAGAGTCCAAAAAGCGTTTGTGCACAGAAACTTTATCGTATCTATATGAACTGATGAACTTGAAAGAGCTATCATGTTTTTGTTATTACAGAGATGGTTTTAACCTCAAGTAAAGAACGACAATAGCAAGAGAGGACTCATGAGTAATACTAAAAAAAATTTTTGAATGGTAGGTTAAGACAACTTTGGGGTTATACCAATAATAATAGTTGGACATTAAATACATAAATCACTGTTTCACAGTGCAAACTTGGTAGTTTTTTGAATGATGTTTTCCTGAAACATAAGAGAAAACTTCTCAAAGCTAAGTATAAAAATTGAACATAGCAAATCTACTGTATGTCACAGGATAGATTTTCTGTAGCTGGTAAACAGAGTCCAGAGGAGGTGTAGAAGTCTGGTTTCCTCTCAGATCAGACCAGGAAAATTCAGAATTTTTTGCCATAAAGTGTTTGTGCACTTAAACTGTATCATATCCGTGTAAGCTGATGAACTTGAATCAACAAATGTCATGTTTTTCTTATTAAGGAGAGGGTTTCAACCTCAAATAAAGGACAATGGCAAGAGATGAACTATGGGTAATATATAAAAAAAAGAAGAATGGTGAGCTATACCAACACAAATAGTAGGACGTTAATGATTAATTGCATCAATCTACAGTGCCAATACAGCATTTTTTGTTCTTTTTAACTCATTCAGTGTTTTCCTGAGGTATTGTATGAAACACAAGAGAAAACTGCTATAAATAATGACTAAACATATTAGCAGATATAAACATTCAGAATGACTCACAGTGACTAACAACTGAGTGGAATAGTGCTAAACCTGCCCTGACATTTTACTAAAGTGTGATATTCCACCTTTAGGTTTATCTGAGCTTAAAGTTTAAACAAAATCCAACTGATGGTGAGAAACCCTAAAAGAAGCTTTTTTTGCATGACGCAGGGTTAGGTATTCTTAATTACTTCTCTTTCTTGAATCCACTTTTAATTTAGTTGTGTGATAATAATGGTAAAAAAAAAAAGTTTAATAAATGTATGAAAAAAGACAGGCAATCACAATGAAACAAATTAAAATCATATCTAATGAAATATTGCCAGGGACAGCCTGTAATTTAAAACAAGTTGTTGTGACGTTTTTTTCTTTTTTTTAATTAAATATTTGATTATGAATAAATTATTGAATAAGGAAATGAACTGCTTTGCATTTGAGTAATTTAATCTGTGCAACTTTAATATGTGCATCTCTCTCTTGTATGAGTTTGTGTTGTGTCTCTTTGTACTGAACCTGTTGTTTTGCTTCGTTTTACCCTATTTTGTAGATTTTCGTCAGAATTTAACCATCTCTCCTGTGTTTATTTTTCTGCAGTTCCCCCTCAAGAACTCGCCATCACCTGTCGATCCAACACCTACCCCAAAGGTTTCTACTGCACCTGGCAGCAGCTTCACCCAACGTTCATCCCCACGGCGTTTGAAGTCGATGTGCAGTAAGTACATTTGCTTATGTATGGTTTTCCCCATGTGAGGATTTTAGTGTTGAGTGTTTTTAGCTCACTGGCTGATAGGCCATGAGCTATTGTGAAGGCACTGTGTCCATCATCATCATTGTCTTTGTTAGCAATTTCTTCAAACTTCTTCTCTGACTAAACTACTGGCTGGATTCATTTCACATTTTATATGTAGCTTATTTGAGACAATGTACTTATAATGGGCCATATTTTGACTGATTATAACATGGAAATGTTTAGAGATATCAATAAAGTTCCTATTGAGCACTGATAGGAAGTCATATATGGACTTTAATTTGGGTTCATGATCTTTGACCCTGAGTGACCTTGAAGGGTCAAACTCAAGGTCACCAATGTTTAGATTCCAACAGTCTTCTTCTCTGAAACTACTGATCGGATTCTTTTTTTTTTTTTTTAATTATGCAGCTTCCTTGGGACAATGTCTACAAAGTTTGTCCAAAGTCTTTGAGGAATTTCTGAAAAATAAAAAAAATTACCTTTACTTATAATGGGCCATATTTTGATGGCTTATAACATGGAAATGGTTACAGATATTCATATAGTTAATATTGAGCACTGATAGGAAGTCATATATGGACTTTCATTTAATTAGTTAAGTTCTCCTCCAGTGAAAGTACCACTCACCTCTATTGGGCGACTGATCTCCTGCATCAAGACCACAGGACTCTAACATAGCGCCAGAACCTGACAACATCGCAAATTCAAGTTGTCATTGATTCTTGATAGAACATGCTGGTGAGATAGAGGGACACTGGTCCTATTCCAAGCATCCTTTTGCTCAGGTAAAATTGGTATATAATAGACAGAATTGTTACAAGGCTACCTTAATGATCACAAATTTTAACACGTCAGAAATTCATCAAAAGAAAATACTGACAATGATGATGATGTCTGTTAAAAGTAGTATTATACAATAAAATGAGCTGTTAGATCTTAACGTTCATCACACTGACAGCTGAATAGAACCAAACTTCTCTTCTCAGTCACAGGAGTATTGTTTAAGTCCTTCCACAGTTTGCCAAAACCTTTGTCAAACATTTCTGTCTCCAGCTTTTCATACATGGTGGCATTTCATGGTGGTGAGTCCATCTAATTTGGTATTTTTGTTCTTGCATAAATTGTTGGAATAACTGTTGCAGTCAAGTGGTCCACACACATATTCACCTTTACCTTGTATCAGTAGAACTTTTTCAGTGTTAAAAACTCTTGCAATAGTGTGTTTTTTTGTTTGTTTGTTTGTTTTTAAACTTCTGCCTAAATACAAATAAAAACTGATGGATGAAAATGCAACTATGATCACAACATTTTTACACAATAAGTCAATACTGTCATGAAAGAGTATAAACCTTAAGTGTTGGTTGTGATTGTGGAAATGTATTCTTTACATGATGTGTTTTTATCCATAACGCCGGTCTGGTCTGGTCTGGCCTGGTCTGGTCTGGCCTGTCTCCCAAAGGTATAGGTGCTGACCTCCATCTATTGCAGGTCATACACTGACCTGTCATACACCTGGATTTGATGTTTCAGGTGCAGCTTCATTACACAAAACAATAACTGACACTAGCAAAATTGGATGTGATGCCATTGTTTTCCATTCTCTCCATTTCCTCTGTCCACATGAATACACACAAATCAGAGTTTTAAAAACCTTCATTTTGGAAAGAACTATTAAAAATCTCAGTGGATAAGAGGCATAAAAATAAAAGAAAAACATCAATTTCTCAAAATATTCACTTTAGTATGAGCAGGGCATGTGTGTGTGTGACATCATGAAGTATGTTTTAAACTACAGGAGCCAAAATGTGGAGAAAACCTTCCCAGAATATGAAAATAAGCACCTTCTTCAGGACCTTCTTGCTGTGAGGTGACAGTGCTAACCACTGTACCACCGTTCCACCCTAATTCTCTCTTCTGGCTCCAAATCTAAAGACGAAATAGACATAGACATAGCAATAAAGACAAGTTTCTATCAATAACTGAATCCACTTTTCTAAGTTTCTTCGTCCAGAAGCACAGCACTAGAGTTGCATGGAATCTGATGAGGAATGTCTAATTACCACTATCAACAAGTGGTGCCAGGGACAACAAACCCCACCCCTCGCACATATTGTATCTTATTTTGGCATCGATCCAGCTGATGTCATCATGTCTATGCATGTGCTGATGTCAGCATAGACATAGACAGCATAGACACATTTTGGCCAGACGGTGGTGCAGTGGATAGCACTCGTACCTCACAACAAGAAGGTGAGTTCGATTCCAACACCAGTCGATGGGGGTGGGACCTTTCTGTGTGGACTTTGTTCTCCCCGTGTCTGCGTGGGTTCTCTCTGGGTACTCCGGCTTCCTCCCACCATCCAAAGACAGGCACTGATAGGTTGATTGGTTAATCTAAATTGCCCATAGGTGTGAATGTGAGAGTGATTGTCTCTATATGTCACCCCTGCGATGAACTGGCAACATGTCCAGGGTGTACCCCGCCTTCGCCCTTAAGTAGCGGGTATAGGCTCCAGTGACCCCCGTGACCCTAGTGAGGATAAAGGGGGCTCATAAAATGAATGAATGAATATAAGTAAATGGGGGAAAAAATAGATTTTAAAAATTCTTAAAAAATTGGAACTTTGACCTAGATTTCCCAAAATGTAATCACATTTAGTCTGAGTCACTGGCAATGTATAAACTCAATTTGGTAAGAATTCAACCAATAGTTAAGAAACAAACAAACAAATCGAACCAAAAACTATAATCCTTGCCTCCCCTTCAGGGGTGGGGTAATAACCTATTACCTGCCTGAAAATACCTGTGATCAGACAAAATCCAGCATGAAACAACAAATGTTTTTCTTATTAAGGAGAGGCTGTTAACTTTAAGTAAAGAAAGGTAACAGAAAGAGATGAAGCACAATACCCAATTCAGGGTAGGGATGGGAATAGAGAAGTGGTTCTTATAGAGAAGTGGCTCCCAGTTGCTCAGTTCCTTGGAATTGTTAGTCTTCTTGCTTAACAATTCCTCTTATTGGTTCAACAATGTAATCACGTCACATGCGTCATCATGTCATTTCCATATTTTGGTTCAGAAGCCTCTAAAGTGTGATTGTATTATACCAGTAAATATGACCCTAGTTACAACAGTTGCAGAGCTTCCATTACAACAAAGGGTTAAATACCTCCAACATGTAGAAACATTTAACCACAGCATCCAATTAAAGAGCACCAATGTAACGACTTTGATTGGCTGCTTCAAGAAGGGGGCGGTGACTCTCAAAGTGGAGCATTGCAGCCTGTAACATTAAACTCCTCCGGGTTCTATCGATACTGTTAATGTTGGCGCTGTCGTCTTTCCGTTGGACAAAGACGAACTCAGCCGGTTGGAATTCACTGAAGACATTCTTTATTCAGCAAAGTCGGACAGCGTTTCACTGTTGGAATGCATACAATTCAATTCATGTTAGTCTGACAGTTCTTTTTATGGTACACAGAGATGTTTACACAAACATAAATACGTGAAGCTTTTTGATAGGTTCAAATTCATGTGTAGTCCCCAGTCCACACCCAGTTCATGTGGGGTACATGGTGACCCCACATGCCCACACGTAGTCGTGTCTGAAGGACTTCTCCAACTCCAAACCCTAGACTTCGTGGCGCCTCCAGAATTGTTTATATAAACATGTTCAGAATGTTTTAACTTATGGATTGATAAGGTCCAGTCTAAGGCCGACTGGTGCTTACTCATGAATGGCCTTGCTTACAGGGTGATTCTGTACTATGACATTTTGCTGTGTCATGCTTTGGTTTAGGTCAATGCATTACAGTATTAGACATTAAAAAGTATTAATTTTAAGTATTAGATCCACAGCGCCATTCCAGTTTGTCAACCTGCTGTCACTGTTGTTTATGAATGATCTCCATGTCCTCGAATTACATTTAGATGATGACGGGGCTCAGAGGCTGCAGCAGGTAGATCTAACACTCCTTTAACAACCTCTTTATAAACCTTTATGAGGTTTGTTTGAATTGAATGCAAAATGTTAGTGCGTATTTGACATTAACTCATAAAGACCCAAACAGCCACCGGTGACCAAAAGCATCTACTGATCTAAAATGTTTAATAACTGCTGATCCACTAATCTCATCAATATGTTGAAATAACTGAGGTAAAATGCAGTTTGTCATATTTTCATGGTCATCAGATATGATCCATTTGAATGTTCAGAGACTCTGTAGTGAACGTGGAAACACCATCATCCTCTACGACATCGATTCACCAGTAAAACCCATTGAGTTGGATCAATGACAGTGGATGGAGACAGTTTATGTTCAGTTATTGATATCTTCACTGAAAAAGTCACTTTTTCTCGACTTGTCTCTCTTTTTGATAAAATAACCCTCAACTTTAATCTGAGTTTTTATGAACATCAACATGATCAGTAAAGAAATATAGGAAAATACATGATTTACACACAAAAAAAACCCACATAATACAGAGGATAATATTATAATAAATGGTGATCAATCACTTAAGAAAAGTTAAATATAGAGACAAACAATATTTTGGAACTGCCACAAAATTAGCCCTGGGTCTTTATGGATTGAAGAGTTCATGCAAACAAAGCCCTTTGTACTATAGTTTATTCCCTAATTCAATCAGAATGGGTAAGAGAATTGAAAAGGAATCAAATTCATAAGAGATATCAATAATGGAACTGAAATCACTAAATTCATATCAATTCCCATCCCTAATTCAGGGTAAAGATTGCTTTGGATTTATACCAATAGCAATAGTTGGACATTAAGTACATAATGAATGGAAGACGGAAGACGCAGTGAATTGTCGGTGATATTCCCAGATCACAGCTCACAGCTCAGCGGGTGTCTGCCGCCTTCATTAATGTTGTAACACTAATATTATTCTGCTTGAATAATAATGAGGCTGTAGAAAGAGACACGGTGATAATGAGCAACGGTAATATTTTCATTCGCCTCCAGGTACGACGTGATTTATTTATCGCGCTGTATGTACTAACATCAACTGAACCACGGGAGTCCAAATGTTTGACTCGTTGACTTCTGCCGCTTAGTCAGAAAACCCAGATTTTAGCCTCTGTCTGATGGTGAGCTGGTGTGTTGAAGTAAAATAGATAAAAACATGTTCAAGCTCCAGTGCAGCTGTCACAACTACATACTGCAAAGTGCAACTTAATGTCTTTATAACAGTGAAATAAATGAGTCAAGCATTTACAGTTTCTTTTCATGCTAAAATGCCCTTTTGCAATCAAATTAAGTGGTGCTCTCATCTTTTCTTCTGAGACATCCAGTGGAGAGGATCATAATATTAGATGTTGACAGTCGTAGCATCTGGCTTTTTCTTCTGCATATAAATAAAGTGTTATTATAGTTCACTGTTGAAACGCTGACAGAATTTAGTGGTTTAATTTGTAGTCATGCACAATTTACAGCTCTATTAGTGTACAAGGAATTGTAAAATAAAGCTGTGAAATTATACAGAAGCCAAACTAAAGGAGGTACAAAAGTAATGCAGAACAGTAAAATCCAAGTCTGGCTCCATCCCAAACCCAGGCCTTCCTGTTCCATGGAGGAGGATGGCCATGGTCAGCAGTTCTGAGTGCTGATATTAGGCTTATGTCCCCTCTTTGAAATACGGCACAGGTCTGTATTAAAGAAGAAAACGCTTCATCGCTTTCTTTCTTCCCTACTGTTTGACACAGTGTTGCACAGCCCAAAGACGAGTTAAAACCGTCATCTGTCTTTCTTACACCTGTCACCGTGCACTGTACTTCGCCTTCCTCGTCTTAACTGTTCTTCTTCTCTCATCTTTCTCCTTCCTCAGACATAACCAGCGCTCACTGGAGGTGCAGGAAGACCGTTTCCACAAGAATCGCTGTCATGTACGCTTTCCTGAGGTATTCTCCATCTTTCCATACCAAGTCAACGTGACAGCAATCAATGCCTTGGGGAAAGCGTCTACCACCATTTTGTTCGAAGAGTCCAACATAGGTAAGACAGCTGCTGATTCACATTATGTTTTACTATTTTGTGTAGTTCCTGACTTCTGTTATGCTATTTTGTAAGATATTGTAGATATTCACAGTCTATTTACACTATAAGGACAAAAGTATTCAGATACGTTGAATTAGCCCTAATCCTAGGAAATATTATTTGGATACATCATGGCTACAGCTGTAAGATGTCCTGTCCATGCTGGTTTGACATATAAACATCAATATTTCCTTAAAGTTTAATGGGAGATTTTTCTTTCTAAGTGAGATGTGACAAAAGTAGATGGTTAGTTGTGGTAGAAAATGATTTATAGTCAGAGCACAAACAATATTTTTGAAATTTAGAGGTAGAACATTTAAAATCATAGTCATGGGTAAAAAACAAAAAACAAACAAAATCATTGTTGAGAGAAATTAAGTAAAAAAATATATCTGAGGCATTTTGGAAGGAAAGATAAAAATGTAAACAAAACTAACCAATGCAGTGATATGTATCATAATATAAAATGATACTAGTGTGTTGATCTAGATGTGGTACTTTTTATGCTGTTGTGTATTCGTGCATGCTGTACCGCATTTGTCCAGCAGTCATCGCTAAAGTGTTCTGGGCATAGCAATGGGATTGTAAGGCTGTTGAATTCCAGAATTACTAATATCTCCCAAACTAGTGGTCCTTTCAAATTGTTGTTTTCGCTACTGTCTTCCTTGACCAAAAATACGTAAGTATGCCAAACTGCAGCAGTCAGCTCTTTCTGGAATTTGTGTGATTCCTGAGACACACAACACATGCACACACACAGAGGATACTTGGCTTTTATAATTTAGATTATGACATGTCATTATTGTTTTGTATCCCAGACTAGAAAAGAAACACCTCCGTATGTATATGAAATGGGGATGCACTGATCCATTTAGTAAGTCTGATGTTACGTTGCTGTAGAACTCTCTCTATATAGATAGATAGATAGATAGATAGATAGATAGATAGATAGATAGATAGATAGATAGATAGATAGATAGATAG
>JAPQRP010000005.1:45199507-45222293 GCA_037367295.1 Apogon hyalosoma | reverse complement strand
ATAGATAGATAGATAGATAGATAATCCTTAGATAATATTTTCTTATTTTAAGAAAACTTGATGAGTGTAATTTTCTTAACTGCACTGACAGATAATTTTACTTGAAGTAAGATATTTTAACCCAATAATGAGTTTATTTATCTTATTTTTTATACAGGCCTTTTTTATAGTGTATATCTGTTCCCAAATAATTTTCTCTCTATTTAACCTTTCGTAAGTGATTTATCATATAATATTGTCCTCTCTATTTTGTTTTTTTTCAGTGAAAATCAGATATTTTCCAGTATTTAATTCCCTGATCATGTAGATGTTCATAAAAGCTGAGGTTAAAGTTGAAAGTTATTATATCAGAAACAGAGAAAACTGAAGAAAAAGTGATCTTTTTTTTTTCAGCAATGTAAAATGTAAAAACAAGTGTCTCCATCCACTGTCACTGATCCAACTCCATGGGTTTTACTACGGAGCCTCTAAACGTCCAAATGGGTCATATCTGATGACCATGTAAAGATGAGAAATTGCGTTTTACACCAATTATTTACATGCATCGATAGGATTAGTGGATCAATAGGTATTAAACAGTTTAGATCAGTTGATAGTTTTGGTTGGTGGTGGCTGTTTGGGCCTTTATGGGTTAAACGAGCCCAGTCTCATTCTTAAGTCATATGTTCTTGCTTGGTTATGGTTTGTTGGTGGTACCCCTCAGCCACAATTTTCAATATGCATAGTACCAGATAGAAGTCACTGTAACTCTTTAGACAGCAGAAAAGCAGTTACCTGTATTTGTCTTTGCATTTATGCTCTTTGTTGATATTTTAGCTCTTCCCCCAACCTTTTTTCTTAACACAAACCATGTAGTTTTGTTTATTTTGTTTTTTGCCAAAGTCATAATCAGGGTTTTATGTAGACAACTTTCAGACCTACATCATACATCACAATGTGACACCCTGGCCCAACACCAGTATGTAATGACACTGGGAGTGATAATGTGTGATAATATGTCTTTTTTTTTTCTTTTTTTACTTTAAAACTTCACCCACACGTAAAAAAAAAAATCACTGAAACCCTAAAGCCATGTTGGCCAATCAGAGGCCATGAAAAAACAAGTGCAATTTTTATTTTATTTATCATCATTTTTCTTATATTATACCTCCTCTTATCATTTACAGATGTACATTACAATTACAGATTGCAGTGGATGTACAAAGGCACAAAACATTTAGTAACAGGCATCTAGAAATTAAAAATATAGCATTTAAATTTATCATCAAACACCCTCGACTGTTAATTTTATCCTGTGGACCAGAGTGGACCTTGTGGAGGCTCGGTTTGGTCTGTGGGCCGTATGTTTGACACCCCTGTTTTAACTGATTCATCCTGTTTTTGACTGTATTCTTCATCAGTCGTTTGTTAGATGTTTTTTTTTTTTTTAATTGCATGATGAACAGTGAGTCTTTTACTGTCGGTGAATTTCATAGAACGTCCTTCCCCTTCTATAAACATCCTTTTATCCTTTTACAAACCATTACTAGTGGTAGATGCGAAGGCTCCTGGTGCCCAGTGGTCATCAAAGATTGTCAGCTTTTATCACAACATAAACGGATTTGCTTTGTTTGTCTCTTTAGCCTGATGAATACTTGAAAAACCTCTGAGACGTCCATGCCAGCCCTCTTTTTTTTTTTTCCACTTTTCTGTACTTGCACATTTTTCCTTTTATTGCGTACTGATGGACAAAGCTGATGTGGACAAAGAGCTGAATTTCACTCTGTACTGAGAGAAAGGCGGTGGTATCTCTCCCTCTATGGAATTTATTTTCCTTTCCTTTTTCCTCTTTTTTCTTTTTTTTTTTTTTTTTTCACCACAGTGATATATCTTTTCCTCAAGGGAGAAAGTTGTCTGTCCATTGTGATCTTTTATCATTTCCATTCCTCATTCATATTTTTAATTATTCCCTCTATAAAACTCACACTGCTTCTTTTTATATATATATATATATATATATTCTTTTCTTTGTATTTTTCTACATGGCTGATGCATGGTTACGCGCCTTTCCGTGACATATTATTTATGCCTTTTGACTGGGTTGCTTTTACTCTCTCTTATTATCTGTGCACCTTATCAAACATTCATGGTGTAATTGCAGCTATCAGTTTCCTATTGTAATGTAACGTGTGCATCTTGTTGAAAAAAGGGTTTCATGCAGCTAAAGTGGTGGACCAGTGTGTTCCCTAGTGGGAGTGATCTAACAAAGAGTGGGTCATTCAATATCTTCTGAAAGGCATTGAATTGAATTCTCAGATCTGTGTGTGTGTGTGTGTGTGTGTGTGTTTCTCAGTGGACATGCGTTCAAAAGCACAACTTTTATACATGTCTTTTTCTCCAGGGTTTGGCTGTACCTCATCTTCTGCTTCACTACAGACAACTTTTTTTTTTTTTTTTTCCATTTGACTGCATTGTAAAGTACTGTAAGAATATCATGATAAATCAGCCTTGGTGTTTTCTGTGACTGTAAATGGTCTTTTTTCTTTCCCCTCCAAATATTCTACCCAGTCAAACCAGATCCTCCAGAGAATGTGAAGGCCATCCCAGTCCGTAACAACCCTCGGAGGTTGGAGGTTTCCTGGAATAGCCCTTCCACGTGGCCAGACATCAACAGCTTCCCTCTGAAATACTTCCTCCGTTACCGCCCTCTCATTCGGGACCAGTGGCAGCATGTGAGTGACTTTCTGGGCTTTCACTGGTTATGTGAATGAAAACTCTATCACAATCAGAATAGCTTTTAATGTCATTGTGTGTGCAATGTGCTACTCCAGTCAGTGCAACAATATGATAAAAAAAAAACAATATGTAAGAAAATAAGAATAGAGCAAATTTAAAATTGCAAAAACTAGAATATGAAATTTTACAAGAAAAATAATAAATAGAACTAAAAGTAGAATAAAATAAAAATAGACTTAAAATATGAATAGACACAACATTAACAATATGTATATCTTTGAACAAGTCTATAAAATACTGCATTTATCTCTGAATAAATAAATATTGCATTGTTATTGCAAGAACAGAGGATTATTGCACAAACGTATTGCACATCATTCACATTATACAGGGTTATTGCACATAACTGGAGGTGAAAATGCTTTTTGGGGTGTGTTTTATGCTTTATACTCACGCTGTGGTGTAAAATCCAAACTGTGAAGCTCTGACTTCACCCACTACTGTCTGTCTTCTTACCTCTTCACACAGTGGCCTCCAGGCAAAACAAGCTAGTCAGAATTTTCTCCACATGTGTGAGCCAATCATAATCGACCTTAACTGCATTAGCCCCGCCCTCATGAACATCCCATAACAAACCATGTCAGGTAAATGTGCAGTATTCTCGCTTCAGTTCATCAAATCACTACAGAGCTTTCCAAAGGACAAAATGTTGCAAACGATTAGATGGATTTTACTTTCAGAGACTTTTTGGATGTCAACAACACATTTTACTCTGGAGTGCACTTATAACCAGAGGCTATACAACACTGGTATCTAGATTCATGTGTTTACAGTAACCTTGCATCAACATCTGATCCCAGGCCACCTTGTGAGTTGATCTGTGGTTAGCCAAAGAAAGCGTTTGATGAAAAGTGGGCTGCATGGCAGCCTTGAACTGGAAAAAGAACATGTGTGGCAGCGCTACAAAGAGGAAAAATCAAACTAGATCTCTTTATTTTGTCAACACCATTATAAAACTCTTTAATAGAAGCACGTTAGAAGCATATATATAACTATAAGTGTTAGGAAATGGGAGCTTTATAGAACACAGTTGCCAGAAGAAATGTCAAATATTTCTGCAAACGGGTTTTTCCTCCTATTACAACACTTAGGTGCAGCACTTGAAAATAGGAAGATAACAACAGGTAAAACAATCTCAGCATTGTGTTTTTCCCCTTTTCATGTGGTTTCAAGTGTGAAGAATTACTTACTGCTTCTTTCATCCCGTTCTTACTAAAATCTAGCTGTAATGTAAAATTCTACCATTTGTGCATGTTTTCATAAATGCTGTAATGATAATAATCAAATATTAAATCAAAATAATAGTCAAATATTACCAAACTTGCCAAATCAGTGAATTTCCTCACCTGCAATGGACATAGCTACAACCCACAGAAACCTAAAAAGACAAAAACAAAATATGAATAGTTGTAATAGCAATGTTTCTGTGCCATATCAACATTCCATTTCAAGTCAAAAGAACATATTGTTATCTGAACAGTTAAAAACATGCAAGGTTTTCGTGTACAATTGATTAGGTTAGATTAGAAGAGTTCCTTTGAGGAAACTGAGGAAAGGCCATTACTATAAATAAATACAATTCTTTGTTGCTATTTCACTGTGTTGCTAATTTTGAATTCCAGGAATAACAAGGTATTAATAGATATTAGGGGTGCAATGGTACAGGTAGCCCACGGCTCGGCCCGTATCTGTTTTTTTTTTGGGCCACAGTTTCAGTTCAGATTCAGTATGTGTTTTGTGTGTAAAGAGAACAATTTTTTTCTCCCAAAATTATATTTTTATTTTGCTTGTCAGCAAAAACTGAATTTCACAGTAGGAATAAATTATATCACTGTACTGAATAAAATAACATTTTCTGTACTCAACAATAGAACCCTTTCTTATTCCTTGACTACTTGTATACAGTCTTATAAAACAGGCACTTGCACACATAGGGCCCAAAGGGGGCTTTTTAAAATAAATCAATTCCTTTTCTGCATAGGGGTATAAAAGAAAATGGCGGTATAAAAACCCTACGGTTATTTACCATACGCATTTCCTTGTAATAGCATGTCTCAGTACTTAAAAGTGAGTTACTGTGTAGACAGTGTGTTTAATCACAGGTCGGCTTACAGGTCTAATGTACGCAGGTATGGGCGGATGCAGGTTTGGAAAAATGGTGGACCCATGTAGGACTCTGATGTATGTTGAGTCATTTGCAAAACCAAAACCCCACGGTTCATAAGGGTGAATTTTCCCGTGCAGGGTGGACCGAACGTTACATGGTTTTCCCGAGTACCGTTGCATCCATAATAGATATACACAAACACAAAGCAGATACATGGTAATGGTTTAACCACATACTGGTTTTCAATTTCTTCACCCAGAAATTTAGTTGATCTGCAATTGTTTAATCTTTTAAAAGTTATGGTCAACTCACTTTATTATCCCCATAGGGCAATTTGGTCTCTGCATTATACTTATCCTAATACACACATTAGCATTAGCATTAGCATTGGCACATTAGGGCTAATGACGGCTGGGAATCAAACACAGAACCCTGTTGCTGTGAGGTGGACTTGCTTCTTTATGTAGCTAATTGTGTTTACAAATATGTGATTAAAAAGTGACTCAATATATTTACTACATCAGACCAGTAATTACAGCTGTCGATCGCCTGTGATTAGACGGAAGTCGCATCATGGAGTAGATTTTCAACAACACAGGGAAGGAAAACATGCAGAAGTCTCATGTTCGTTCAGATCACTTGAATAACAATATCCTGAAAGATGGATGTTTTGCCAGTGATGCTAAAAAGCAAACAAACTATGAAACACTGCAGCTTTAATCCAAATTATGACCTGTCCTAACTGGAACAAAACTTCTGAGGTGAAAAACAACTTAAGAAAAGCATAAAATATATATCATTCATTGACAAATTAGACTGAAATACATGTCTGTTATTAGCAGAAATGTAAATTGGCTGTTAGTGTTGGCTTTCTGCATACATTATTTCCTAAACTGTAAGAATGTGGGCTTTTAATGATTTATTTTTAGATTTTTACTAGCTTTTAAAGCACCATTAATCGAACAAGAATCTGCCTGCCACGCTTGTGCAATAAACCAGAATTACAGAGTGAAAATACAGGTCAGTGTTAGTTCAGATATAAATCCAATACAAGAAACTATAAGTCAACACTGTAAAACACCTGTTTGAGTCTGAATTATGACTTGGTATTTGTAAATCTCTGGTGAGCTCATTATGTTTCTTTTCAGGAAATCCTGCTCTAAAGAACAACCTTCTTGTAGTATGTTGCAGATTAGGTTTCACCTCATTGCACACACTTTTCAAAGGGAATATCAAATTCTGTAGCTGATGCATATAGATCATCTTTTTACATTAGTCATCCTTTATAATCAAGCAAAGTCATTATTGTACATTTTTAGAGACTCGCAGCATGGAAATACTGACCATGATTAGTTTTTAATGCCAGTTGAATGGCCCAAATTGAATCAAATGTTGAGGTATTTTTGAGAAACGTACCTTTGAGAACAGTTGTGAGTGAAATGTTCCAGTCTGTGGCGGTCTGAATTTGATCTTTTGGTAGACAGACAGAATCGCTCCACTGATTTTGGTGTGTGTTACTGTATCTGGCTATTTTAGCTCCCTAAGGGCTCCATATAATAAAAGCATATGTGTCTACTGAAGGATTCCTGGGATGAAAGCTCCGTCTCCAAAAGTCTAATGTTGCAGCGTTATTATTATGAACGTCAATGCTTTGCAAGGTGTTGTTGCAAAACCTTGGGTTTCAGAGCAGCACGTCAATGCACAGACACATATAACATGGACACCGTAAAAATGTGTGTTTTTTCTTCCCCAGCTTTCCTTCAACACTTACCTCTCTGTCATTTTCTTTTCATTGCTCTTCTCTCCCATTCCCCCCCCACATTTCTTTCCCTCAAAGAGAGTCCTCTTCCTTTATTTGTACTGCTTCTGTTGCTCTGTCTCATTATTACTTGAACATGGTGAATAATCTTAAACAGCAAACACTAGACACAGGAAGGTCAGTTTAGAAACATATTCCAGTCAGTAACTGAATCCCTGTTTCACAGTTATAAAATAAATGTAATTTCATTCATTTCTGTTACTTTTGGATTACTTTAAAACATGCAAATATACAGTACAGAACAAAAGTTTTAGGCCACAGGTAGGTTTGTTGTTTTAGCCAAAATATAATTATATATATAATGTATGTACGCATTTTTCAGTCTTTGTTACAAGATACAACTGAAATATAAAACACCATTAAAAGCAAGAGTTTAAAAAATATATATACACTGAAGTATCCAGTATTTAGAGTGACACTCATTTGTAATTAACATGACATTATGGGATTTACTGAACGTGACACAACACATGTCCAGTGTTTCTTATTGGTTTGGTTATTTACATCATACGGTTTCCTGTAGAAGCCATGCGGTTGATATCTTTGTTTCTTTTAATGCTGTGCACAACATTCCCTTCAATATTTGTTGTATTTTAATAAAGAGAGTGAGAAACGAATAATATGCTCATTACAACCATGTAAAAGCAACATGGCTAACGAAACTGTATACATGAGAGCTATCAATGTGATTTCTCTTTCTAAAATATGTTTTTAATAAGAAAAAAGCAGAAAAGTATGATTTTTGGCATCAGAAATCTTACCTAAATGTTTCTAAAGGAGTATAATTCCATGTGAACAATCATAGTTCCACAAGCGACCTATTGTTTCCTTTGTTTAAACTGGATATTGCTGCCAAAATGTATTCTCTTCCTTTATGGTTCATTTCCTATGTACATATTATATTCATCCATAGTCTTTTTTTCTTGTTTGTTCAGTTTATTCCATGCTTTGTTATGTGAGAATTTATATTAATAGCAGTACATCTAAAAGTAGCTATTACTTTGCACAAATAAGTTACATAAACATATCTGTTTATTCTGCAATGCACACGGCAGGGTATTATATATTTTAAAATGTATTTATTTTCTTACAGTTATTGAAATACCATTCTCAAGGCTTTGGTCATGAGTGTCAGCGTGAGACGTTCTATGTTCTCTGATACATACGGCTTTGATAACCGAGGGTGTACTGTGCAACTAGATATAGATGTAGTGTAGAATGTTCTGTACATTGTGACCGTGTGAGTACATTAAAACAGGAGGTTTGAAGTTAGGTAAGAATTACACAAGTGTTAGAAGTTCACCTAGTCGGAAAGGAAATACAGAAAGGAATTGCATAAGTGATCTGGTTTTGACAGTTACACAAGTGATATAATTTTGCCATTACACATCTAAAGCCTTATTTACACAGGACAACCTGTGGACCTTTGGTAATTTATGGTAACTGTGGAAGTCATCTGTGATCTTAACCCTTTATAGGACACTCATAGAAATACTCTGAAATCCTAAATTTTAGCCTTAGAGTGTTACTGCAAGACAGAACAAGACTTTAATTACTTTTATGATATTTTTCTAAATTCTTTATTATCTTGTAGAAAATCAGGATTAATGAAGTTACCGTATTTGGTTCCATGCCTGTATATGGCAAAAAAAAAAAAAAATCCAAGAAGTACATATAAAAAATACAAGAAAAATGTAAAAAAAAAAGAAGGAACATGTATTTTATAACATTAGAACATCACTTTTAGAACATTAAACCAACATAAGTGCTGATCCAGACACCTATCAGCATACACATTGAACACCATTACTTACTTTAGTACCATTACTGCATTACTTCCTGGTACCTAACAAGGCAGTTACACTCACTGTTCATGCAGAGGTGGACCTTGCGGATCCTGTAGACCACATTTGACCTCAGCAGTTATAGCAACAGTTACCTCACTGTAACTGTTGCTGTCACTGTCTTGTAATGCATGTAGAAATTACCAAAACTAGTCACTTGCCTGATAAAGGGTTAATCTCATGTGAGTATGTCTGTAATTTGGAAAGTAAAAAATACACTGTAAATGACGTACTCGACATCCTATGAGAATCAAAATCTCCGTTATGTGCAAGATGCAACATGGTTATTCACTGAAAGGACAAACTTAAATCCTTAAAAAAACCAACATCTCAAAAGATGATGTGATGTTTGATATGCAGGATGGGTGCAGAAACAGATATTTTTATTTTTTTTTATCTTTAAATACTTATGTGTAAGTGGTGAACCAATAATGTAAGTGAAAGAAAAGCAAGTAAGAAAAACAGACTTTGCTTAATCCGCATGTAACAGGCGTTTTTGGGTTAATTTCCAAATCACCGGAGGTCCACAGGTTATACTAGTATCGTGCAAGTAGGGTTGGACTATGGCTTCATGGCCTGAATCTGATCCTCTAACTTACATGTGAACACTTCCATATGTGGTCCTGAATCACACAGAGGTCTGAAGTTTTACAATGTGACCTCAGACTCAACAGTCAGATCTGAATTCTTATGATTTATATGTCATTCTAGATTGAGATTCATCACGTCTCTGCACTGGAAGGAATCACTAAAAGACTAAAAACTGGTCCAGTGAGCTCAAACCTAACCTTCACAGTAATAAAATGTAACATATAAATTAAAGCAGCAGGAATATGAATCAAAAATATGTCATATTTGTCAGTAAAACACTCACAGGGACTATTTTCCTCTCACTGTTTATGTACATGTTTATGCAGGTGATTTAAACCGTTTTCCAAAGGACCAAGTGTTGACATGCTCGCATATGTTTACAGCACAAAAAAGTAAGAGAACGTTAAGATCATTCTCTTGCATGAGCATAAATGACCGCTTGATGCATATTTTAGGACTTAAAAATATGTGTATTTCTACTTTTAGTGTCATATTTTCAGTGTGTGCTAGTAATGTTACTGTAGCTAATGATCTGAACACCTCTAACACCCTTGCTTTTGTGCAGGGCCAAACATAATATGAACAGACAAACAAAAATAAATCGGATCTGAGCAATAAATCTGAAATGAGGAGGCTGGCAGTGTAGATTCATTTGTCACAATTTGGCTGAAGAAGTGAAAAAGCATTTTAGTTTGTGTTTTTTTTTTTTTGGTTGGTTGTTTTTTTTGACAAACTAACCAAATAAAGCAAAGGATTTAGCTGTGAACTGAAAAGATGATGTACACCCAACGTTTTCCTTCCTGTTCATTTACTCACAATATTTGCAGATTAAAGTGACATTTCTATATTCTACAGCTTCCTGAAAACACACGTTACACATGTATGCAAAAGCCTCACATACAAAATCACTCATACTTACATGTAAGAGGATCTTACTTTTATTTTGTCGCAGACTTACGGCAGCTGGAAGAAAGTTGTAATAACACGTCAGATCTTTGTGGTTAAATTAATGATTAAACCTGACACACACTCTCGGTTTTCCCTCCCGCTCTCACCACTAATCAATCAATACGTGAGCCGGAGCGTAACGTGAAAGGTGGGAAACCTAAGTCAATATCTGGACCGGGTAAGAACACATAATTTCGAAACTACTTAAATAGTGTTGATGACAGCTGAAAACGGTATGGTTTTCCGTTTTCCGTGGCATTCTTTGATAAATGTCTCTGCGGTCGTGGTTTTCTGGGGGTGGATTCAGAACCCATCACTTCCAGACTGGAACACGTTACTGAATGCACTTCTGCCCCTTTTATTAGGAGTTGCATCACAGTCCCTATGGATTAGATGGATTTTTACACACACCAAATGCACATATCTGTAAATAAATCATCTACGTTCATTCAAAATGTATGTGCATCCTCACCTTTGGCACACATTTACATCAGTTCTGCAAAAAACACCCAAGGTTGAATCAAAAAAACAAAAAAAAAAAAAAACAAACAAGTCCCTCAACATTTATCTTCATTTTTCTTTGTTTTAAACATCTATAATTAATCTGTCCCCTTTGGTTACTTGTGGAACCTAGAATCCCATCACGTGCAGTTTCTTAATAGAGTATAATGTTGCTATTAGCCACAAAGAGCTAGTGTCGTTTGGCTCTAAAACACGTGTAATGAATGACTTTTCTTGCACGTTGTTGTAAAAGAAGCATCTGGATTTAAAACAATGACCTAAATCATTAAGTAGAGTTTAATGAGGTTAGATATCCTGTTTGCTAACGCCATTTATGCTTCATTAATTATAGCCTTAGAGGTGAAATACTAATAACAGTGCTCAGTGTCAGTCAGGAATTACCTTTAATGTGGTGAGAGCAGAGCTTGGGGGAAAAAAAAGCTTTCACAGGTACATGGTACAAAATGTGTTTTGAGTCAGAAATGAAAGCCACGGTGTGATCAGACTGATCTTTAGAAGAAACCATCCATCCTGTTGAGGAATGAAGGGATGTCTGGCCCAGATATGTAGAGTGATGGGAATGCAGACAAAGGAAGAAAAACTGGTGAAGTTTGAAAGGACTGATAAAAATAAATAAATAAATAAATAAGTGATAAAAGACTCACTAAAGAGAAATAAGCCTGCAAATATACATAGACATTTTTCTAAAGAAATGTATTGAGCTTTGGGTTATTGAATGATGACAGAGATAAAAATTTTGAGATTCATGAAAAGTCATAGAATCGTGAGTGGATGTATGGAGCGTCCTTGTGCGCTAGACGTTGAATGAATGAATGGACGAAAGTGAGACTCGAAGAAAAAGAAGCACTAGAGGCTAGAGTTTCATAAGCTATCAGTTTCAAAGGTGTTTCAAGTTAAAGGGTGATGGATGAATGATTTGAAAGAAGAAAAGAGTCATTCAGAGTGATGAAAAGAACTTCTGGAATATGTTACGTCTGTTGCATATGAGGACGGACATTTGGAATCAATAGTGTCGATTTTGTAGATTTCACTTATAAATGCAACATATTTTTATTTATAATATGTATTTGTTTTAAGCTCTCTTCAGACAGGACTAGCATTACCTGTGGACCTCTGGTCATTTTTAATAATTGCAGAGGTCATCTATGGTCTGTATTCCATGTAAATCAGACATATGTATAATGTAAATGTACAACTTCTACTGCAAACAACCACAGAAGTTCTGTGATACTCACGGTCCAAATGGTTTTCATCACCCCTTCCAGCGTATCCCGTGGGACCTAACGTCAGAGAAGATATGAATGGTGGTCGATGGAGTTTTTTTTTTTACGCTGTTTCAATTGTGTCACATATGTGGTTGTCAGTTTAAAGGATAATTTTATGAGCCAAGAAGTCAGATTGTGGTTAAGATAGTACAGTAACATCTATACTCAATGGACTGCATCTCTCTCTCAATAGCAAACTAGTCAGAACCTTGGCATATTTTATTTTAATCTTCTAGACCAACATGAAAATGTATTAAAAACATGTGAAAATCACTCCAGTTAGACCATGTTGAAGCTGCAGAGACATCTTCAGCAAATTTGAACAGATTTTGTTGCAACAGACAGCTACAGTTTCAGGTTCGGTTTTACCGCAAACGTGACTTTCTCGATTAGATTAGATTAGATTAGATTAGATTAGATTAGATTAGGTTAGATTAGATTAGATTAGAGAGACTTTATTGATCCCACAATGGGGAAATTCAATGGTCTAGGCAGCAACAAAATAACAGGCAAGAAAATTGTGCATGCAAAAAGATCATGCAAAAGACAAACAATAAAATGTGTTAAATGATCTTTTCCAAACTGACAAACATGGTTGTGAGCTGACTGTGATACAGTGTTTTTATGAAATGAGGTCCTATGAGCATGACCGTATGAGGCAGGACTTCAGCTCTCTATTGGGGACAATTATTTATGGTAAAGGAAGCTTTGGATGCAAAATCAGGATGCTCATGTCATGGTATAACATGAATATTCAGTGAAAGAGCCGGTATAAACAATTAAGAAAAGCAACACCTTAAAAGATGCTGAGAAGGATGACATGCATAACAGGATACAGTAGGAACGTTTTTCAACAGTTAGCCTGCTCTTGACTTCAGAACCAGGGAACAACACAAATAAATAACGTTAAAATCAGTCTTTACTCATCCCTTGTGAATGAGCCTCATGGAGGTTTATGTAAATCATCGGAGGTCCATAGGTTATAGCTGCCCCATACGATTACGGCTTCCGTCATTTTGTCATGCAATCTTTTGAGACGTTCGACCTTCTCGGATTAGAGGCTTTTCCGCTCATGGTGAAGTGAAAATCTCTGAGTTTTGGATCACTGGTTGAATAAAACGATGCAATTTAAATCCATAACCTCAGGCTGTGGGAAAGCATTTTCCAGAATTGTATTTTATATTTTAAGTACATGATGGATTAACTGTTAAAATCAAATGGTTGTTTCATCAATCATAAAATATAATCACTAGTTGCCTCTGTAATTGATATATTTAAATTCCCCTTGATGAGCACTGGTCGTCCTATCATCCATGAGTGTTTCCCTCATGCATTAATTCAGCTCTGCAAAAACGGCAGTGTTTTACTTTATGTTTGTGTCTGGTGTGTCCGGTGTGTGCTGCATCTGTCAGCTGATACAACCAAAATGGCACAGCTGGATATGTGAGCATCCAAAGAGGATAATCCTCCTATACCATGAATTTTATATCTTTAAAGAGGATGACCCACTTTCTTTTGGATGGGGCTTGAGTCTAAACCACAAACAATTTGATTTTAAATCTCCTTCAGGGCCCGTACAAAAGCATAGGTTGATTATATTTAGGTCTTCCTGTGAGTCCAGACCCAATGCAGAGCTAATTTTTCACATTGCATGACTACATTCAGAGTCAGTGTAAGACACAAAAGTGCACTGGGGAATGTGGGTAGAACATGCATCCATCCCAGTTGAAAATGCTTCAACATGAGTGAAAAATTTGCGTGACACTGTGTTGCAGAAGCCATTGAGCTTTTAGATTCTTCGAGAGCACCAGTGGAAATTCACTCTTGACACGCTTGGCTTTTTTCCTCAGGCCATCACCCATTACACTCGCATCTGTCTGTCCTTGGGGACTCTGATCAACCTGGCAACCTACAAATAAACCAATAGGAAACAATGAATGTGAAGCCGAACGGTGAACATGAATTGTGTCTACAGTCACCTGGGCTTCTATAATTCAATTTCTTAGATGTACATAGACAAAAACAAAGTATGTGGTCACTTCTGTCAGTGTTGTAGCATTAGTTCCCAGTTGGTTTCCTGAGGGCAAAGAGCTGTCTTTGCTGGGTAACACGAGGTGAAAGTTGGCTTTGCATTTAGTCTGAATACAGCATTAGTTTTTAATTGGGTCGGTAGGTGTGCTAAATCTTTAAATACCTCATCATGTATGTATGTAGTCATTCCTATGTACGTCTGTGGTTTGAATTGATAATAAGATTTTTAAAAATGCAACAAAATAATGTAGAAAGTCCATCTGTATTTCTGCTCCAGCTCAGTAACTTCTCTGTTTCCCATGGCCTTATGTTGCATGGTTTCAATCCCACCATCACACTCCCATAACAGAGGTGAACTCAAACTCTCATAGCAATTAAAGCATTGGTCCAGTAACTGTGATAAGAGCAATTTTAGATTGCCCAATATTCTCTTTATGGTAAAGAACTGCATCTGCTTTGCTGTAATTGTCCTTCGGGGATGATGCTGAAATCCAGTCAAATGAAAACACACATTTTCCAAACAAATACATGCACTGGCAAACAAGTGACTGCACATGCACTTTAACAGCTGGTATGCGTTTTGAAAATATACACATGTTCAGCCATGTGGTCATTCTTTCTATGTTTACAAGGCTTTGTATACGTGCAAATGCTGCCCAGGCTCTCTGATATGCATAAAATATAAACAATCCCTAATGATTATCAGTCTGACTTGACCACAAAAAAGTGGAAACAAACTATGTTAATGTACCACACAGTTTTTTGGTGACTTCACGGAAATAAGTACTGGAATAAGGAAAGTGACAGCTAGATGACTTTGTAAAATAGGGACAATGCTTAGAAGGAGGTGGTTTGGGAACGGATATGAATAACAAGTCTTGTGGATTTATAGAAAGGAGATCAGCATTTAAGTCCCAAAGTGAAGATTAATTCTGTTTATTATATAATAGTCAGTGTGTTGTTTTGTTCCTTTGGCCTTTTTTCTAAGACTTACCAAGTTGGTTTGTACCTAACCCTAACCAACCTTAGCCATACTGAAATTAACATTGAGAAAAACTAAACTAAAACCAAAAGCCAAGCTGGGTGGTGTGGTGGTATAGTGGTTAACACTTCTGCTTCACAGGTTATGTGTTTCCCCAACCGTAAAAAGAAGTAAATGTGTTTTAACTGACCAAGGTATTGATGAAGATCTGGAGATGTTCCTTGAGCACAATCCATGGTCCTAATGCTACTGGCAAATGCTAATGCTAGCACTGTGAGTATCAGGATGGGTCAAATGCAGAGATCGAATTTCCCTATAATAACAAAGGGAACTTACCTTAATTTTAACCTTAACCATGATGTTATCTCAGACCAAATGCAGTTCAATACAGTTTCATAGTATTCTTGACCACTGTTAGTTTCATTGTGTGAGAGTTATTATCTCACTAAGGGAACTTTCACACAGCGTACTCGAGTCCGTACCCGAGTACGCTACGTACCCAAGTCTGCTTAATTTTGTCCATGTGAATGCAACCGTTCCGTGTTCGAGTACCGTGCCCGAGTGAGAAGGTGGTCCTGGGTTCGGGCCGCCCATGCTCCAGCACGGTACGATGCCGTGTGAATGCGATCTATGCCCGAGTCCGGAAGTGACCTCATCACCATTCCGACAACGGAAGTGGGTAAATCACCACGAAAACATAGACGGCACTCTTGTTGTCTTTTTAAAAAGCCTTGGATCCACGCAGCACGGGCTCACCTTATCGACCGAACCACTGGGTGATATATCAGGGACAACGAAGGTCACTCTTCTTCTCTTTGCCTCAAACAGGCTAACAGATAGGTAAGGGTTTGTCGTCTGACTTCCGCGTTTGTTGAATAGCGACAGAATTCCCTCCACACCGCCACCTACTGTTTGGGCCCTGTAACACCCATTGTGCTCAGGCAGGGGCCGCGGTACGCACATGTGAATGCAACATCTGTGGAAAAGGTGTGAAAGTACCCGAGTACGGTATGGACTGGAGTGAAAGTGCCCTGAGTAAAAAGCATAGGCAGGACAAAGTAAACACTGATTCTAACATTCGTGTATTTTTTGGCAACCGTGGAGAAAGTAGAATGGGTTATACAGTCTGCAACTTCACCTCTAGATGTCACTAAATATTATACATTGAACCTTTAGAACCTTTAATTAAGCAGGTTTGTTTATACCTCAGCAATTTGCACTGGAAGCAGTAGACCCAAAAATAGAAGACCATGTGTTGTATTTTTGTTTAGCTTGTCATCACAGGTACAGTATATCTGAATACAATTATACAACAGCACACATTTACAATACTCTCCAAAAAGACCATGATGTAAGAGACTCAAATACAGAAAAAAAAAAAAAAAAAAAAAAACAGACAAAATAAATGAAGGAGCTAGAGCAGAAAGGAGAGGTGGTCTTAAAATTCTTCCTCCTTTAATCTGGGTCCGCTTGGCCAGCACAGCTTATCCTTTCATTCATTTGTTTATCCCACATTTTTCCTCCTTTGTGCTTCCGTCTGCCATCCTCTCTTTCCCATCCATCTCACTCACTCTCCCCCTGCTTCACTTTCCTCGTCCCCTTCTTCCTCCCTCTGTAATTTTCATGTTGTCTTTCAGGCATCTGACTTTAATTATCCTGTCTCATCCCTTTTGGTTTCACTATTCTACCACCTTGTATCACCACCAACACTTTTTCCGCCTATCTGCTCGTCTATGTAATAACGGCTTTTGTGTGTTTGCCAGAAGCAGCTCTCGTCCTGCAAGCGCTTAGATGAATCAATAGAGGGTGTGCATGTGATTGTAAATAGATGTGCATGTGTAGTTTATGTAATTGTTCATATGTGTGCCTTATCTTGTGTACTGTGTGTTTTTTTTTGGTTTTTTTTGCATTTCTATGTAAAGTTAACAGGAAGCAGATATTCCCTGTTATTTTGTCCTCTCTTCATCTTATGCAACTGTTTGATCTCTGTATTATTTGACAGACTAAGACTAAAAGCATGCAGCAGAATACAATACAATACAATAGATCTTTATCATCACTGTTATGGGTACAATGAAAATCAGTTCAGCAGCTCTGTTTCTGTTTAACAGTAAACACTTAAAGTAGAAAAAGACTATATAAAAGTATCACACAAAATTGTACTTAAAATGTATACTGAGAAATATTGGCAATATACAAAAACTACAAAGATAAAATATTAAAATATACAAACACTTCTAAAATACTACTAAAATATACAAAAAGCTAACTCTATACATACAGATAAAAGAAATATATACAACATATAAGGATATCTAAAGATAATAAAGGATAAATACAAGGTAAAATATAATGGTAGTTAAAAAAAAAGTGCATGGGTTGTGATTATTGCACTGAGGTAGGGTGAGTATTGCATTATGGTCCATGAGACTGGGGGTAGATGGTGGTTATTCAGTCAGTGGAAATGGGGCTGGGGGGTACATTTAACATTAGCAGTCATCTCAGTTGCTGAAATAAATAACAACACAGTTTAACAAAACTTTAGTGATGCATCAGCCTCCAACTGGAACAATATATAAAACCACACTTCCTGGACATAAATCAAGTTGGACGTAATCAGCATTCAGTTTAAAAATAAGGAAATATGTGAAATATAATGCCCACTATCTGCCAGCATACTGCCAGGCCGTCCGTCCACCTGTCCGTCCATCCGACTACGCATCAAGCTACTGTAGCTGTCTAACCATCCATCCCTCAAGCCATCCATTTGTATCTGTGGGCGCACATGATAAATGTTTAGACCTTGTTTGGGGAAAACATCTCATCTAAAGGACACTGCCTCAGACAGATCATTTATCACCCCCCCACACCCACCCACCCACACACACACACACACACACACACACACAAACGCAGGACACATTCAATGCTGTCATATGTGAAAGTCATCATCATTTAGCTCTGCTGTCAGACCACATTACAGATTTTTCTTTTTTTTTTAACGTTCATATAAACATCTTTTGCTTTCTCGCTCGTACATACAAACTGCTCCACCTGCAGACTGTGTGGACTAAAGTTAAATACAGTGGGGAAAAGTAGCAAGAGACATTTACTCCAGTACACTTTTAGGGCATTTATGTATTTATGTTATTTATGTTTTACTCAACTATATTTATTTAAAAACTTTTTGGTTTTTTTCCAGTTAAAGCTTTTACACAATGTTTATTTCCTTATTTATTTATTCTTTATTTATCCAAGAAGGTCCAAGTTATTCAGGGTTTCCTCCTATTAATAGTAGTAGCTCAAATTAATTTATAAATGATTTACAATACAACATATCGTTAAAAAATTAGATCCAACCTGAATCCAACCTTTTTGCCTTTTAGTTTACTCACCTTGCAGTATATTTGCAAGGCTGTGTTGATGCATTACTTAAAGGAGTTTTATGTTGTATTGATACTATCAGCAGCAGGGGGTGGGTTTGTTCATGTACCAGAACAAACCCACCAACAAATCAACACTGTCTTTCCAAAGACTGTATGAAGCTCATTCTCTATCACACATCTTTAGTTTGTATCATCAAAGTTTTCTCCTTTAAACAAAAGCACAGTTGGTCAAAAAATACTGTCTTATAATCCTCACATGCTGCATCAGCTGATAATTTACATTATAGCTCTGTTAGCTTCGCTCTGTTTTTAGACAGAAAACAGCCACAGTAAAACCACAAATCACCTCTATTACCCGTGGGGTTTTTCTTGTCTGTAGCTGCACTAAAGATCTGTTTGGAATTGTTAGGATTTTTTATGTTCGTTGTTTGGAAGCTCCACACACGAGTTCAGGACGCACTTGGTCTTATTTCAAGAATTTATTCTAATCACATGTGAAATATAATAGCCAGCACTGGTCTCTCTGGACAAGAACTCCCACAGGAACTCAAGTCAAAGAATTCTGGGTCAGATTGACAATTATCTTCTTGGGCGATTCCACCCCAACCAACAGGTTTGACTTCGCAACATCATCTGACTCTGTCTTTTGATTGGACCTCACCGATTGACGGGACTTGCCAACTGTCAGTCCATGTCTTGTTACTGGGATGTGCTAACGCAGTGTCATGACTGTTGTTTTAGACGAGTATCTCTTGGAATGCAAGGTCTCCTGTAGCTTCCTGTAGCCACAACATATCCTTCTGTGACCAGAACTGACCCTGGATTTTATCAGTAGTGGTGCCCATGAGTTTACTGGGAGGCAAGCTCATCAGTAGAGAAATACGTGAGGTTACTATGACATTTTAGAGCAGCTTAGAGCAACACTGTAATTATTCTATAATTATTCTTCAGAATCATCCAAACAAGGTCAGAACTGTCACAGTTTAGTCTGAACTGTGGATCAACAAAAACAGCAACTTAGCAAACATATCAACCCATAATAGCCTTATACCTTCATAAGCCTCATAATCAAACTCACTCATGTAGAAGAAACACTGCCATTTCATCATCAAACTCCATTCTTTTCATTTACAGCTGTGTCCAGTGAAGAAAACAACAACAGTGATTCTAGCTTTTTACACTTTGTCACTTTCTTTGAGACTAAAAGTTGTTTCTTAACAGTCTTTTTTATCCTTATCTCGACACATTCTGACGCTTTGGTCAAATATACCTTGGCTTTACTTTTTAACACACTTAGAAACAGGCAGAATCAAGGATCAAATGACTCACTACTGCCTCTACTGATCACATTACGTTCACAATGATGCATCAGCTGATTAGGTTGACATCTGTGCTATACATTAATCTCATACCCTAAACACTAATGATACTTTAAGGTCTTTTTTTTTTATATTCCACACCAGAAATACTACTAGAAATACTACATATATCACAAAAGATCACTTGAAAATGGCATTAATGCTATTGCTCGTCAAAGACTAACCTTTTCAGTATTTTTTTTTTTCACTGCTGAGCTTCAGGATGTGTCAGTGCTGTGAAGTTTTCCTTGTGAGGCCCTGTTGTGTAAGGGTGAATGAAGATGAATGGGGCCGCTGCCCTCTCCTCTGACTTTATCGATTTCAGTATCACCATGTCAATCCTTGAGCTGTCATACACACCCTCTTATCTGGTCTGACATGTCTGGACACACATGGCCTGTACTGAACCCGTCCCAGGGCTCGTGTCACACCCCTGATGACGTTCTGATAGAAAGACAGTGGACGAATGTTACATGGGAGTCACCTCAGCCTGTTCAGCTGATAAGGGTATAGTCATGAATACAGTGAATAACAGGTTGAACCTTCAAAGACCCAAACGGCTGCTGGCAACCAAAATCATCTACTGATCTAAAATGCTGAATAACTTCTGAACCACTAAACCTATCAATACGCTATCATAATTCAGGTAAAATGCAGTTTGTCATCTTTTCATGGTCATCAGATATGACACTTTTAGACGTTCAGAGGCCTTTGTAGTGAACATGGAAACACCGTCATCTTCTACAACATTGATTCACCAGTAAAATCCATGAAATTGGATCAATGACAGTGGATGTGGACACACTTGTTTTTAAGTTCAGTTATTGATTTATTTGCTGAAAAAGTCATTTTTTCTTCAGTTTTGTGATATAATATTCCTCAACTTTAATCTTACATGATCAGTGAAGTATATATAGGAAAATATCAGATTTTCACTGAAAAAACTTAACTCATAAAGACCAAGTGGTACTTTTGTGGCAGCTCCCAAGTGGTTTTGAAAGTGATCATGAAAAGAAGGCAAACTGCGTTTACACCAATTATTTACATGTATTGATAGGATTAATGGATCAACAGGCACTAAGCATTTTAGATCAGTAGATACGTTTTGTTAACAGTGTCTGTTAAAGGTAAAATAGAAAAATGTATGTAGGAACTACCACAATAGTAGCACTGGGTCTTTATAGGTTAAACAGTGTCGCTGAGGCTTCAGTAGAATAAAACATATAAACTAGTGACTGTTTGAAAAGCTATTTGAGTATTTGACTTTGAGTATATACATATTGTTTTTTACTTTTCCACTGCATCAACACACGTGTCCATAGACACAAAAACATGTTGTGAATATTACTGGCTGCCATTATGCTGCACAGTTCCACTTCTACAATGATTTTACTGCTTATTATGTTAGTCAGCTTATGCTTTTATGGTGTATAGTGATATGGAAGCTGACACTTTTTGGTGAAAGATTTCTAATTGTACTGAGGATTTTTGGCAAGTTACTTTAATAAGGAGGCGTTTCTGCAGTGCTGGGTGCAAATACAATCACCTCAGGAGCTGTATGCACTGTTGCACTGCTTCACTTCTCACTGGAGTTGACTATATCCACAAAGTGTTTTCATTTTAAAACAGCAACTTAAGCTGTTTAAGCAAAAACATCCATCCATTCTTGACTTACTCAAATGAATATCACGCACTGCAGTGCAATCCTAGAGGTTACAAAGAAAAACAGTCAGTAGCATTTATTAAAGTTTGTTTCATAGTGATAAAGCCAAGATAATGTGAGCTCTAAGATTAAAAAAGAAAACATACCAGGTCTACGTAGCTTTACTTGTCAGAACTGATATTATGTAGAAAATCTAAACACCTGTTTTGCTGCAGGTCCCCTATTGGTTCATATTTGCATAATGAATTGTATTTTCTGATGAATCACCACATGAACAGCATGACATTATCGAATTCTCATCTGGGACCTCTTAGTTCGCTTTTGATTTTTTGTTATCAACGGATGCAGACCAAATTGCCTCTGGATGCAATTGGACTGAACCAATCAAAGC
The DNA here is from genome assembly GCA_037367295.1 of Apogon hyalosoma. Lineage (NCBI taxonomy): Eukaryota > Metazoa > Chordata > Actinopteri > Kurtiformes > Apogonidae > Apogon > Apogon hyalosoma. The sequence goes on along the minus strand of JAPQRP010000005.1, from coordinate 45,200,611 downwards.
AAAGACACATGGGACGTTGATCCAGCTGGTAAAATTAAAGTCAACAAATCCACACATCTTTCCCAGTCAATTAAGGATTTAAGTGCTGTTTTTAGGGTTCAATAAGAGGATTTATTCATTTTTTATTTATTTATACTTCTCTGGAAACCATAAAATCCATTGGCTTGAGTTTCTGTAATAATTTTGACCACAAATGTAGTAGAATGATGGGAACATATTTTGTAGCCTTTAGAAACCATTCCACGGCTGTGTGTAATGTCTGCACTGAAACCCACCGTCCGCACACGATTAAGTGACAATAAAATGAATTGAGAGCTGCAACGAGGGGAAGTGGAGCATGTGTGATCTGAAATAATCATAAGGAGATAAGAATGAAAATATATTCAGAACATGAGGCTCATAAGATATATCTACATATATCTACATGTCCTGCACACTCACAGACATCAGGGGCTTAGAGACAATAGACCTACAGGTTAATGTTACTCAGGACAAAAAACCTTGTCACACTGAGGCAGTGTAGCCTGTTCCTGAAAAAGTCTAATTATAAGTCTTTTTTTATTAAACTTATTGACCTCATGTATTTCTCGTCAGTCCATGGCACTGATATCACAATTTGACAGAATACATTTAGTCCGACACACACAACCTTCTGCAGCGTGGTGGTGTAGTGGTTAGTGTTTCCACCTCACACATAAAAAGTTCCAGGTTTACCTGATCTTTCCAGGCCATGCAGGTGTCCCTCAGGTCCTCCCGCACTAAATGGACCCTGGGGTCAAAATATTAAAGGCTGGAGAATCAGTAAATTTGGATCATATCGTGTTGGAGAAAAATAAATTGAAAGGTTGTTAGGTTTTTTTTTTTTTTAACAATTTCTAAGATGTTCGTCACACAGTTTTGTGATTTTCAATCCAGATGAGAAACCTGGGTTTAAGTGGACGGGAGCGTACCTATGTTCTCCAGTACCTATGTAGAGAACTTGGTGTGAAACGAGTAAAACATAGGTACTGGGGAATATAGGTACCAGGGAACAAAGGTACCAGTGACCACAGGTACTGTGGAACATAGGTACCAGTGACCATAGGTACTATGGAACAAAGGTAC
>JAPQRP010000005.1:45180334-45199407 GCA_037367295.1 Apogon hyalosoma | reverse complement strand
GGAACAAAGGTACCAGTGACCACAGGTACTGTGGAACATAGGTACCAGTGACCATAGGTACTATGGAACAAAGGTACCAGTGACCACAGGTACTGTGGAACATAGGTACCAGTGACCATAGGTACTATGGAACATAGGTACCAGTGACCATAGGTACCGGGGAACATAAGTACCCAGGAACATAGGTACCAGTGACCATAGGTACAAGGGAACAGAGGTAGGGTAGGGTTTGTCTTCTTCTGACTTCCGACTTTATTGAATCGGAACAGAATTCCCTCCACACCGCCACCTATTGTTTCAGCCCTGCAACACCCACTCAGACTCGGGCCACAATACGTGCTTGTGAACGTATCCAGGTATGGCATGGATCCGGATACCCAGTGTGAAAATTAATATTCATATTAATTATTCATGCATTTTCCAAGGTGTTTAGTCCACATCAGGGTTCCGGTGCATATCTGGGTGAAGTCGGGGTTCACCCTGACATATACAGACTGACATCCATTCACTCTCACATTCACACCTATAGACGATTTACACTGTCAAATAAAACAACCACCCGGACACAGGAAGAACATGCAAACTCTGGCTGAATCCGACCCAGGACCTTCTTGCCGTGAGGTCACAGTGCTAACCACTGCACCACCGCTTTACTAAAAGAGACCTACCTATAGTCAGACCTAAAGAGACCAATATCTAATATAACTGTTGAATTTTTGTGCCATTTATCCTGTTTTTTGTCAGGGACCTAATCCACCTGATAGAACTAAATGTACAGTTACTTTTTGGAAGTCACTGCCGTCAGCCTATTGTGTGGTTTAAGTCTAAAGAAATGTTGGAAAATATTGTTTGGCAATTATCCCATATCTATGTGACTCTGAGGTCTGCTGAAATTATCCTACCTGCATTTTATTAAATATTTAACAGTTCTGAATAGTGTTTAATTTAAGTTCCCAAATGATAATGAAAATGTGATTTCTTTAAACTTCACTGGTGCGTCTGCAGAGATAAAGCAAGTTGTCCATGTTGCAGGTTTTGATCCCTGGTGTCCTTGGGCGGTAATTTAACATCCCCAGTTTGTAGCGTGCAGGTCAGCAGTTGCGAGTGAGTGTGTGAATGTAAGGCTTTATGCACCATTCTCAGGAAAAAGCTGCCACATAAATGCAGTCCATTTACCATTGTATTACCACATAAATCACTGACAAAGAAAAGGAATGTAACAGATTTTTTCAAGCTATTTTTTCTAATTTATCCAGTGAACTGTTAGAGGTGGCTGAATAGAACGAAGAATGGCTGCGTCAAAGGAAATAATCTGGTTCATTTTTAAATGCAGGATGTCTCTATTATATTAGCCACTGTAACAGGTATTTATGATAGCATATGTTCATGGCTGTTTTTTGACATTGCACTCCATTTTACCTTAATATAAATGAGCAGCCAATAAACTTCAAAACTCGCAAACAACTCTGAAAGAAAAACTTCTTTTTAGCATAACAGGAGCTGAAAAGATGGAGGGACTGAATACTGATGCAAATTTTATCTTTCATGACGTGTTCTTTTTGACATTTTTGACGTATGCTTGATGGTATAAAACAGGGTTAATGCAGAGTTACCTTTACTGACGTGTTGCAGAGACGACCAGGGTGTAAGGTTTAGCTTGGGATTTGCGACTGGCCAGGGGTTTTAGCTTCCTTTTACAGTAATTGCTGCCACGGTGATTGGGGCTTCAAAGAGAGAAATACTGTCTGAGAAATTACCCCTCGACCTCGCGTTTCTGTCTGTGCATGCATTTGTGTGTGTGCTCAAATGGGGGGGTGATCGTGGTGGAAAAATGGGAGCTGTCAGTCAACCTAATGAGAGCAACCTTCTCGGCGCACACACACCCAGCGCCATCGGGCCAGTGGAAGTGCCATATAATTGGGTTTCCTTTCCAGGACAACAGACATGCTCACTGGATTAGATCTGACCACCAACGCCACTTCTCCCTCTTTCTCTCTCTGCTTTTTCTGTCTCTTTTCTGCATCTCTCTGTTTCTGTCTTATTGTCCGGTTCGCCTCTGACTCCCTCTCCATATCCAACAACAGAAACCTTTTATTTATCGGAGATTTTCCCTGAGATGACCTTCATTTGACGGTAGTCATGGGTTCAGTTGGAGTTCCACAGCAACTCAGTGAATGTGTATCTGCAGAGATAAGATGAGATGAAACTTTATTGATCCGAGGAGGAAAGCAATTTGGATTTTTTTTTTTTTTTTTTGCTGCGGTAAACAAAAATCTGTGTCTAAAACAGACAATAATAACAGAATATACTGCATGCAAGATACAAATGGAAATAATATAGCAACACAGTCATAAATCAATTAAACTGTTGTGGAAATGTTACTCTTTCAAGCTTGACAAGACAGAGAAATAGGCAGACAGGCAGACTGCAGGCAAAGTCAAGCTGGAATGATGAAAGAAGAGACAGAGAGAGAAAGCAAGAGAGAGAGAGAGACAGGATGAAGAGGACAGAAGGAAAAAAAGAAGTGTGAAGAAGTAAAGGGTCACTTCCTTTTCTCACAGTTCCTTATGCAATCCCTGAGGAATGTTCACATCTCCTCTCGCTACCCCTCCCATTGTCTGGATTTGTGTAGAAGTTCTTAGAGTGTGTGTGTGTGTGTGTGTGTGCGTGTGTGTGTGTGTGTGTGTGTGCGTGCGTGTGCGTGCGTGTGCGTGTGTGCGTGTGCGTGTGTGTGTGTGTGTGTGTGTTTGTGTGTCCCACCTCCTCTAAGCTGTGTGTGCAGACCTGGTGTGTCCATGTGTGTTTCCTCTCTTCCTCACAGCTCAACAATATTTTTCTCTTTTCTCCCAACTTTGAATAAATGTTGTATCTTGACCTTGAACCCCCTCCTGTACATTTTTTTGCATAAATAAAACATTCAGTAGCGTATCTGGGGATCTTCCTGCAAGGCGTGCATACAGTCCCTATAAAAGAGACACCCTGTTAATTAAAACTGATAATCAGTGACTTCTTATTGAACTTGCACTTACTGTGTGTGTACATCAAACACAGTATGAAAGGACAGAAAGTAAGTCAATGTTTGCTTTCCAGTAAAAGTTGACTGACCTTAGGAAACTCTTAACTTCCTATTACACTATATGGACAAAAGTATTCGGACACATTGAATTCAGGTGTTTCTTTGGTGTTTATAAACTATACGGACAAAAAATATTGGGAGACATCATGGCTACAGCTCATAGCATGTCCTGTTCATACTGATTTGAGAAATGAACGTCAATATTTTCTGAAGTTTAACGGGAGATTTTTCTTCCTAAGTGACATGTGAGGAAGGTAGATGGTTGGTTGTGGTCGAAAGTTATTATTTACAGTCAGAGCATGAAAACATATAGAAATTTAGAGGTAGAACATCATAGTAAAATCATAGTCATGGATTAAAAAAACAAATAAAGTCAGTGTTGAGAGAAATCAATTAAAAACCATCTCAGAGGCATTTTGGATGTAAAGATAACAATTTAAACAAAACTAACCAATGCAATAATATTTATCACAATATAAAATTATATTTCGACATTTGTCATTATTGTTTTGTAGCCCAGACCCTGTTAGAAAAGAAACACCTGAATTCAAGGTGTCCAAATACTTCTGTCCATATAGTGTATCTACAGCTTCAGTCACTCCTCTTCTATTACATACTGTAAATTGACCCGTTCCCAGTTTCAGCTCTTGGTCTCACTGCTTTGCATACTCTCATGTTACAAATATCCCATGTCTTTGAGGACTAATGGCCATCTAATCTTTTAGGCAGGCTGCTAAATTCAGTGTTCTCAGATGCAAACTCCACCAGAAGACGACTTACAGAAATTTGGAAAGACCCTAACCCTAGCCCTCAAAACATGCAAATATCTCTGTAAATCTTCTTCCAAAAATGTACAAATCCAACAAAATATCTTGGCTTCTTATTGATTATGTGGGCAAAAGCATTAGGACACATTAAATTCAGGTTTTGTTGTGAACAGCAGGATAAGCTACAAAATAATAGTGACAAATATAACAATCATAATGATGATTTATGTGCTTGTAAAATGCTTTAGAGTTTGTTTTTACTTAACATTGACAGTTATTTTCAAATGTTTTAAATGTTTTATCTCTAGATTGTTGAAATATTTGTCATACATTTTTATCATGATAGTATTTCAGATTAATGGAAATGGGAAGTCCTACTTGCTGTAGGTTTGATGTGCCCTAATGTTTTGGTGCCTAAAGTGTGAACGCCAAAGATGATATGAATTGACATTAATATAACAAGCATTTCCAAAGAATCATGACTTCACACTTCTTCACTTCACAGTTCTTTCCATGTCCTGCTTAGAGTTTGAAAAATCACCTATTCTCAACCTCTGGTTAGTGGTGAACATGCTTTGTGACGACTACTGACAGACAGATTGGTCTCATTCTGTCCTGTCAGATTTGTCAGTATAATAGTTGATAATGTGGACGTGTGAACAGGCTTTGGAAGTTACAGTTTTATAGTCATGTAACATTCCGTAGAGGGGTGGGCCATTTCCCAGGTAAAGATTCCATACCCTAGTCATTGTAACTCCTTTCTTAAGGGCTACTAAGCCATGGAGAGCACTGCAAAATTAGAAGCAACTGCATGTGGCCATGTCAAAAGGCATTCTAGGAAATCTTAGGCATGACCAGCTCTAATGATAGTTACTGGACCCGACAAAAACAATTGAACAGTATTAGTTGATTAGTCCCTTTGCGCAGAATCACTGAAAAAAATATCTAAATACCATAATTCATTTTACAGAATGCTTTTTCTGTTCTGCAAATTTGGTCATATTTGTCTATTAAACAGCTGATCATTAAACAACAGTTTCACATAAAATGCATAGTGTTATGATAATGTTTAACATCCACCTTAAAGACTTCAAGAGGATCTAGTTGTAGAAATGGATTTTAAAAAAAAAAAACTTATTAGTTTTCATTAATGTATGCTCTGAAAAAAAAAAAGTTGCATGTCATTATAGTTCACCATGTTGCTACATTTCTACAGAAACCCTGAATATTTAAAATCAGGCTCTAATTATGGCCTTTTGCCTTCCTGTTCATTGGTTCAGTTGCTTGCAATCTGTAACTTCACCGCTAGATGTCGCTAAATCCCACACTCTTTGCCTTCTAAAGGCTCATTTATGTTTGCTTTACGTTCATAAATAGGTACATCCGTTTCTAACGTTGTCATGCGTCATTGCTGTCATACTTCCAAGCATCCAATGCATTGGAATGAGTGTTTCTCAGTCAATCCACCAGAGGGTGCCATTCTTAATACCGTATTACCATACTACCATGAAGCAGAGTAAAGTTTTTTGAGAAGAATACGAAAGTCAATAATAACAAACATGGCACCAACAGAGGAGGTATTACTAATGTTTATACTAATGTTGATATTGAGAAGGGTGGTTGTCATAAATATGTTGGTAGTTTTTCCACTAACTCACACAGTCGCTCTTTGAAAAGTTCCGTTATTTCTGGAAATAATTCTCTTCAAATTTCAACACCGCCTCCATGGTTCCCGATGGTACTGCTCTGTATTTTCCATCGGGGTTCGCATCTGCAAACTCCCAGAAAATGGACAGAATTACTTACGGAACGTAGGCAGAGGACAGACAGAACGCTCCGTCCATATCCGTCTGCGTCATTAATGTTGAACATAAATGAGCCCTTATGCCACCATCTGTAGCTTCATTTGTCAAATTCAAACACTTCAAGACTTTAGGGGATCATACATTTGCATATAAAGGTCAGAAACCCAGGTGTGCTGTTAATAATGTGGCCTTTTTAATCAGTGTCAAACATTCCTGCCCGCATTTGCCATTTACATTAAACTGACATACGGTGTTTATGCTGTTAATGAAGAAACGCCTGTGCTGTGAGGACATTATGGGCCATTACTTGCACAATAAACTATTTTGAGGTCAAGACATTACACCATGATCTTTACTGTAATTATTATTATTATAATATAGTATCTTGAGTGCGATTTATGCCCCCTGCAGACACATGAAAATTACATATACACATAATGACACTCACACAGTCAACAAGTAAGTACGTCACTTCATCACGTCAGCATCTGCGCACACACTCACACAGGCTTCGTCTTGCAGTGTGAAAGATCCAACAGTGATTTTGGCAGCAGTCGTAGCAGCCTCTCCAAAATGCATCTCCTACCCACATCTACCCCCCACCCCCCTCTTCTCCTCTTCCTCTATGTGATATTAAGTGCTGCTCTCACTGCTCCCTGTTTAGCCACTTGGCAACACGGCAACACATCCATCTCACAGAAAATGTTTATCTGCAAGCTGTTTACTCTATATGCTCTTCAACATAGACATAGATCACATATGCGCATGCATGGCCACGCACATGACTGCACAAAAATACCATAAACACCAGCACTCAGACTCATGGAGACTGCACAAAGACACAAATGGTGGGTGTTTCATGGCGTAGGCATTTGTATGCATGCACACACACACTCTTTAGTCAGGAAGGAATGCTGATATGGTTGGATACGCTGGTTGGACTACATGTAAACAGTGGAAGGTTTGGCCACAACGGCTGCACACACCACTGTGCACACACTCTATATAAACACACACTATATCTTAAGTACATACACACATACACACAGACTCACTGCACTCAACGGGAACATGCAACACGCACACAGATGACGTTGTTGTTGTTGCATTCCGCTAATGAAATTAAGCCTTCAAATGTAGCGCTCGGTTAGGAAGATAAAGCCTGAACTCGAACTAAACCGAGGTGGAGAGACAAAGAAAAAGAGCAGATAAAGACGAGCTGTGGTGATGATGGTAGTGTTTTAAACAAAGGGGTCAACTTTACAGAGATAGTGAAAGACATGAACGCTGGGGATGTACGAGGGAGTTATTTGTCAGATCCAGTTCTGGTCGACATGTTTTAAGAAACAAAAAAAGAACCTCCAAGATTCTAAAAGACTAGTATTTGAATCCAGTCAAGAAGTCTTTTGACGTCTTGGCAGTAGTAGCTGCTGTATTTATTAGCATTTCGGGGCTTTTATTTCATTTTAGATTTACTGGATTTATTTATGGATTACACCATATTTATGTGAAATAACGTCACTCCAATATGTTTAATGACAGAAAAGAAGCAAAATCATTAAATATTTAATTCCATTGATTTATCTTAATACATGATGAGTGGGGTTCTCATGTTTAACACACTGTTAAACACTCAATAAAATCGGAATTATTAGAGGGCTAGATCTATAATGTAAAACTAATCAGATAATCTATGCAAAGCTGCAGGTCCAGTGATATGAAATGGTACCACAGGGTGCTTGTGCAAGTGTTCAAAGTCTTAAAGAGTATGGAATTTTGAAATGCTGTTTTCCAGACCTTGAAAAGTCTGGAATTTTGTGTGACAGACTTAATAAAGTGTGATAAAAAGGCACATAATCTTATAAGATAAGAAAAACATGAGGAAAGCATATACAAATCTTAATATGGTTTCACTAACCAGTCGGTACTGGAATAATTCTAGTGAAACTTCTTTGTATAATATCCATGCACTTTTATGATTTTCATATGTTTTGAAAACATTTCTGTCAGTAAAACATTATTTATTGCAAATTAGAATCCAAAAAAGTAGGCACGCAAGTACATAAAGCCAAGGTCTTGGGGGGAAAAAGTCTCCTACATAAATTAGTAGTACAATATTATTGTATTTTATGAGTAACTAGCTGTTCAAAATAGCATTTCTCAGCTCATTCAGACTTATCCAGGTGTTATGAAATGTGACAGTAGCTCATTTATAGTTATTAGTTATCTGAGCATCCTTTGAAAAGAAGACAGATAAGTTCTATTGTGTTATTACAACATATTGTTACACAATGCTGGGATATTTTAACATTTATTCCTTGTCAATGTCATCACAATAAAGTAGATGAAGTACAACTGTAATGTTTGTGCAGTTTTTCACCTCTCATTTTTACCTTCTTTGGATGTGATCTCATGATATTCACAGTGAGTGATGAGTGAAAGGATATTTTATAGCTATCTCAGATTAACTAGTTTCCATTAGAAAAATAGAAAAGAAGGATTTTGCTAGTAGCTTTTAAGGTGGAATGTTTTCTTGCCTGTTACTGCATGAGGAATGAATCAGCCAACACACCTTTAACTATTCTGTTGTAAAATCCCATTTCAGTCTCCAAAGCCATTTAGATGTTGCATAGATGCAGTTTTTCAGGAATCAGTCATAATCTGCGCTCACGTTCTTTTTTTCCATCAAATGAAATAGACTCTGAACCTAAAGAGGTGAGGAAATGGTAAAATACATGTGAAACAGAGACAGGAAATGACTCTTTAATTCATGCGTATTAGTTTAGCTGTCTGTCTTTGTGCGTCTGTTAACGTAAAAACTGCATTCAGTAAGCCTGGTGGAAGTGAACGGTCTGGGCCAAAATCAATCTCAGGGGTTTGATTTTGCAGATTCATAAGGAGGCCTGGAATTTTTTTAGCACTTTTTTTTAGTACATTTGGTTGTACTTCTTGTGATTTGATGTCATTTTCCAGACAACTGGGTACCACTGAAGGTGTGAGTCTATGTCATGTTTCAATGGTGAAGTGCAGAATGTAAGTAGGTATGTAAATGAATTATATATTTCAACAACAAGAGGTGAAAGGCAGTGCTCCCTTTTTGTATTTTTCTTTCAGTCTGTCATACACAGGCCAAAAGCAAATGCACACACACGAACGGAAGGCTAACCGTAAATTACAGAGAAGCAACAAATCACTCTCATGCACTTCCCAGTGACTCAAACATTAAGTTCATTCTCTGTTTTGCTCTGCAAATTAAAGTGTGCACAAAAGGCTTTCAAACGCTGGCGTGCCTTATATTATATTATGAAATTATGTGGCATTGATGCCAAAGCTTTTTGATATAATCATCAATTATGCCACTGGTGTTTTGCATATGTGTCAGTATGTGTGGTTGTGTTGGTGGCTGCTGTGGCTTCAGAGGCACTGAAGTTCAGTGAATGCAACTTTGGAATGTAAGGCAAAGAAAAAGACATGCTGTTGACCTGTGCACAGAATAATAATGAAAGGTGTGTTGTAAATAAATGAGTGCTGAATAAAAATTGTATACTGTATGGCACAGCGATCTCAACCCACCATAAAACATTAAAGGCTCAGGCAGAGATTGCTATACTGAGCACATAATTTATGGGTAGAGCTGTGGCTACAAGGGTAGGACTTTCAGACCAAAAGTTGACTTAAGACCTCATGGCTGCCTTTTTTAACTTAGAATTTTCATAATTCATACTATTTTATTCCAGGGGCCTTGGAGTCCATTCAGAAATCTGTGTATGGTTTTAAAAATAAATCAGTTTCATTCCTAACTCTGGTTGTTGGAGAATTTGCACAAGAATAACAAAGATTAAATAGTTACAGGGGGAAGTTTTGTGCAGATTTTGCCTTTAAATTATTTATCTGTTTATGCGACCACACTCATCGCTCGCTGTTGTCTTTCTATTCAGGTGGAGCTGTCGGACAGCACCTCTCACACCATCACTGACGCCTACGCTGGGAAGGAATACATCATCCAGGTAACGGATTCTGCTCCTTCTGCTTAATACTCTGCTCAAAAATGTGTTGGCATATATATTTTTTTGTTTGTTTACAATTTCTCAAGAACGATGCATGTGCAGAGTTACGGGAACCTGCTGCAAAGAAAGGCTTTTCTGCTCATGTTAAAGAATCCCCTTCAGTCACACAAATACAGATACAAACAGATACAGACACAGATACAGGTACAAATGTAGATACAGATACAGATACAGATGTGGGTACAGATACAGATACAGATACAGACACAGACACAGATACAGATACAGATACAGGTACAGGTACAAATACAGATACAGGTACAAATGTAAATACAGATACAGATACAGATACAGATACAGGTACAGGTACAAATACAGATACAGGTACAAATGTAAATACAGATACAGATACAGATACAGATGCAGGTACAGATACAGGTACAAATGTAGGTACAGATACAGATACAGATACAAATACAAATACAAATACAGATACAGACACAGACACAGATACAGATACAGGTACAAATGTAAATACAGATACAGATACAGGTACAGGTACAGGTACAAATACAGATACAGGTACAAATGTAAATACAGATACAGACACAGACACAGATACAGGTACAAATGTAGATACAGATACAGATACAGATACAGATACAGATACAGATACAGATACAGATACAGATACAGATACAGATACAGGTACAGATACAGATACAGATACAGATACAGGTACAAATGTAGATACAGATACAGATGTAGGTACAAATGTAAATACAGATACAGAAACAGATACAGATGCAGGTACAGATACAGGTACAAATGTAGGTACAGGTACAAATGTAGGTACAGATACAGATACAAATACAAATACAGATGTTGGTGCAAACACAGATGCAAAAACAGATACAGATATAAATACAGATACAAAAACAAATACAAACACAAACACAGATACAGATACACTTTCGTAGTCCTCAGGGGGAAATTCACTTTTCCATCACCTCAAAAAAATCAAAACAAAACAAAAATACAATTAATAAAACAAGCAGTCATCAGTGTATAATTCATCCAACTAGGGTATTGTAGATTCAGAAGGTAATGATTTTATAAAATATGATAAAAAAAACAACCCTCTACTACTCTATAGTGATACCGTATTAAATAATGATTTGAGCTTAACATCCTTTTTACCAAATAAAAGAGTTCCTAGACCTTGTTTCACAACTATTAAAGTGACATCCCCTCCCCTCTGACTGAAAATCTTGAATTCTGTAATAATGTAAATATTGTTCATTTTTACATTTGCTGAAATTGAGGCATTCATTTCATGATAAATCTGTAGTTCACAATTAGAAAATCTGTGTTTAAAGGTAAAGACGTTATATTAAACAATTGGACTGACATTTAAAAAAGGTATTGAATTTTGATAAATAATGTGATTTTTATTTAAATAATATTAAATTGTTACAAGCCTCTGTCTTTGGAAGAAGAGTGTGATCAATTGTATATGATTGAGATACATTGTGCAATCAATTGTTTGGTTTTTTTTTTTGTTTTTTTTTTTTTTTAATCAATTGACAGTCTTCACCTGTATCTGTATCTGTAGTGGATTCACTTCGGTCGTGGTCTTGACTTGTTCTTGGCAACAACTTTAAAAGTCTTTCCAGTAAATATGCTCATAGTGGCGATTTCTTATATTTAAACTTTTATTCATAAGTATAATAGAGCTGGTTTCTGAAACGTATCAATGCAGTCTAATGTTGCCATGGTAACCAATGACTGTCTACCAACTTTACAGGCAACATCATTGATAATACATTTCCGCTGATTGAGTTTCTTTTAATCTTTTCATCAGTTTTCATGCAGGACCCTCTGATTTGCAAAATTGTATTAAATCTTTTAAATGAATGGTAATCTCCAAAATGTTTTCTTTGTCATTTTGTTCAACAGGTGGCTGCCAAGGACACAGAGATCGGAACATGGAGTGACTGGAGTGTTGCCGTCCATGCTACGACCTGGATTGAAGAAATTACCTGCACGACTGAGGTTGAACCCGTGATCCCAGGTACAATAGTCTGTCCATCTGAACCTGACCTGCACTGTCTGCCCCTGTAGCCCAGAGCTAAAGAAAAAGTATCCATATTCCCACATGTTTTCAGCTGGATTTCTGTGTTTTTGTGCTGCTTTCAGGCCATAATTAATTTCAAAGTGATGCCATTTCCAAGGTTTTCTTGTTTGGAGTTTGTTTTCAGCTGTGTTTTTCAGCTTTGAAAACACTTCAGTCATGAATACTAAAAAAAATTACAAAAAAATCTGAAAATAGACTTTCTAATAGAGCTAATTTAAAAAAGAAGAAGACAAGAAAAAAGACCTGAAGGTGAAGTAAGAAGTAGGAAAGATCCTCATCTAACAGAGGTGTTCTGTATTGATATGACTTGGCATGGGTACTTTATAATGCTCCTGTTAATTTGTAAGATATTGTATTCCCATAATGCTGTTTGTTTTTATTATCCCTGTATTCCATCATCTGGAGAAATGATGGTGATGGTACTACAGTATTCCTATAATGTATTTTTAACATTACAGGATTGGCTGTCACACAGTATATTTCCCGAACCAGTTAGGTATGAAATTAAGTTTAGTTAATAACTTTCTTTATCATTAAATTAAGTACACTATAAGAGTCTGATAGCCTTGAACTTTTATCACAGCTTAAGCTATAAGATCTTGCAGCTTCCAGACAAATCGACACACATCAACCTGAGCGACTGTACGTTGCCTCGGGGAAAAACTGTGGCATCTTTTAGAAAATACTCACGTCTCTACCACGGCTTCACACTGGCTCATTTACAGTGTTAAAACGCCACACACTCTACAGTTAATTTTACAATCACATTTCCTTTTATTCACCAAAAGCACAACGTACAAAGGCTTTTGACTTAGTGAGACTGGAGTCAAATCAGACAAAACTAAGGAAGCATACAAATGTGAGAGCAGAAGGAGATGCATTATAAAATCACTATAAAATAAGAATATACCGTATACAGCATGCAAATAAAGCGCCCCTAGGCAAGAATTTGGAAAATGCAGTTACACTCCTCTCATCTCCGTCCTGTAACCAGAGACTGAATGTTAAACACGTGCAGCACAAAATATTACTGGTGAAGATGCAGTTGTATCTTTGAGCGGCCACAGTGTGTGCAGCTGAGACATTGTACCCCCCGAAAAGACCTGTGATTGGCCCAAAATGTTCCATCATGGGTGTCAAACTCATTTTAGTTCAGGTGCCACATACAGCCCAATTTGACCTCAAACAGACCAGAATGTTGAAATAATAGTATAATAACTTATAAATAATGACAACTCCAAATGTTTCTCCTTGCTTTAGTGCAAGGAAGTAAAATTACAGTATGAAAATGTTTACATTTACAAACTATCCTTTCACCAAAAAAATCAAAAACCTGAACAACCATGAACAACCTGAAATTTCTTGAGGAAAATAAGTGCAATTTTAACAATGTTATGCCTAGAAGTCACAAAACATTTAGTGAAAGGCATCTGGAACTGAAAAATACAGCAAATATACACTTTATGATCAACATAATTTGTCAAGACTCAATGATACTCTTGATGTCAGTGTCTTCTGTGGGCCGGATTGAACCCTTTGAAGGGCCAATTTTGGCCCACAGACCATATGTTTGACACCCCTGAGCTGGATCTTCTAAAAAGTGAAAAGAACCAAAAGGAGCTGAAGAACTCTCATGTAAGTCAACAGGTTATTGCAGAAATTTTACCCAAAGACACCATAAAATACCACCTACTATAGCTTTAACTACTAAGATTAGCTACAATAATATTGAAAAAATACAGAATTTACCTTGTATAGTGGGAGCGTTTTGAACTACACAACTTAATTTAATGATGTTTTCATGCAAAACGCCTAAGTTTATGAGTATATTCTGCATGTAAATCCACAACATTCTGAAATTTCAGCTTGCATGACACCCCGGCTGCATGGGGTCCATAGTAAGACTGTGATCACATGACGGTGTGATTACACAATGTAGGGGTTATGATTCAATACAGTCTTTTTTTTTTTTTTATCTTGCACCCTCACACGCTGCACCCCTGTCTCCGTTAGCGATGGCTGAACATAGATTACAACACAACACTCCTATCTAAGCATCAGGGGTTTTAACTCAACACAAAATGAGCTGCCACAAACCTTTGCACATAAAATCCAGTATTGCAAGACATCATATCCTACAATCAGATACTTAAATGTGTTTTCTTATGACCCTAGTCCATAGCAGGGGATGCACCGTCATATATCATCTATTTTTTACTCCTGCTTTGGAGTGCCTTGAAGACAACTGTTTGAAAAAACTGAGACCCTGTTTACTGTTTGTAAAGTGCATGTTCATACTTGCATATGTTTGCAGGATTCCTATCGTGTAGCGCCTGTCTGATAAAAAAAAAAAAATGTATCACCAGAAGACCATTTTGAGAGGTTGGAAAACAGCACTAGAAGTGGGAGAAATAATGCTTAGAAATAATAAGGGAAATTTATTGAAGGATTTGTTGCATTTGTGGGACCTGACACATACAAGGACAAAATCTGTGGGAATGATGAAGCTGGCAGCATGTGGTAGAGCTCAAGGATGGGTTGCTTGTCAAATCACAATCTCTCACCACAGTGATGATCCCTGAGCAACAAGGCGTGTATTCTATGTACAGCTCCAACTACGCCGGTAGACTGGTTGATAAGAATACTTACACGTGACGCACAAAGGAGCCTGGAATATGGATGAACATGTTTGATTGTGTATGATATTCAAGCAGGTTCTGCTTTCTGTGGCATTATAATATTGAAAATGGATTTTGCAAGGGTGCTTTGTGTGGTTACAAACTGAATATCATTGCTTGACTGAGCCCTAGGGGGTTATTCTAATCGCTGTCACATGTGACTACACCCTGCTGTTTTAATTTTTTGATTGACAGAGGAAAGATGTGTATAACAGAAGTGAATTTGGAAAGGTCAGCGCTTTGATATTATACATGAAACAAGTTAATGTGAGGCAACGGATGGATGAGGTGTCTTAAAACGGTGACTTAATTATAATATAAATCCAAAATCTGTTTAAAACCCCGTCTTCCCGGTCTGCTTTGCTGTCTCCCTCTGCTCGTCCCTTTAACTCCCGCCTCGGTTTTGCAGTGCAACAGTGACTCCTACAGGTCGATGGAGTCACTGCATGCTGATCTTCACAGTCAACACATGAACCCGGCAGCTCAGAAACACACAAGAACATACCAAAAACACCACGTACGGAGCATGAAGTCTGCTCCAACATTCCCATATGCATTAACAATTATCACACATATAGACATGAAGCGGTGATATGATGCCCTGTATACACACACACACACACACACACACACACACACCTACACACACGCACGCACACACACACACACACACACAGTCAGTCAGTACACAGTGTATTATTCCTGTTCTCAGGGAAAGAACGGGAGGTTATTGGGATTCTCCTCATGCTTCCTCTCCATCCAGCTGCCGCTTCTCTGCTTCCCTTCCCTCTCTGCTTGTCCTCTGCACCCTTTCCCCTCTTTATTTCTCTCTAGGTTTTCCTATCTTTCGATTTTAATGTTTTTTATACCCTCTTATCCCATTTCTGTCACTACTGATCATTAACTTTTTCTGTTACTCCCACCTTTCGTCACCTCAGTTCTTGCTTTTTTTCTGTTTTCTGCTGCCAGTCACCCTCTACATACCTGAGGTTTCTTATGTTAGATATGAAGTGGCATGCAGCTATAATGGTAATTATGTCTCTTTGTGTTGCACAATGCGCAAAACCCTGATACATAAACCAGAAAAGAAAAGCATAGTATCACAGCAGACATGTTAAAGGTTCTACAGGTACAATACAAGTCTCTACAAGGCACTTCATACTTGCTGATGTTAGATAACAACAGGTTTCATTTAAATTTGCCTTCAAAACTTACACTTGGAACCCAAAATAATAATATTATGATAATGAACTACATTTATAAAGCACCTTTCATTCAAAATAACCTCAAAGTGCTACGGTGAAAAAGAAAGTCTTAGAATAAAATACAAAACCCATCATGGGCTGCAGCCATGTTCTTTATCGGGTTACTGTCGTCAGAGTAAAATATTTCTTGACCATTCTAATTAAAATAGAGGAATATTCAGTTATGCTACACTGGAACTTGAACTTCTAGTGACTACTGAATCATAACTCAGACTTATTCATTTTCTTTCAGTGTTTCCACCCACATAAATCCAAAATGCAACTATAAACAGTTAGATTTAACATTTGCTTGTTTTAATGTTGCTTGAATTGTTGTGTGTTTACTGATTGCTAGGTTTTACTAGCTTGCTAACGTTACTTGTCACTGATTTTGTTAGCTGTGGTTGATATTTCAACATTTCGTCCCTGACGTGTTGGTTCATCTACATTGTGAAGTGTAGAAAAGATTGAATTCAACATTGTAATGTCAGTAAGATATGCTGATTCTATGGCAAGTCTGGGTACCAGGGACACGCTGCGTTTCTCTTCTGGGTCTCTATAAACCATTGTAGCCTGTGCATGTTTTCTACTTATCCTTACCACTTGTGAATTTGAAATCACCAGTGCGTTGTGTTCAAGTGCTTTTGTTGTTGTAGCAAAATTAACATGGCTGAGACACAGTTTATCGTGACCTTTTACTTGGGTAAAAGTAGTTTTGTGTGTGTGTGTGTGTGTGTGTGTGTGTGTGTGTGAATTTTGAATTTCTTTTTTGCAAATTGCGCATTTTGTAAATGCGCAAAATCATCACCTAACAGCAGCAGAATGTTAATAAAAGCAGTGTTTATCATTTGTGTTTAATCTTTTGTTGCTCTCCAACATTTCGAAAAGTTTAAAGGTTAGTTTCATCTCGGTAGCTCATATATCAACATTTTTTCCCAGTTCCGCAGTGGGAAATATAACATGAGGGGGCATTCGTTTGCAATTTTCAAATTTTTAACTAATATTTCCAACAATTCCCACAACATGTGAAGGCAGGACAGGGTCTGTTTACCTGCTGAGTTCTTCTACCTTTCTTTTGCTCCTCTACAGGAGCAACAGCAATGCTAGCTAGTCAGCCAGCTTAGATGCCCACTAACAACAACAAATAACCAGTTCCCTGTGATTCCAACACAAACTTCCTTTCCCTCATTAACATTTCTAAAGTCTGACTCAAATCTGTGCAGCCATTTTATTATATATATTAATAAAACAGTAGCATTGGGTAGTCATTTTCTAATTCAATTGGCACTCTCCCATTGGAGCTCTTTTATGTGGAAAGTAAACAAGGAAAATATCTGATTCCCTGCCACCACAGACCAAATCCAATAAACACAAAAAGTTCTGTTAGGGCCAGCTTTTCCTCAGCTGACCAGCTTGTTAACATCTACACAGTGAGCAATATTTCCCGGCCGCTTTGCCAAATAGGAAATGAACGGACTTCCTGTGACTTATTGATTATGTGGCTCAGAGTCTAAACGCAGGGTTATGCTTTCGGTTTCCTCTCTGACTTGCATTTGCCACATTTCTTTGTTCTCTTCTTATTTGTTCGTTTCACCGTTGATCTGTTTGCATATTAGCAGCAGCAGCTTGTTCACACTCCAAATTAAAGGCAGCGACGCCCTCGCACTTCAGCGCCGACAGCTTCATTTCAGATCAGATTTCACTCACAGACAGCATTCAGAATTAGAATTAGCAGCGACATACAACCAAATAACAAGCAGGTCAGTTCAGGCTTTAAAAAGTTGTAGCCGCCTGTAGTGTTGGACTCATCTGAGATATAAATGTCTGCCTCGCCCACTCCTACGAGACAGACACTGGACACTGTCTAGCACCAGACAGGCAACACCAGATATCACTTCTTTTATCCTTAATGTCTACAACTATTTATAAATGCTGAGTTTCCAGGTTCCTGTTGCAAGGCTTGGCAAAGAACAAGAGCATGGATACATGTGAGACCATGATAAACCTTTAACCAGCAGAAAGCAACCTACATCGCTGTGTGACACTTAAAATCTGCATAGAATCCAGCAATATGGACTGAAAATGAAGTTAAAAATACATCTATTCACTTTGAAATTCTACGTGATTTGGTAACTTAGTCAAAAAAACAAAAAAAGGTTGAAATTGCTTCTTTTCTTTTGCAGTGTCGGCTGAAGGATCATGGTTATTGTAGTATCTGAGTGACCGAGTCCTGCTAAAATGACTAATCTGACATAAAGTGTAGAAATAACTAAAACTGTAAACAGAATTGATGACTTTGAGAATGCTTTGTTGGTTTTGTAAACATGCAAAATGCTTCTACTGATACGGGACAAGATGTTAATTGTCTACTACATCACTATTAAACAAACTGAGCATGTTTTCTCCAAAAGACGGACAAACAACTGTTCTTTCTGTTGAGAAAGATTTGTCAACTTCTGACAGGATTTGGTAAAAGTGAAGTTAGCAACTGACTCCGCTGCTTTATATGTCTGTCTAGCTGTATTCAGAGGTTTTACATCCTGATAAATCAAAAGAAAACTTCTAGTTTGGCCTGGAACTGCTTGCATAGAAAAATCACAAATTTGTACAATTATCTATGCGACTACTTAGTTGTGTGTTGAGAAACATGTCACTAAGAGAAAACTTCAAAATGGGAGAATCACCTCCATGAAAATGAACAGAAATATCTTTTATTTATTTGAAGTTGATGCCAGAATTGCAGCCTTGTTTGTTCATTGACAAAGATCCCTACAAACAGAAACTTACATGACTTACCTACATAAACCAACAACAAGAGTGTTCGTAACAGCCTCTTTTCCCTTTTATCTTATTTTTCCAAATGTCCTCTCACTTTTCTTTTTTGTTTTACTGCTTCCATCTCGCCTATTTTTCTTCCCCCTCAGTTGTTTGTCATCAGTCTGTCCTTCTGAAATCTCTTTCCCTTTCCCACCACCCTTTAACTAGTTTCATTAACATACTCCTCATCAGCATCACATTCCTTTTTCATCATTTTTATTTTCCTCACCACTCCAGTGTTTTGCTGTAGGCAGGAAGTACTGTACAGAGCCACCGAACATGTTAAATGTGACCTAGCATTCTTCTTCTCTGGCTATTTCACACCTGGCTGCATCCTTCTAATATTTCTTGACTCCCAGTACAGTACCTACAACAGTCATTAATTGGAAGGAGAGGGAAATAATAGTCTCTCTTTCCTGAAAAAAAAAAAAAAAAAAAAAAGATTTTGACACCCTTGCATTACAAAAACAACTGGAGCTGCTCATTTTACAGAATTGAAAGAA
This sequence comes from Apogon hyalosoma, assembly GCA_037367295.1. Lineage (NCBI taxonomy): Eukaryota > Metazoa > Chordata > Actinopteri > Kurtiformes > Apogonidae > Apogon > Apogon hyalosoma. The sequence goes on along the minus strand of JAPQRP010000005.1, from coordinate 45,180,373 downwards.
ATGAGGCAAAAGGAAGGAGGGATTAAGACAGAGCAGGAA
>JAPQRP010000005.1:45128988-45169896 GCA_037367295.1 Apogon hyalosoma | reverse complement strand
CAGAACCGCACTAATCCAGATGGTGATTTAAGATGCGTTTGGACACACACACACACACACACACACACATATATATATATATATATATATATATATATCTCTATATATAGAGAGATATATATGTATACACGCACACAAATTAAGTAAATTACCAGGTCTGTTTAGATAAATTAGGTGTTGCATTGAATTAACATTAACCTAAATTTATTGTCAGATTTGCGATGCTATCACAGATCAGAACAGCTTGATTTCACTTTGCCCACATTCCCTGATGGAAAATAGAGATGCTTAATGTACAGCCACTGTTACTGAAATAAAAACACCCTGTCCTGCTGCGCTTTGCAGTTTTTTATTGTTATCATGAGTATAGAGGTGAATGTTTCACCTAAAGAATGCCATCTAATATTGAAATCAAAGTGAAAGGTTTTCCAGGAAAAGGGATTATTATCCACTTCACAATAACATCAATCTGCTATCTTTAAAGGAGGGATTTTGTTTATTACAACTCAGGTCCTGTTTTCCTTTGGGTTTTTTTTTTTCCTGTGCTTTATGCAAATGGGTTGTGGTGTAATTACAAAGTCTACAACAAAAGTAAAGATGAAGGAACATGACAATATTTCTTAAAGAAAAAGTTGGTTATAGATGTTATTTGCTTTACTTATGAATAGAAGTTTTTATATTCATATTGATTTTTGCAGTTGTTTTCTTTAAGTTTGGCTTCACTGCACATGTTGAATTCACTACATCAGAATGTTCTCCACTTTATAGTTCATGTGCTTTGAACCAGAATCACCATTTTTAAATCCTATATGAGTAACAAAGGTTTTGCTTGTGGATGTTTCTCATTTAGAATATTGAGTATATTTGCATGTGCACTTATACCACTGATATTCAGAAAGAGCGAAGGTTGAAGCCGTGTGTAAATGGAGCTCATAGATATACATGTATATTTAACCTAAAGTGTCCCAGTGATGATTAATGTGTAATATTTATTAGCTAGAAACATCACATCACCATTTTTATCACTTGTTTAAGTCATACTTTCATAGAATGTAGCTAAAAGTCCCCTTAACAATATGCAGACATTCATTCATTTATCTATATTATGAAAGGGAGGTGGACTATGTCTGTATGTCTCAGGCATCACATAAATTCCGGAAAGCGCTGACCACTGCAGTTTGGCATACTTACGTATTTTTGGTCAAGGGAGACTAGTGAAAATGGTAAGTTAATAGGATCGATATTTTGGGAGATATTAGTAATTTTGTAATACAATAGCCTTACAATAGCCTTGCCCAGAATCATAGAATCATCATGAAGTGGGTTACCTAGCAACAGATAAACAATAGGGCAGTGATACTCGAAGTGTGGTCCGTGGTCCACGAGAGAATGACATAAAAAAGTCAAATTTATATCAGTGTTTCTCAAATCATCCTCATCTGACTTCCAAAGAAAAGAGTACACATAATTGTTTTCTACATTAAAAGTGAATCAAATGTAGCCTAAATTATTGAATTTGTCTATGCAAACCCACATTTTGCGTCACCGTCTCTATACAGTTCAGTTACCTAGGTTGCCTATTGTCATATCAAAGACCTCCTGTGACTTGTGAACTGTGGTGGAAATAAAGAAGAAGAGCTACCTTATCAGAAACGAAGAGTGAAACGAAATGAAACAAAGAGTGACTTAAGAGTGACAGAAGAGAAAAGCTGGAGAAACGACAACAATGTTAGCAACAAGGTGCAAAGACATTCTATTAGCATCGAGCTGTTGGCACCATTCGTAATATACTGCTGACTTAATTTGTAATATACAAAATCTAATAATATTGTAATATAGGCTGTTAAACAGTTTTTTGTTTTTTTTGTTTTTTTTAGGGTGGGAGTGGTCCTGGGTGTGAAAAAGGTTGAGAACCACAGCAATAGGGCCACGCTGCCATGGTGTCAAACTTCATGTGCAGAAACAGACATGCCAGCTGAGAGGTTATTCAACTGAAAATTCCAGTGGAATTTACTAAGAAAGTAAAGAAAGTATAGGAACGAACTGTATCAGAGGATCTAGAACCCGTGGTTCCCCACGGGGCAGCGCACTAGTATTTTTATGCATGTGTTTATCTGCGATGGATCATATAAGTCTGACAGCAGATATATTTTACATTTAGAGGATGGTGTCTTCATTTTTCTTCTCTGAAGCTAAAATCCACTCACAGCTGAATGTTACTGACCGTGTTTCTTATTACGTACAAAGTGACTGAGATGTTGGCAGGTTCATTACCGATCATCGACACATTTAAAGAGACTAAAAATAATACATTGTGTGTATTTTAGTTTGAGGATATCTGAGAAGCTGTGAAGGGCTTTTTCCATCATTTTGTGGCATAGTTACTACATGATCAGTCAGATATTTAGAAAGTATTATCAAGGAACTATTCAATGATTTTTCTGAGGGAATATGTGGTTCTAGAGTTGCTAAATGAGCTAACATAAGGTAGCTACTTACATTATGTTTTGTTGATCAAATTAACACTATATTGTGAAGATATGAGAACCTCAGTCTGCTATTTCAGAATTATCAAAGAAATTTCCAGGTTTTTTTTTAAATATACTTTGTAAACAGCATGCTCTGTTTTAATTATTCTGAATTAGGCCTTTTCCCAAATGGAGCATATTCCAGTTAAGACATGTAGGATATTTTATGAGCATTCTGTAAATACATATGCAGGACAATAAGATTTTAACCCTGTAGGTGCCAGAGTTTGTTTGTTTGTTTTTTTTAATTCAAATTTGATATCAAGATTTCAAAAACTGTCTGTTATGCTGCTTGTTGCAATATTACGACTTTGGCACTTAATTGGTTAATATTTTTTTTTTTTTTTTTTTTTTTTTTTTACTCTATACCACACATACTCTGTTTACCCTCAAAGACACAGATGATAGAAATGGACGCGCCAATGAAAAGTCTACATTTCTAGTCAGAACATGAACCTCATCTACTTTTAATTATTATGACAGAAGATGTCAGCAGCGTTTTGGATATAAGCAAATATCTTAACCCATAAACACCCAAACAGCTACCAGCAACCAAAACCATCCACTGATGTAAACTGTTAAATAACTATTGAACCACTAATTCTATCAATCCATGTAAATAATTGGTGTAAAGTGCAGTTTATCATCTTTTCATGTTCATCAGATATGACCCATTTGGACGTTCAGAGGCTCCGTAGTGAACATGGAAACACCGTCATCTTCTACAACATTGATTCACCAGTAAAACCCATGGAGTTTGATCAATGACAGTGGATGGAGACACTTGATTTTATGTTCAGTTAATGCTATATTTTACTGAAAAGTCCCTTTTTTCTTCAGTTTTCTCTGTTTCTGATATAATAACCCTCAACTTTAATCTGAGCTTTCATGAATATCTACCTGATCAGTGAATTAAATATAGAAAACTTCATGATTGTCACCGAAAAACCACAAAATGCAGAGGGCAATATCATAACAATGGTGATAAATGACGTAAGAAAATGTAAATATAGAGGAAAAACTATTTGGAAATACCACATAAGTAGTGCTGAATCTCTATGGGTTGAAGTTAATATTTGCAGGATGGTGTTTGAGAACTTTGAAAAACATTACTTTTTCATTGTTAATGGAGGAGTTATTTTCATTAGTAACATAAACAGCCTCATATAATTTTGTCTTTTTCAGCGTAAGGGCAAAAATCTGAATGTTTTGTGCATGTAAACATAGTGACTGAATCCAACTGTAATATGTGAACAGAGGAAATTGGGCCGACGCTTCCCCTAAAACTCCCTTTTGACCTTTACCTCTGGCTCTCTTCGTCTTCCTCTCTTTAACCTGCCTCCGTCTCTCTCTCTGCGATCTCCGACTCTTTCTTTCATTATTCTGACAAGTTCTGGCAGGCTGATCTGGAGACCGAGAGGACAAATCAATACACCATCTAACAGCTGTCAGCTGGAGTCCTCTGTGTGTGTGTGTGTGTGTGTGTGTGTGTGTGTGTGTGTGCGTGTATGCGTGTGTGTGTGTGTGTGTGTGTGTGTGTGTGTGTGTGCGTGTGTGTGTGTGTGTGTCAACAGTGTGTATCTGCTTGCATTCATCATCCCTTCTTTCTTTTGCATTCGCTGCTCGTTTCCCCTCACTTTGAAAATGTGTTCGCCAATGAAACCCCAATTAATAGAATCACAGTGAGCATTTTTAGAATTTTGCTGTTATTTTTTTTTTTATTGTATTTTTTTTCCTTAAATATCCAGTGGAAAGACAAAACTTAAATAGAATTTTCACCTGATATTTGGAGCCAGCTTTAATTAAATGGCAATTGAAATGTTTAACCACGGCGCAGTAGGCGTGTTTGTGTGGATGTGCCATTCAGGACCTGTCAGTTCCAACAGGCTGCTCGGCTCTAATGACTAGTCTGACCTTTCACTGATAACTGGATGAATGACACAATCTCCCCTTCAGCCTGGGCTTCTGGCGCTCGTTTCTTTAAACACTCATCCTGCTGCCGTTTCTCTATCTTTGACTGTTTCCATCCAACTGCTTTAACCTGTCTGTCCACAACTGTCTTTCTCTGCTGTTTTCTTTACACAGTATTTATCGTCTCTTTTGTTCTCTAACCTGAGCGATACAAACCATCACCTAATAAACCATGAGAATATTGAGATTATAGTCATATTTCCTATTACAGTTCATTAATTCATACATTTTTGGTAAATTAAATCATCTGTTGTGTAGAAGTAGGTAAATTCAGGGAGCACAAATGTTACTCAGCGATGTTAGATAAGTTGAAATGTAATTTGGATTGACGGGTTACTTTACTAGAAAGTACTTAATTATATCTGAGTTGATACCAGCCAAAACTGGTAACAACTACATTCTACTAAACTGAGTTTTTCTTAGTATTTCAGCACTAGTTTTTTTTTTTTATATATATTTATATATTTATTTACTAGTGGCACTGACCCAACAATGCACTGTGGTTCATTATATACGTGGGTTAGCCAGTATAGTTGTTAAAAGAAATACACAAAGCCAAATGTCCAGAAATAAAAGTAAAACAAGAAAATCATTCACTTCTTTGTGTTCAAGTGGCTGAAATTACAGTTGCAAAAAAAGTATTTGAATACTTTAAAAATTCACTGTTTTCTGCATGTGATAAAATGTGACCTGATCTGCATCTAAGTCACAAATACAGACAAACACAATATTCTCAACCTTTTACAAAGAAAGGAATTATTATTTCATTTTTTTTTTTACGCAGCTCTGAAACACTCAGAGTGCTGCTGGGGAAAAAATAAGTAGATCTGTGATCAAATGACTCCAGAAGAAGGACAAAGGTCAGCAAATTCTTCCAAAATGTTGATCAAGTCTGATCAGCAGATGCCTAAACCTGAAGCACATGGATGAGGTTTTTGCTGCCAAAAAAAGAATGATACAACTTCTTAAATCTCCCCAATTTTTGTCGTTTTCTTTTCACCATGTTAATTTAGTACAACAGTCATGGCCAAAAGTTTTGACAGTGACACAATTTAGTTTTTGCAAACTCGATTTGCTGATTCACTTCAGTTAGATTTCCCCCATGTAGCTCTGAGGTACACTGACTATTATTTTTAACCCTCCTATTATCCTCAAATATTACTAACACATTTTACCCTTGGGGTCAATCTGACCCCAGACAAATTTGCCTCCAGAAAATTATTTACATAAAATTATTGACCAACTTTTTGTGTCAGGCACTTTGTTTCTTCATCATCATCATCATCATCATCATCTTCTTCTTCTTATTATTATTATTATTATTATTATTATTATTGAGATGATCATTTTCAGAGGGGAGGCATGTGTAGCTGGAAAGACTTGGATGTGATCAACTCACAAGCCTACACTGGCTTCCTCATTTTTGGCTGGAGTTCACAAGTCAAATTGTTTCCCACATGCCCACACCACGAGAAGTATCAACATTCTGGTGGGAATAGGGGAATTTCACGCATGACCTGGAAACGGTTTGAAACTATTGAGTCTGAGTACTGCTTCTTCTGGTTTACTTGTCAACAATGGCCGAGGCAACATCGAAGTGTCACTGCTGTGTGCCCCAATGTACATCGAATAAACAAAGGCAACCAGAGTCCTGCACGGGTCCACTCTTCCATACCTGCACCTGCAAAGCTGAGTACCACAACCTGACCCATTACCCACATTTTTTTTTTCATGTCCAATCCACACCTGCCTGTTCCCACATACATTATACCCCGACTTGACCCAACCCGTGATTAAACACATTTTCTACACAATAACTCACTTTTAAGGGCTTTATTTTGGGCTAAGACACACACCATCAATACATCGAACATGTGCTGCTCAATAATGTCTTTGGCTGGATGTAAACATAAGTGAAGCTCACTTCAAAATAAAACAAACCAGCTGTGGATCAACTGGTGAAATTAGAATGTCATCATCTTTAAATGTCCTGCAAATTATTTTCATCTATGAATCTTCTTTTATTTTTCACACATCCTTGCCCGTTACCCACCCACATTTCATTTAATTTTACCCATGCCCGTACCTGCAAAAAATATATTTTTTTACCCGTCCCTGCATGTTTTTGTGGGTTACCCGTTGGGTACCCGACCCGATACAGGACTCTGGTGTTTTCCCTACTTATAACCTCTTGATTCCCTTCACAATACTGCTGATGTTTTCCAGGTAATTCTCTTCCTAGAAATGCCATCTACATATGAACGTACTTCCTGATCGGATTCTGAAGTTCAGCCCCTCATCTCAATGAATTGAGACGACACATTTCTTCCTCTCAACTAAATCTGAAGTAAAACCATGAAAACTTAAATATGGTTGCCTTTGTTTATTTGAGGTATGTTGGGGCACACAGCAGTGACACTTTGATGTGGCCTAAGCCACTATTGACAGGTAAACCAGAAGAAGTGGTACTCAAACTCAGTAGTTTCAAACTGTTTCCAGGTCATGTGTGAAATTCCCCTATAGTTGTTTTCCCCATCCTCCTGTTATGTATCAACTCAGAAGTATCAACTCTGCACCTGCAGGTGTGGGTATGTTAGGTCTCACACACACACATGCACACACACACGCATACACACACACACACACACACACACACACACACACAAGTTTTGCACAGCTAAAACAGCTTGGGGTCAAATTAACCCCAAAGGAATACCAATGCATGCAATACGTGTTCAGCACATTGAAAAAATATCATCATGATAATTTCATGCTTAATCTTTTGTCCACATCAAATCAGGAAAAGTCATGAAATATGAAGCAAAAAAAAAGTCAAATATTATTTTTTGAATGATGAACATTGAAGTGGGTCAAATTGACCCCAAGGATAATACAAGGGTTAAGCATTTAATGAAACCTTTTATTAGAAAAGAGAAATGTTATTACTAAACCACAATTTATATCAGTGCCAAAACTTTTGGCCATTAATGTAGATCATTTTGATCTGTTCTTGTTAAACTGGTCCACACGTTTTCTGATTCATAGATAAAATGAGGTCAATCTAATATAGTTTATTACATACGTTACTGTGCCAAAGTCTAAGACAGGCTTTAGCAGTGTTGTTTTTGTAGGATTTTAAGGAATGTGTGTCTTTTTTCTAACAAGAAATATGCAGGGGAAAAAATAAAACAGAACTAAACAGCTTCTGCAGGTAAAGTCAGAAATAGGTGTGACCTCCATTCAGATTCAGTAAATCTTCAAACGATTGTTTTCTCTGAAATACATCGCCACACATATGACGATGATGATGATGATGATGATGATGATATGTATTTATAAATCTTACTGTAAGAAGAATATGAAGAGTAAATGTGTAGAATGTGCAGGCAGTTTTCTGAAGCAGAACTTGTAGCTCAGAGACACATTGTTTTTGACTAATACCCATTTTCTCATTAATTCATTGACATTTTACATAATGTGACCACAGTTGGTGTAGTTTCACTACTTTCACTCTGTAATCATATTATTTGTAAACCAGTGTTATCTCTATATCCATATTTTGCCTTTTTTTTTGCTTTATTTTTTGTGCTGTAAAATATAAAACCTCATATGACCACTAGAGGGCAACAGTGATGGTTTCCATCAATATGCGCTGTCCATGGTGCTGAAACATTGACACCAAGACTGTGTCAGACTCATGGACGTGAACACAAAAAACATACACAAACAACTGATGTAGAATTTCTCACTTCAGAGACTGTTTTCAAAGAACAGGTTGGATAAATATGAATGTTTTTCTTAGTTATTATTTTCTCCTTCTCGGTTAAAGCCACCTCTCTAGAGCCATCCTGTCGTCTATTCATCATAAAAAAAAAAAAAATTAATAAATATTTGTCAACATAATGAATGAAGTTCAATATAAATGTTCTTTGCAGTTCAGTATATTGGTCTTAATGAAATTTCAAGGGAATGTGCATTCACCCCTTAGAGAGACTTTTTTTTTTCTCCTTCTCTCCATAGGGAATGTGGTTAGTTTTAGTTTTCTGTCTGAAGGCAGCATCCATGTAGAGCTTAAAAAGTCAATGTGAATGAACCAGAACCAGTAAAGCTGCAGGACAGAAATCCAAATAAATTAACTGCAAAACCTTAAGACTGGAGATTTGTTGTTACTGTAAAAAGTAAGTTACTGGGAAAAGAGACATTAACATGGATTTTGGAGTTTGTTCCTTTTTGCTGCTGCAGAGCTGTTGCTTCAGTCATTTATCAAATTTTAACAAACACTGACAACATCAAAGCACCAAACCTACTGTGATTTTGGTGAAGTGCTGAAATAGTATGTCAGTCCCACTAAATGAAAGGCCCTGCTGCCGTTTGCCACGATTACAGCCAATTGTTCTGTCTCAGATTTTGGCCAACTACAGCCTCATTCTGCAAATTGTAGAGATTTTCATGATTGTATCAATCTTGTCAGTTGCCTCAAGAACTCTCTTCTCACTGCTTATTTTGTCAGAGCAGATAGGTTTGGACCTGTTAGCAATTATGCAAGCGTGGTGGAGAAAATAGACATTTTGTGAAATTCCTCAATGGACTGTTGGTAAAACACATTTCTGCCAGTGATGTAAGGCCACACAGGTTTAAGCTTTTCAGGAGCTTTTCAGGTGCCTGTGAATATAATTCTGTGCCTGTTTCCCATGTAGGATTTACTTTGGTTGTATCAGATCTGATATCATTACCACAAACCCATATATTCTAACACTGTTGGACAGTCTTCAGAGTCTCAACTGAATTGTTCTGATGAGCTTTCAGGTTCAAATCTTTTTTCTTTACTCCCATCTGTTCTATCAAGAGAGAAGCAAGAGAAATGGGTTGCACAATACATAAAGACTTTTAATCATTTTAAGGCTGCTTGTGACACTGGAATTTTATTGAAAAAAATATGTAATAAATCAGCCAACACAGAGCTCAAGGATAAAGTAAGAAATGGGCTTACAGGCAAAGACTAAATGGAGAAAAGAGAAAAATTAGAGATAGAATTAGATATTCTGAATTAGTGAGATTCAATAATGTGAACCTGGCTCATTAAAGACATTCCATTAAAGAGGATTTAACTTGTCTTTGCAGATATGATCTTGTGTCTTTAATAGAGACATTATTAAGATTGGATTGTAAGTGAATATGGAAATTTTAATTTATTGCATGAAAAGTTTTAGTCTTTGAACTGGCGTACCTGCTTAAAGAAATACACTCAGCAGGTTTCCCACATTCCCTGAAATGCAGAAGCTAATATTATCTGACAGTCTGGAATTGATGTGGAAATCATTCCACTTGTCTCACTCATAAATGCTCTTTAAAATAAACCAGTATTGGCATTACACAAGTCTGGATTCATTCTGTAATTAAATATAAACTTGCCAGCCGATTTCTATTCTACTCAATCCTAGAGATCACAGATTATCATTCATTCATGTCACAGTAGTCATGGTCATAGTATAGTTGGTTATTAACAGTTTTTCTTTTCAATAGCCTCTTTTCCCTCTATTGTAACATCTAATAGAAAAACAGACATACTGTATCCCCACTAATATGATAAACATGAGTAAAGTCATGTGATGTAGCCAAAATATTACCATGATGCAATCTGTCATATCAGTGGATAAACTAATAACTATCCTGATAAATGTGATATTATTTTGTTCCCACAGCCTAGATTAGACAGGCTGGAAACCTCACAAACAGAAGATCCAACATACATTATTATACTAAAGCATCACAAGGATTCATTTTCATTGCAATTCATTGATTCAAGTTTTATACAGTCTTTATATACAGTAGAAGAAACATCACTCTGCTTCATGAAGCAGTTGAAGGTGGTGCGTTGTCTCTCCTTTTATAAATCCTCAGCGACAAGTTGTGTGGGAATGACATGAACTTCCTCAAAGTCGTGGTCCACACATTCCAGTGGGTGAACACAACTGCCCAAACAACACAATCGACACCAGAGGGACGGCCTCCAGTCCCGGGACACTTGATCTGCAGATGACACGTCCTCCTCAGGTGGATGTGGAGACCTCCTGAAGAACAGTGGACTTGGAGAGTGGTTCTCAACACCACTGGAGCTGGAGGAGGCGACCACTGCTGCACGAGGAGATGGAGGGTGAACATCTCCAGATGGTGCTGGACTGATGCGGTTCTTTTTCCTGCCATAGAAGACATGACACATCTGTCTCAACCACTTCAGTTTGTGTTTGAGTCTGTGCCGGTACATGTCACAGATGGGAATGTTTTGCTTGATTTATTTGCATGCTTTAATTTATGATTTTGATGGTGTGTCTTTCTTATGTACATAGCTGTTTTATTGCTTGTGGCGTTTTTGTTTGGACTTTGTTTTGTATTATACTTTACTATACCTCGATCAAGTGAAACTGATAGACACTGGTGAAAGAAACCTGTGACAAACTGTAGTGGCTTGGGATTGGTGGACAGGGCAAACGCTGCCAATTCTGAACTGATTTGAAGCAGGTGTGCGTGGAGAGGACGAAGATAAAAACGAACAATGGAGGACACACAGAGACAGAGAAGGACAGAGGAAAGACAAGGAATGGCAGAGCCAAGCGGAGTGCAGTCAGGACGGGGTGGTGATCGGAAGAGAAGCCAGTCCATGGAGGAGCAGTTTGACTTGAGGACAGTGAGAGACTTGAACCAGTGCAAACAAAACAGTAAGACGCCCCAAGCCTGAGAGTAGTGTGTGTTTTGTGCCTCCTGCAGCGCACGGAGGGAGGATGCAGCAGCAGGGCTGGGACAGAGCAGCTGCCGGCTGCTGGGCCCCCTCCCCTTTATTTTAAAAGACTGGACTCTTTTATCAACATTTTTTTTTTTTTTTTTTTTATTTTTTTTATTAACCACTGTTCTTACTGAGGGGGGTTTTTTTGGACATTTTTTAATCACCAGTGAAACAATTTTACAACTCTCATATATCTGTCTTGTGCCTTTTCTTAACTCTACTATTTGCTGGTGTATTTGGACCTCACACTACTGTGTGACACATGCACCATTGTGGCTGGTTCCCTCACCAGGATCACTCTCAAAATCCATCAACTCATTAACGGTAAACAGACTCAGATCATTTTGTGTCTCCACCAGGTCCATCACACAGTGGGGACATTATTGATCACACATGTTGTAGCTCAGTTGTACTTACTATTATCATTTGTTGTTTGAATTCAGGTTAGTTTGTTTCGTGTTTGTTGTTCTCCTTTCTCTGTCCACTCAGTGCCTATCACACATGGTCTGGGGCAATTGAACATCTGGCTTGGAGTGAACATAGGTTCATCAGGTAGGTAGGTACTAGCCGGCACTAAGGTGTAGTCATCATCATAAACATCTCTACCACTTCTCCACCATTCTCACCACTGCCCTCCCTCCCCTCTATCCCCTAGATAGATAATTAATTGATAATAAGAATTAATTAATTAGATAGATAATAATTGTAGTCACCAATAGGTAAAGGAAAGTTCCAATGTACTATAGAAAAGATATTGTGATATAGAAAGTACATGATGATGATGATGATGATGATGATGATGATTATTATTATGGTGACGTAAAAGCACCTCTCCATAATTACAGTTATCACTTTTATCGCAGGGATATAAACATCAGGGCCATGACATTTATGTAAATATGTGGGGTGCAACTAAACAGTATTTCTACAGTTGAAGTTTCAGTTTAGTCATAAGGGGAAAAAAATAACTACTGTAGCTGTGTATCTTTGGTAATTATTTCAATGCCTATCTTCTATAAATGTATTAACTTATGTCCTTTTTTTGTTTGTTTGTTTGTTCCTGGAGGAGCATCAGTGAAGTTTGTCTACTAAATTTAATTACTGTGAAATGCAGTTTAAGTGAATTTCTTTGCCAAGACTCATTTTAAAGGCAATCTGATTCTTTCAGCCTGGTCATTCTCAGTCATCAGGGAGTACTGTCTAGAGAAGGATTCTGAAAAAATAGTCAAAGTGAATACTTTTTAAATTGTTGATGTTTTTAGTATTGTAAATGAAAATGACTTTAAAATTATAATTATCTAAAAAGATTCAGGAACTTGCATAAATGAAAAATGCAACCTTAAGATGCATAGTGTAAATGCTATGTTGAGTGAGTTAATTTTGAATATTTGTCAGTGTTTTAATACATTGTTTGACAAACAATTTCCTCAGATATAGAGAACAAACTTACCATTTCTTATTTATTTAAATGTATGCATGAAAGATCTTACCTGTGTGATGAGGAAATACATTTAGGTTTATAATAGCAGGAATTGATGAGCAGAATAACCTCTTTTATTTTGTATACATTTATTTGCAGTGTTGTGGAAGCTACTTTGCAAGCGTAGTTTGTAAAACTACAAGTAGTTCAACATGATAGTCGTTCAAACAAACTACATTTCTACCTCTGCAGAAATGTAGTTTGTAAAACTATGTTTAGAAAAAGTAGTTTCAGCAGCTGCTTTTTATTTTCAGCGTTAAATTCAGAATGCACATATGGTGTATGTGAAACAAAATATGGCCATAGTTGTGGTGGCACGGGGCATTCGGGGGTGGTGCTGGCAGGAGGGTTGTCCATGATTGTGACGACCACACGACGTTAGTAATGGTCGCGCATCTGAGATGCATTTGAGCACTGCCAGGGCAAGCCAATCACAGGCAGCGTTGGCTGTCATGTCATGACATGATCATGCCTTCAAAGCAATTCAGGATGAAAGAAAAAGGGACTGTCTTGCCTTCAGTGGTGAAATACAATTTATATTACAAAAAATAAATCTAAAAAATCCTTAATTTTATGTTGTTGCCCAAAACTGTAGTTTGCAAATTGACTAGTTAAACTACAAAAAAAGTACTTGTACTACTTGACTCAAATATGAATGTAGTTTAATTATCAAGAAGTTACAGCTAAATGTAGTTTAAGTCTCCAGAACACTGTTTATTTGAGAAGGTGGATTAGTGATTAAGATGCTGTGAACCAGAGGTAGGTAATCCCAGGTCCATCAAGTCAAAGTCCTACCATGTATTGTTTCCAACTTGTTCACTGAACACAGGTGATGCCACTGATTCTCCATCTACCTGGATGAGGAGTTGTGCTCATCAAAATGGGCTGCTTCAGTGAACAGGTTACATGCTGTTTTCTATCATGACCTGTAGGTGGTAGCAGTGCACACACTACAAACACCACAGAAGAAGAAGTGCATCCTGTCTGATATCGCCGGTTGAATAACTGATGCAGGGCAATGGGGTAAGTGCCGCTGTGTTTATCGGTTATTTCATGGAAAAATTCACTGGAAACACTTCAGTACGCTATTTTTTAGGTTAGCCGCGTTCAGCCGTGCATTTTTATCGCTGTTTTTAACGGCGCTTATCGTGACAGCTGCTGCCGCCTACACGAAGCGGCATCTTCTACTGTCTCAGTTAGCATGCTAAGCTAACTGACACCGTTAGTGACGCTCAGTATGTGTTTGAATGAAATTAATAAGAAAAGGAAACAAGTCGGATATTATGTCTTTATTTTTGGTGCAATGGATAGTCAGCAAGGTTCGCTGGCAACATAAAATAATTGCCAGGTAATCAGCAGCTGAAGTAAAAATAGTAACTAATTAAATTTTCATAAATGAGAGCGTTAGCGTTTCAACTTCTGACGCTAGCTTTATTTTTCTTCCGTAGAGAGAATATTCATGTTCCCTAAAGCTGCTAACGGTGAAACACACTCGCATAGACTGTTCCATTTCATTTGAGCACGTCCTACATTTCACTCAGTTGGATTAGAGTCCTATTTTTATTCCCCCTCCGGCTGAAAAGATTCTCTCAAATGAACCCGATCTGAAAATGTGATGTGAGGAGGAAGGACGGAGCACTTTGCTGGGCTCTGAATATCGGGGAATAATGAATGAATACAGGGAAACCGCTTTTCATTCAAGTAACATTTCATAAACGGGTTGTTGTTGGTGTGATACAACTGTATAAACCTTTACATCTTCCTTGTTATGGACCGAATTGCAGTGCCCTTCTTGTATTTACAATCCTTTTCTTGTGATTGCTGAATAAGTTAGTGATGCTTGTGTGCTGGATAGCTGTAATACAGTCTCTTCCATCCATTATTAATGTGTTGTCACAGAAACAAACACATTGAAAGAACCTGAGATGAATCCCATATGTGAGTCTTCTTCATACATGGATGATGGGGTTGAGGTGGACTAATGTATTTTCAAACCCCTGTACTGAAGATGTTAACTTGAAAAAAATATTTGTTTTTCTACAATGATACAGAATAAGATACAGTAGAGCCACGCCATTACATTCTCTAAGATCATTACTCTTATCTGTACTTAAAAGTGTGTTTTTGGCCAGAGTGTAGCCAACCATAATCATGATATTGTTGACGCAGCTGTAATTTGTTGTCATGTCAATACCAGTTTATGTGCATTAGTGGCTCTGAAGGGTCATTTTGGACTGGACTTGGACTTGTAGATAAGTGCTCCTTGAGGTACTTAAAGTGATAACGTCTAAGGCTTTTTCAGTTGGTTGCCAACAGGCTCTGGTAGAAGTAGAAAACCCTAAAATGTTTGTCTTTTTAAGGTTTTAATTAATAAGTGATCACCGTCAGCCTGTAGGGGTGAAGTAATAAGACTATGTGCTCTGTAAATGACTTTTTAGACAGGTTTTGATATGTTTCAAAGTGTTTTGGATGTTGAAATTGAGATAATAATAAATATTGAAAGATATGTTTGAATTTGTTTCTCAGGCTTTAAAGGACCAGGTTTGCTTTGTTTCTGGTCTTTTGTGTATTTATCAATTGTTTCTAAGGTTTTTTTTTCCGCAGGTGGCCACCAACAAGTTTGAGTTATGATTTGATCACATTATACTTAAAAAAACAAAACAAACAAAAAAACAATGAACTGTTACATCAAGCCATTACGTCACATGGGGAAAAAACTGGGACATGTCACACATGCAGCTTGTAGAGTTTCCCATTCCTGTTTACTGGAAGTATTATCATGATAAAAGTGTTCATGTCAGTTGCTGTCAATAATTATCATGATAAATGATTTTTCCCCTCCTTTATGAGAATTGAAGGTGGTTGCAGATGGTTATAGTGAAAACATGTCAGATGATTCAGAAATGTAGAAGTAGGACATTTAAAACAAATATAATGATTAACAAAAAATCATAAATACTGATTTAAAAACTAACTCAAAAGTGTTTTACATGACAGTGTAAACAAAATAAGTCTTGAAGACAAAATTACAGTGATATTTATTATCACTTTTGCCATTGTTTTGTAGCCTCCTTTTGCCAATGAAATACCAAAATTTAATGTGTCCAAATACGTTTGTCCGTATATTTTATCTTGAACGTACAGGTTTATGTACAGGACAGTTGGTTGAAATTTGATTCCATTACAGTTAATGTGTTTTCTTTCTTTCTCTCTGCAGTCGACCTGAAACTTGCTGACATTCAGTGGCTCTTGGCTCCGTCAGCCATCTTTAAAACATGCAAGGCTTCTACTCCAAGCTCGACTCCTCCCCTTCCTCATCCCCATTGCTGGGGGTGGGCGTCCGTGGAGAGGGTGGTCCCGTGCCCCTCAGCCTGGCGGTGGAGACCGAGAAGGCTCAGGCCCTCTTACAGACGTTTAGCTCCGCCTCTCTGCTGGCATCAGCAGGACTGGGCGTGTTTTGCGTGGTGGCAGACCATGCCCTCCAGCTGTCAGTCATCCAGCATCACCTGTGGCTGCGTGCTGCCTTGGACAACGCCACGCATGGTCTGGTGGGACTGTGGTCGTGGGCGGTGGTTATTGGACTGAGGAAAAAGAGTGACCTGTATGAGGTGCTGCTGGCGGGTCTGCTGGCATCAATCATAGACCTGGACCACTTCTATATGGCTGGATCCCTGTCACTTAAGGTAGGACTGACTCAAAAATTG
Organism: Apogon hyalosoma; assembly: GCA_037367295.1. NCBI lineage: Eukaryota > Metazoa > Chordata > Actinopteri > Kurtiformes > Apogonidae > Apogon > Apogon hyalosoma. Next base: position 45,153,432 of record JAPQRP010000005.1, on the reverse strand, counting down.
GTATTTAGTTTTTTAGTGTAATAACTAACTCACCTGTAAACAACAGCCTTTTTGAACATAGGTTCAAAAATGTGCAATTCACTAATATTTTGACAATTGTTGGTTTTCACAGTAAATTGGAGAGGTTATGAATGTGGCGCTCTAATAATAAATGTACTTCTCATTTCAGCAAAATATAGGCTATAACTTGTACACGTAACCTATCAGAGGGCTGTGAATGGGACATTGCTATCCATTATTTTTCCAGCAGTCAGATTTAAAAAAAAAAAAAAGCTAATCTAGTTATCAGTCAACCCCATACACTGACAACTCAACTGTAAAAGCTTAATAAAATTACATTGCTTTCTTCTCCTTAGTGTTAGAATAAATGACATGCGTTGCTGCAGTGATGTCAGTGATTTATGTTGAACTAAAAACTGATGTTGAAAATCACAGAATGTATGAAACGTGATGCAGTTTTCATCTAACAGTGAGAAATTCTTACATTCAGACACTGCATAATTGAGTTTAATTCATTCAGGGACTTTATAAAACAGGGTCAATCCTTAAACACAAACACTGACAAATGCACTGAAAAACAAAACACTGTCCAGAGGCACGTGCTAAAAGTTATGAGCATTCATGAGCATTTCGGGGGCAGTGTTTTCTCTTCCTTTTATTGAAGAGTTGTCATGTTAACATGTCACATTAAGTATTTATTTTTGTTTTATTTTTCAGTGAAATGTATTCAGTTTTAACCATATTAATTGTTATACTGTACATTATAGCCTATATCATCACTTCAAATTCTAAATTGTATAGATGGATAGTTAGATATGGCACAAGCAGAATTTTCAAAATGTATATTAACATATGAATTCTTTATTTTTATGTTCAATTTTTCAAAGAAATTTTTTCAGTCAACTAATGATGCATTTCCACTTCGTGGAACTGGCCCTGCTTGGCTCGACTCGAGTACCAGATACTATTCCTGGAGACTGTTTCCATTACAGGATACTACTGACTTTAGAGTACCTGGATGTCATAGCAACGTGGTGTGTAACTTCGGTATCATCTGTTCAGAGTTGCTGATAAACTTGCTCATTGCCTGTTGCTCACACTGAATTTTTTCATTGCCCACCAAGGACAGAAATGTCTGAACCTCCTCTACTGACCACGGTGTAGTTTTGCGGGCTGCCATCATGTGGATTAATCTACCAGTATATCTACTGTAAACTTTTGAATCGGTTCTTTAAAAATAGCAGGTCGTACATTGATAACGCAATGATGTAGAGACAACTCTCTGACCAATCAGTAGTCTGCATTATTTATTTACACATCACGTTTTGGTGTCTCTGCCCCTGTTTTGGAACCTCAGTGGAGCAGATACCAAAAACCTAGTACTGGATACCAGATTCCAGGTCCTTTTATATAACGGAACCGCAGAAAGGTTGAGTCGAGCCGGTACCACATAGTGGAAACGCGGCATAAATCACACAGAAAGTGGTCGCAACATGGAAGCTGAAAACAACAAACATATTATGACTCTGTATTAACAGCTGAAAGGTATATTTGGCATACAATGAAACAAAAAAATTTTGTAACAAATTAACATGATAACTCTTCAATAAAGGGAAAACAAAGCACCGCCTCCAACATGATCACAAATTTTAGTGTGCGCTATCAAAAGATACACACTCAAACATCATTTAGTGTTTATTGTAAAATGTTGTCGTAAGAAGTGTTTTCTGGAGACTAACTCATAAATATCTTATATTCCACTAATTTTCATTCCATGTGTTTCTTATTTCATCATTCAGTTTGTTTGTTTTTCTAATTATGCAGTAATAATACAATAGGAGACATTACAGATGATAGTATTTTCAGAGCAGCTTTAAGAACATGGATGAAAACACCACTGAACAATTACCAACATATAAGGAAGAAGTATTAGAATTAAGTTGACTTGTAAACTTTGACGTTAAAGATCAGATTGTCATCAATATGGAATTTTGTTGAATGATGCCCAGTACCAACAATTTATTTTGTAATAATGATAATTGAAGAAGTGATGCTAGAACACGGGTGTCAAACATACGGCCCGCGGGCCAAAACCAGCCTGCCAGAGGGTCCAGTTGGGCCTGTGGGATGAATTTGTGAAATGTAAATTATTTCAATAGGTCGGGCCAGTAAAATACTATTATAATAACCTATAAATAAAGACAACTTTGTTTTAGTGTAGAAAAAAAATTATATTATGCGTTTACATTTACAAATTATCCATTCGCATAAAATGGGCATAACTTGAACAAATATGAACAACATGAATTGTAATTTGAGCCATATTCTGCCTAAATGTGTATTTGTAGATCCACTGTGATCTGTAAGTTGTAATACACATGTGTAAATGAGAAGCTCAGGCAGAATATTGGTACTTGATAATTACTTGCACTTAATTAGGGGTGTAATGATACAGAAGAATTTCGGTTCAGTATGTTTTTGTACAGGGGTCTTCGGTTCGATACGTTTTTGGTACAGTGAAGGGGGGGGTACGCTCCTTAACTACCAGGACATTTCTACAAAATACTGTTTGGTTATTTGTGCATTAACAGGCACCCCACGTTATGTATTTTTGAATATTTAACGGGACACACTGTAAGTTACTGAGTGTCTATGAACGCCTCACAGTATTCCTTGAGGTGCTGTGAACGTGACCTCACAGTAACACCGCAGCAGCGGCATGGTGAAGGAGAAGAGGAGCAAGTTCACTTGCCTTTACCAACTTGAGTGAACAAATAAAACCCTTTTGCTGTAAAGGAACCTGTGGACTCTTTTGTGCCACAAAGCAACAACATACCAAAAAAGAAAGTTACACTTAACATGCTTTGGACGTCCGACCCGGCTTCTGTGCCTCTGTTGTACTCTCTGTTGGCATGTTTTGTTTGGTTTTTACAGTGGTGCTGAGAATTCGTCGCTGCTGAATGTATAGGAAACCCTGCACATGGGTTCTGCTTGTGTCCACCCTGCGTTCTTCACATCGGCTACATGTATTTGTTCGGTACACCTCTGTATTGTATCAAAGGCCCCGAACGGAAATGGTTCGGTACAAACGAGTGCACCATTACACCCCTACATTTAATTATTCATGTTTTTTTTTTTTTTTTTTTTTAAATGATACTTTGTAGACGTAAACATGTTTGTAATGTAATTTTCTTTTTTTTACTCTAAAACAGAGAAAAGTTTGTAGTTGATGTACTTTCTATATTTTATTATTTTACTGGTCAGGCCCACTTGAGATCATATTGGGGGGATGTGGCTCCTAAACTAAAATGAGTTTGACACCCCTGTCCTAGAGGGACATCATACTGGATCTGGCAGTAAGACGTCCTGATGAACACTCTAAACTTCCTGTTATGCACATATCTTTTCTGTTTGGTTTTCAGGCTGCTGTTTCACTGCCTCAGCGTCCTCCTCTTCACTGCTCCTCTCTCATCCCCGTCTTCTGCCTCTCTCTTCGTTTCCTCATGTGGATCGGACGCCTCAAAGACGCCTGGTGCTCCCTGCCGTGGATGCTGTTCATTTCCATGGCAACGCACCACGTACGCGATGCTGTGCGCCACGGATTATGGGTGTGCCCGTTCGGCAACACAACACCCATTCCGTATTGGCTGTACGTCAGCACCACGGCAACACTTCCTCACCTGTGCTCTGTTCTCATGTATCTGACGGGAACCAGAGACGTGATCTCCACCAAACACGGGGTGGCCATCGACGTGTAGATGCTGAACGCAGCATCGGCGCCGGCTCGATTACGTGAACTCACTGGAGAATCCGCTTATGACAAAGGAAGGTCATTTCTGGCTCAGATTCAGACTTCTATTAGTCACAAGGAAGCAGACACTCTACACCAGACAACACAAGCCTACAATCACAAACTCCAGACTGCTGTGCCAAATACGGATTTATTTTTCTGAGAGAAGCTGAAAGTCTCTAACTGTTGGAGTGACCCTTTAAAGCTTTCACGTGAAGTTTCCTTCTCGTTTGTCTGCTGCCTGTTCATAAAAGCGTTGGGACAGACCACACACTTGACCTTAGAAACCACAGAGTTGTTCATCATTTCCTGCTCGGTGAACCGTGACTTGACATCACCATCGGTCTTCATCTTACCAACTGTCAACCAAAGGTCAACAACAACGGCGGGTTGTTCACCCCTGTTGTCGCTCTTCTCACCGTGTTCATCTCTTAAACTAATGAGCATTTGTGACACACTGATTTAAAACGAGGAGAATTACAAGCGCCACTAAATGCACCACCTTTTGTATTCATCTGCCGCTTTTTATTTTGCTGCTTGGAGGTTTTCAGTCTCAAACGTGTCAGCTGCCAATACAGATCAGGATCAGAGCTTTGCCATCAGGCTTAAGGGCTGTCCACACCAACAGCCGCAAGGGTATTGTTGTGTATGAGCGTCTGGGCTGCTGAACGATGGCTGCAGCTGCATTTGAGCCTCGACATCAACACTGCTCACCTGCTGTTGGACAGAAAATGAAAGTCAGTGTGATTCTTATCTCTTATCCATACAACTCATGCAGTAGAGAAGCTAAACAAGTGGATTAGTCAGCCACTTCACCTCAAAATAAACATGTGACACAAAATATTTAAACATAAAAAAAAAAAAAAAAATGTTTAGCAACATTTTTTATGTTTATTATCCCGAAAGACCATCATAATCTTTGCATGAGGGGGGGGGGGACGACGACGACGCTCCAATCTGTTCTCACTGCCATAGACATTGAATTGCTTGCTAACTTATTTGCTCAGGATGTCAGTTCTACAGACCAATAATTTTCTTCTTAGATTGATCAGCCATAACATTCTGAGCACTGACAGTAGATGGGGTAATATTATTGATTATTTTATTACAAGGGCACCTTTAAATGGGTTGGAAATATTAGGCAGAAAGTCAACATTTAGGCATCGAAGCCTAAATGATGATGTGTTGGAAGCAGCAAAATGAGCGATGGAAGGAACTGAGTGACTTATATTGTGACTGGGTCAGAGCATCCCCACAACTGCATAACATCTCCAAAGACTAAATACTTACTGGCTTGCTACTATATTCCACCCACTGACAGATCCCATTGGAATGAGGTAATCAACATTAACACCGCTCTGTCCAAAAGGGATGTCCCGATCTGGATTTTTCTGCTTCCGAGCCGATTTTTCTTATGATTAGTTTTGCAGATACCGATTCGATACTGTTTACAATGAAATTTAAATTTGGAATCATTATTTGTAGGTTATTATGCTATTATTTTACTTGATCACAATTGGGCTGAATGTGGAACCTGAACTAAAACAAGTATGACACCTATGACTCTTAATAACTTCAGTATCAGTTTTCCACTTTCCAAATTCATACTGCAGGCCAAATTAGAATCTTTAGGGGGCCAGTTTTGCCCCGCAGGCTGTATGTTTGCCACCCCTGCTATAGCACATCCATGGACAGGTCCGTCCAGGGATTATACGGGGGTGCGTTCCATGCTGTACATACCTTACAATGAGTACATGCAGCTTTACCAATTCCTCTAAGTCTCCCGCTGTTGTGCAGCTCATTTTCCTTTTCCCTACCTTTGGAAATTTTCATTAGAGGGGCAGAACATTTGTTTAAAAAGGCATTGCCCCTCTTGCCCTCCCCTAGAACTCGTGACTAAATCCAATCCGATCTTCTTTCAATCGGATCAGGACATCCCTACTGTCCATCAGTGGTTACAATGTTACAGCTGAAAGGTGTATCATAAAGAGTAAGATTTAAAAAAAAGCTAAATCAGAGATGTACAGGCACTAACATGATGCTGAAAGGGATTCTGATGACATTAATCCCACTATATTATCATATAGCTTTGGGTAAACTTACTAACTGTATGTACAGTTACCATTCTTCATGTGGACGGCCCTTAATAGTTTCCTTTAAAATTTACATTTAAATACTCAAGTAATGTTCTGGTAAATCATCAATCTGCATCTGATTAAAAAAGCACCACGTCTCTCACTAAATCCACCCACCAGCATCTCATTAAACAGATTCTTACGTCTCGATCTGTACAAAAAAAAAGTTTGTACTCAACCGTTGCATCTTTCACAGGATGCAGGTTGCTTAGTAACCGCTCCAGCATACACTGTACCACCAGCATTTTACACCACATGCAGATTGTTCTTTTTGTGGATTAAACAAGTGGGCTTTAGAGACACTGGCAGGCTGTATTTGAGCCGCTAAAAACCCGCTTTGCCGTTTTTGTGCCAACTGGAGAACGGCATTGATTAGAGAAAGCCCATCAGGATGTTTCATCTGTCGTATCGGCAGACGGTGGCTCCGATAGAGGCCAGTGGTTCATCTCACACTAGAACTATTACACCTAGATCTGTCAAAAGAAAACCCACTGGCATTCGACCATTTTTAAATGTCCTTTTATTTCTGTAAACTGTGTCTGTAGCGCTTTCAGATGAGGAAAAGACCACTTCTAGAAATGAGAACTTGACACCTATAATCAAATCTTAATGTGCTGCTGTGATCAGATTAGGTTTAGATGAACATTTAGCTTCGTGTTTTCTGTTATAAATGCTGTTCCATTAGGGATGGGTACTGAAACAGGTACTAAACGGACCTCCAGGCTAATGGGGGGTATGGATGAGATCTGACCTCAGTTCCAGAGAAAAATAAATAGATCTATTTTTGTTTTCTGAACTGCTTCATCCTCGTGAGGGTTGCAGGGTCCCGGAGCCCCTCCCAGCTCCAATGTATGTAGAAAAATACATTTATTATAAATTACAGCAACATAAAAAAAAAAAAAAAAGTATGACAGACTTATATCACAGAATCCTTTTGATAAGGAATTCTGTCATGCATTTTTGTGACTTTTCGATCCAGATTGACCTTGGGTTCGGCTTCTGAGAGGCGGGGCCTGTGTGTGAAGGGAGACGTCCTATATAAACACAAGGCATAATGGTGACGGGTAGAATCCAATTGTTTCACTATGGGTCCAATCGGGAATTTAGTATGAAATGGTCAGAACATCATGTGATCTGATTTTTTTTTTTTTTTTTTTTTTAGACTCAGATCTGGAACCTGCAGGAAAACTGTAAAATACTGAAGTCCTGCATTCACTCAACAAGGATGAGAAAAGACTCATTTATTTTACAGTAGTTTTCTTTTGCTGTTGCGCTCTCTCACTAAATAGTATTAATTATAGATGCTACAAATGAAAGAAAAGGAAAGCAAATCTTTCTGAATTTGACCTGTAATCAGTAACCAATAATACTGTTCATTCTCTTCATTTACCTCCAGTTTCTACTATAAAACTTCTGTCATTATAGACAAATCAAACCTTGTTAGAAAGTTTAGATTCTCTGCAACTGAGTCGCTAAGTTTATTTTACAGTATTACCGAGAATCACCTGGATAACGATTGAAGACAATACTACCCGCCCGTTTGGTCATAGGTCACGTAACTGGTCCATTCCATCATTAGTTCTGGTCCTGTTCAAAAATGGGGAAAAAACAGAAAAGAAAACCTGTTTCTGCTGAATTTAATCGGATGTAGTTCAGGTTGTGTTTCAGCCACATACGAATTATTTTTCTGAAACTAGAGGTTATTACTTTTCAAGTGATGTGCCATTGGTTAGTTTTAGTCTTGTGGTTCTTCAGTTATAAGCTTTGGAACTTGATAAATATGCACAAATTAACACAAATTAGGTGGAAGGAACCCCAGCTGGTCCAGGCAGACGGCCGTCCTCCAGGAGTCAGGCTCTGCTCCAGGTTTCTGCCTGTTCAAAGGACGTTTTTCCACCACTGTCTCCAGTCACAAGTGTTTGCTCCTGGGGGATTCTGTTGGGTTCATTAAATTGGCTTCAGTGTGGTTTTGACCAGCTCTAGATGTGAAGTGTCATGAGGTTCAAGTACTGGATCCTTGGCATCTATGAACTCTAATCAGTACCCATCCCTGTGTTTCACTGCAGAGGGTTAGTTCACACTGAGACACTGCACAGCGCTGAACGTTTTCCACCTTCCTACTGTCATACCAACCAACCAACCAACCATCCAATCATCCAACCAATCATCCATCCAACCAACCAACCATCCAATCAAACAACCAACCAACCAACCATCCAATCATCCAACCAATCATCCATCCAACCAACCAACCATTCAATCATCCAACCAATCATCCAACCAAACAATCAATCATCCAACCATCCAGTCATCCAGACAACCAACCAGCTCCACGTGTTTCTTTTTTGTTCACGGTCTTACTCAAAATGTAAATACAAGACTTTCCGAGTGTGTTTCCGTCCTAAGTGGCCTATTTCTATTTCACACCAAATGCGGAAAAACAAAGGATACGATACAGCTGGATATTGATATTTATGGAGGTATTTTCTTTTTTTCTCAGTAGTGTGTGTGTGTGTGTGAATGAATAGTAATATTTCCATATCACACCTTGACATTTAAGACATATTGGACTGTGCTGTAACTGTGGCATTAACTTGTGCGATCCACTGCAGGTTTCACTCTGCTCTGTTATATAGATGAACTCTAGTGTTTAACTCTCAGATGGATTTTTAGTTGTGATTCGTTTATTTAACAGTTTGATCATCGTTCTACATGTTGTCCATATTCTGTTGAAGAATGTGGGCGTGTGATTTAGTTTAAGTGATGCATAAACTACTGTTATGTTTTCATTAAAATGATTCATTTTGGGGTTTTACAGATGAAGGCTGTGCCTAAAAATCACTTATTCTTTTTTTTTTTTTTCCATTTTAATTTCTAAATTTAATCTACAATTCAGATCCTACAGAGTTTTCTCAGTTCATGGCTAAAAATTCAAGATAAGTTTTGTGTAAATGAAAACATAATTGTTCAAGTAAATGTGAAATCTACTCTTTTAAGTCTCAATATAGAGAAGTAAATAAAGGACTGATTCTAGATTCAGCCCTTTTATCATTTTGAATTTAATGGATAGCTGTTGGTAGAAAAACAAACCTGATGCTTCTAAATGTTTTTATGCTGATTTAATTTTTCCTTACCAGTATCAGGCCTGTAATAAGTTGTTAGTCAAGACTGTAGTGATGGAAGTTGTCCACTAGGTGTCTGTATTGGGCTGCAGTTCTGCACATTCTACCTTTTTTAATGCTGGGAAGATGTTGAATTTAATGAGGGGTTTTTAGGAAAATTCAAGATCCAAGAATCATTATCATTCCTGCACCCATTGGATCATATTTTAAAAGTTCATTCTCATTCCATCCTGCTGTAAAAAACAAAAGTGTGATATTTAACATCTGAAATATGGAAAGAGCAGGTTTAACATAAGGGAATAAATATGATCTGGCACTGGTAACTTTATTTTAGTGGATCCATTGTACTGCACTTTTTTTTTTACTTTTATTGCACTGCTTTATTTATTTTTTATCATTTACTAAGTATTATTTAACATTAGGAAACTAATTTCCTTAAACTTTTGCATCATAAGACCCTCAAAGCTACATTTCAGTCAAACTGAAACAGTTGTAAAATTACCATATAAAAAAAAAAAAAAAAAGAGCATCCGATTTACGACTTCTATTTCTTCAACAAAGGGAAAAGGTGTTTTACTGCTGCTGATGTTTACAATGTGACTTCTATTAATGCAACATTATGTTGAATTTTTTGCACTTTTCAGTTGTTTCAGTGTTTAAGTTTTTGTATTTTTGTTCAATATTTTTAATGTTTTGTTAATATGAAGAAAGTATACATAGTATAACAATAGTCTTAAGGTAGTGAACTTTTTATCTCAATAAAATATCTTAATAAAATCTTTCAATCTGTTTTGTCAGTTATTGTTATGACAGTAACAGCGATTAGTAGGTACTATACAGAATTGTTTTCATAATTTTGGTCCGTTTCAGGTCACTGGTCATGGCTGTTTACATTTATCTGATGAAAACAAACAGATTTTTTGATTTCTGTTACTTTTATGAACAGAGTCTCAGTGATAAACATATGTATACGAGTGAAAGATTTATATGATAGAATCACAAAAGGCTGGAACTTTAAGGCCTAAATTTAGAAGGATTTCTGTTTTTTTCATTATAGGAATAAGCAAGATCTCTTGTACACTATATGGACAAAAGTACTGGGACACATTGAATTCAGGTGTTTCTTTTCTAACTGGTCTGTGATACAAAACAATGACCAATGCCATAATATAGTTTTATATTATGATAAATGCCATTGCGTTGTATTGGTTTGGTTTAAATTATCTTTGCTTCCAAAATGTCTCAGAGATGGTGTTTAGTTAATTTCTCTCAACACTGATTTTTTATTTATTTATTTTTTTAACCCATGACTGATTTTAAATGTTCTACCTCTAAATTTCAAAAATATTTCTTGTGCTCTAACTGTAAATAATTTTCTACCACAACTAACCATCTACTTTCTTCACATCTCACTTCAGAAGAAAAATCTGCCATAAAACTCTAAGTATTGATGCTTATAAATAAATGTTTGGGCTGAATTGAGAAAAAAAATTAAATGTCTTAAATTTAGCTTCAAACCTACAGATAACCTGATTAATGAAATCAGAAGATTTATAAAATGTTTTTAAAGAAAATTATCCTAGTTATTAAAAACGCTGGTCAAATTCATCCAGCTGTGGTCGTTGGTTCATTCTTTCAGTTGTGGTCAGACATTACAACCAGTTCTGCATCCACTAGATCTCACACATCCACAACAATAATGACTGCATATTTGTACAGTATTTTCTTATAACATGTAGTTATAAAATCAGCCTCAGAAAGATACAAGACTTGTAATACTTAATACTTTGCACTTTTACATGTTTTCTATACTTAAGATACGATTAAGATTAATTTAATTTAAGGTAAAATATGATTAAGAGAAGATAAAATAAAGTTTAGACTAGATAATATAAATATGATTAAGATAAAATAAGGTTAAGATAAAATATAAAGGTAAAGTGAAATTGACATAAAATAAGATTAAGACAAGATAAAATAAAGATAATATAAGATTAAAATGAAGATAAAATAAGGTTATAAAATGTGATTAAGATAAAAGATAAGAGGAAATTAAATTAAAATTAAACTAATTTAAGATAAGACTTTACTGATCCCACAGTGCAGACATTCAAGTGTCAACAACAAAGTGATATTTAAAAGAAAAACCCCACAGCTGTAGGTGTGATAAAATAGTATTTATTTCACAGAGACATACAAGGACAGAAAGAAAAAAAAAAAACAGCTTATGGTGATATCTGTCGTACACATAAAGCAAAACAAACGAACCTGTATATACATCTGAGAATGGATGCCTGAGTGTAATTTGAGTCATAAAAACTAAAACCAACAGGCTCCACCTGCTATCACATACTGCAGAGGATCATGGGAAAGAGCAAACGACCACACGTGTCCACAAAAACGAAGAAAACGCCACAAGAGTGAGACGGAGGAGGCGAGTTATCGATAGACACGGGACAGAAAGAAAATGGATCACCTCAAACCTCAAAACAGGAGGGACGTTTTTATAGTGTCGCATTAAAAACCGATTAAAAACTGTCAAAATGGTTTTAATTTAGCGCTTAGTTTGGAGCAAATGCAGTCTTTACTGTTTTTATTTTACTGTATTTCTGTAAGGTATAAAACAGTATGAAGTTCATCTATAAATTTTATCGCAACTATAATAAAATACATTTTCTTCAATTAGATCAGAAAATAAAATGTGTAAAAGACAAAGGGCCAGATTTACTAAGCACAGCAAATTAGCCTGAGGCTGCCATCCAGAAATAACGCAGTTCTGCAGGTGATCTACTGACTATTGCAGTGACGACCAAGAGTGAGAACATTCTATGTAATTTAATCAGACTGTAATCTGACAAGTGCAGGTTTTATGTGGAACAAGTAAAAGTACTTCGCCCTGACCAGTGAGTCATCGAATCAGTAACTGAGAGAACGTGCGTCATCTGTATCAGCGACAGAACCAAGGAAATCACTTGGAATTTAGATAAGATTCAAATGAAAAGTCCAGGCATCGTCATAAAAAATGCCCGGCCTAAGAAAAAAAAAAAAAAAAGTCTCCAACAGGATTGAACTCAAACAGATCCAATTACTGCAGTGATTAATATGTTTCTGTAGCTCTCATTTCTTAAACAACCATGTCAAGACTAAAACTAGGTTAAAAAATATTAAATGAATTATTAAAACCTGGAAGGAGAGTGTTGAACCATTATCTTCAAGGAAGAAAGGTTGTAGAAACATTAAAACAACAACAACAGCCCCTTTTCCACCTCTGTCATTTTGGGATTTTGAAAAACCTTGGTCCATTTCCTCAACCTCAAATTTTCCCTGAAAAACTTCCTTTTATGGGGGTGGGACTTGTCAGATTTCCTAGTATTCTTGGGGGCGGAGCTATGCGCTGAGGTATGCTGATTGGTGGAACACACTTACAGTGTTCTGCGCTTACATTCACCCGCAATGTTTAATCCAATGTGCAGCTGCAAACTTGTTTATTTCATTTCTGCAAGCTTCATTTGGTTGTGTTTTATTATTTGGAAAATGGAGCAAAAATAGTGAAGCTATAAGAAACGGACGGACGACGGCGGCAGCGTACAGGATCTGTTGGATGTATTTGAGGAGGATGACATTGAGCAGGATGTCGAGTCAGTGACTTAAACCACTGAGGCTGATGTGAATAAGGTGGAAATGCAAATCACACAAATGACCAGGAATTCTTTTACCCAGTCCCAGGTACATGTTTGTGGAAATGTTGGTGGAAAAGGGGCTATTAGAACTCACAGTTATGGTTGATAGTGACAGTAAGAGCATTTCTACCAGAACAATGTTAACATTACTCAGTGGACTGAGACTAAACGTCTGTCATCTGAAGAAAAACACTTATCAATAAGTCTAAAGGAAGTATGAAGACTGGACTCAATGAACCAGGGCCAAACACTGCATGAGACATGGATTGGACACCAGAGTCCAGACCTGAACCCCACTGAGAATCTACAATTTCCACAGTGGTCTGACTCTCCATCATTGTTACAAGATGTTGGTGAAACATTAATCCAACTCAGGATGGAAATTACCGTTTACTGTTTGATCCCGTTTGTCCAGATTTTCTACTAGTTCTTTTTTATCCTTCTAATGTATTCTGTACCTGTAGTGTGTATGCTCTTGTACTGTATTTTCTTCCTGTATTCTTTTTTTTTTACTGTTTGTCACGCTGCTGCTACACTACAGTTTCCCAGTTTGAGCTCAATAAAGTACATCTATCGAAATAAATGCTGTGAAACTGCGTATGTTCATTGAAACACTGCCACTGTAATATTGGAATGTGGGACTTTTCTGTCCAGGCACTGAATATCTGTTCATGATCTCAGGATCAAGAAAAACACAGGTGAAAATATACTATTTGATAATCAATATTTCATAACTGATAATGCCTTCTTCTGTCTAAATAAACAAATCTACCACTTGCAGAGTGGGTTAAAATGTGCTATTTCAGACTCTGCTCTGCACCTCCTTAAGTGAATCTCTACAGTAGTTTTTGCAATAACTTGAGTAAATCTGGCCCAGAGTTTCCACTACTTAAGAAAATGAAACCGTTTTATCTTCTTTGCTAATGTTACCACCGTAAAGAAACAAAGCTTTGATTTGTGCTTTGGCGAAAGCACAGAAATGAAGAAAAACCAGAGTATTTAAAGAAAGCAAGACGGGTGAAGGCTGATGCGTAAACACGTTGTCCATACAGTAATCGTACAGTAACAGAGCTTCATAAAACTGGGGAAAAGGACACAAATATACAATGAAGGGATGGTTTCGGAAACATGGATCATCTCATCAACACACCAGGAAACTCAAATGGGATAGATTTAGAGTAACTCTGAGACAGACGCCATAATCTCATGCTTTGTCGACGTTACATCCCTGATTTGATCTGGAGGACGATGGGATAACAAGGACATTTCATGAACATTTAAGTGTGAATATTTTAGTGATAAATTGATTAAATCTGTGTATACAAACTGAAAAAAAGAATACGTAGTGTGAGAAAACCCATGTCTGTGAAACTATCCCAAGGAATATGATTTTTTTTCTCTACATATAAACATCACTTATTATAACATACATGAAATGTGTTTTGTAAAGTGTGATATACAATAATATACAAAAAGCTTCAACTGGATCCATGCATAATATGTGGAGCTAGCTTGAGAGAACATACAGTCGTCAAACTGGACAAAAAGGTTTGACTTGGATGCATTTTGTGTTTCAGATACAAACTACACAGTCAATCAATCAATTAATCAATTGGTTGATAAGTACACAGCTTTGGATTGACAGAAAGAAAGAAAGAAAGAAAGAAAGAAAGAAAGAAAGAAAGAAAGAAAGAAAGAAAGAAAAAAAGAAAGAAAGAAAGAAAGAAAGAAAGAAAGAAAGAAAGAAAGAAAGAAAGAAAGAAAGAAAGAAAGAAAGAAAAAGAAAGAGAAGGAGGTTTAGTCTCCCCCGCAGAGCAGAGCTGTTCATTATCCAGGACACAAGGTTTGTTGTGTGAAGATCAGGACTGGATCAGATAAACCAGAGGTATGAAGAGTCTTTTCATACGTTAAAGGTAATGAGACAACTAGAGCGAGCGGGAATCCAGTTTATCACCGTGTTTGTGCTCGTCTCAGTTACAGGCTACATTTACATGCACAAAATATTCAGGTTTTTGTTCGTATTCGGAAAAAGACAATATTCACATAAAGGCCCATTCATGCTCTACGTTAAAGATGCACACGTACTCAGAACAGTGTGTTCTGTCCGTCCTCTGCGTTCATTACGTCCGGATTTCTGTCCGTTCCCTGGGAGTTTGCAGATGTGAGCCCAAACGGCGAATACGGAGCAGTACCACCGGGAACCACAGGGGGCAGTGTTGAGATTTGAGGAGCGTCATTTTCAGAAATGGTGGTACTTTTCAAAGTTCGACTGTGTGAGTTGGTGAAAAACTACCGACATATTTATGACAACTACCCTTCTCAGTATCGACATTAGTATTAACATTAGTAATACCTCCTCTGTCATTGCCTCGTTTGTTATTATTGACTTCTTCTTCTACTTCAAAAACAGTTACTCTTCTTCGTGGTATTCAGCCGGTATGTTAATTAAGAGCAGCATCCTCCAGATCAATAAACGCTCATTCTAACCCAATGGACGCATCTAAGTATAAAAGGCAGTGACACTTGACATCATTAGAAATGTACGTAGCTATTTACATACGTAAAGTGAGCATGAATGGGCCTTTAAGCTGTTTACGGCTGATGGAAATAAATATTCCATTAATGTTCCTGTTTACACGCAGCCGCATGAAGCTCAGATTAAAAGTAGGGATTTTAACAGAGAAACACTTATTCTAAGAGTCTGGACTGATAATGGATCTTCATTAAGATCCAACTTTATGGAACTAACATTAAATTAACTCATGAGGGTTTTTATATTGTTTTCTTCATTTATATAAACATCTATGTTACAAATATACATTTAGGTATCATCCACTTTATTGTTGGCATAGCTTTTTTTTCCATTTACATCCTTGAACCTTAAACCTGAATTTTCCTTTATATGTTCATCTGTTCATTTGGTTCTTATTTGTGTTATTTGTAAATGATTATTGTTTTCATCAATTAGTCTCGGATGATATTTTCCATGTTTATCATAATGTGACCAAAAGTATGTGATGAAAGTCTTGCTATGTCACATGTACATGTTGCTGATAAAAAAAAAACATGTTTTTTTTCCAGAGTTTTTGGAAGTTGCTCTGTGTGAACTCAGCCCCTCTTTTGTTTCTTTAAATAAATCGATACTTTCTTACATCTACAAACATGTTGACATCCTACTTTTGTAATAATCAGAAGTCCCCGTTTCCCTTTTTGATGAAAAATATGGACTTTTCTTTGGAGCGTTTATCTTTAAGGTCAGATATGCCTTTATTTTTCCCAAATAGGGAAATTCCAGATTCCAATTCCTTTTACTAGAGACTTTTGAGAAAAATCGTGGCAAGTACCTAAATCGCAAAATCAAATATTGCCCTAAGAAACCTTTCCTGATCAGCTAAAACTCATAAAGCAACCTGTATTTATTTATTCCTTTTTTTTTTCTTTTTTTACCAATTTCTTGTAATATATAAAATACTTATCTGGTCATATAATGGCATATACTGTAATTTTCATGAAGAGTATTTTTAAGTTTTGTTATGTCTTCAGTTCATGTAGTAATTCAATTGTAACTCTGAAAAAACTGTGATCTCATTCTTTTCATTTGTTGTGGTTTTTCTTATCTTTTCACACGGGCTCCCATAAAACCTGCTAAATGACTGAATGATGGAGAACCACCTGTTTTCACCGATTCTGGAAAATCAACTTATACTCATTTTGCAGCTTCAGCAAGAACAGAAGAATAAGTTAAAAAAAAAAAAAAAAACATCATTTGCATCTCTAAGTTAAATCTTTAATTTCTCCATATTTTACTTCATTAATTATTCATATTTAATTGGTTTTAAGTATTTTATTGATTACTAATGTTCTGAATGTAATAACTTTGTAACTGTGCTTTTTAGGTTTTCGTGTTGTTTCCAGAATCAGCTGTTTTTATCATTGCTATTTACCCATTTTCTCTGTTAAACAGAAATTCACCTTAATATCTTGATGATATATATTGACGTATTCCTCATGTCTTAGCTGAAAATTGCTCCATTTGGAAAAAAAAGCCATGACATTTTTACGCTTGTCAAATATTGTCATTCAGAATAATAGTGGAATATTAGTGTGCATGTAAATGTTCTCACTGATGACTCATTTTACTAGATGTTAAATTACTGCCATGTATCTGTCATTATGTTGAAACACGTGTAAACAAAACCTACTGATTCTGATTCTGTGTGATTGTCAAAGCTTAGTGCTCGTGACTGAATGCCAGAATGAAAAATGTCTTTATTTTTATCCTACTGATGTGGACTGTCTCTCCATCTTTTGTTCTAGTGTACATTAACACATGCGACTGTACATTTCCATATTTTACTGTTTGCTTCCATTCTGAGGGAGCAGTGAGTTCTGCATCCCACTCACCCACATGTCAAAGTTTAGAAATGAGTTTCACTAGTAAATGTGTTTGCACAGCACTATAATATCGACACAAGAACATATATTTGCGCTTTTCTGCATCCACTTCATCCATATTGAAACTAAACCTACAGTAGTGCTGTTTAGGAGATGCTCGAAATGTGGCGACTTAGTTCAGAGCTCAGCTGATCTGATTTCTGCAAGACTCAGTCATAAGAGCTATTTTTTAAATTATTATTATATTACTATTTTTTTTGCCACGTTTTGTCCCCAAATACATTCCTAAATAAATCAATCTGCATTTTATTTCTAATCCTATAAAAGCCTGTAACATCATCAGTAACATTTTACAGTGTTTTGTAACTGATCTCTAATTTCCATAAATGCTGTCAAAAATATCTATTTTTTTCTTGTTAACACATCAAACCCAGCATCTTTGATCATGTTGAGAGAGAAACTAAAAACTGAAGTGAAAGGATTTACCGATTAATCCATGAATTATCTGACAAAAACCTTCTTTTCCACAACAATGTTGACATAAAAAAAAAATCACCATTTAAGTAAATAATCATTTTCATTATATGTATGTATCATATGACATCTGATTTAAAAATTCAGTCGATTTTGGTTTGTCAGATCATTACATGACTTTTTAATCCTACAGTGAAAAGTGTAAACTGTATGAGTAAATATAAGCCACAGACGGTAAATCTGTTGTCCTGATCTCAAAATGGTCCAAGTTTTATGAGACTACTCTAATCTGACACCCAACAACATTAAAAAAAGAGGAAAAACTAGGCTGGATTTGATTTAATCAAGCTGGGTTTGATGATCCCTGAAGGGGAAACACTAATCTGCAATAAAAACAAACTTTTAATCACACCTGACAGATGAGAGGAGACCAGAGGGTAATATTTAGACAGGACTGATGATGATTTATCTAAAAGTTATGTTTTTTAAAAATGTTTTAAATTACTGAGATCTACATGGTGTGATGATGCTGGTGGTTTGTGAAAGGCCAGTATATCTTTTGTTATCTCTCTCTTTCTCCCCCCTGTGAATCTCCCATTCAAAAACAGTGATGGATGGACTGAAGGAGGTATGGCCAAAAAGGCTCGCACTAGAAGAAACAAGCATAACATGCAACATAAAAGCACGAGTCATAAGTGAAGTAAAGCCGATATAACCCAACCCACCCACCCAAGTCCATCTGAGTCACTTCCTGCCCCCCAGCTAAACCGTAATGCCCGATAGTTGCTGCTTTGGCATCAGACACACACAGAGACTGGCAAAAGGTATGATTCCTTCACAGCATTGAGTCGGTCAGTCAGTCGATGTCATAACAGACGCATAATAACCTCTTTTGTTCTCACAACAAATTAAAAAAAAAAAGACCTTGAGGAGTTCTGGTTGAGTGAAGATCAATGTCCAAGTAAAAATCTTCCACTTGCTCCTGTTTGGCAGCTCCACACCTGGTCCTTACTTGTAGCCTAAAACTTCCAAAGTTAAAACCAAATCAAAGTCACCCCTCTCCAAAAAAAAAAAAAAAAAAAACATTAAAGGAGTCGGTCCACCTGAAGCAGCATTGGTTGTGAGTAAACTCAGACGTCCTGGTGTAGGGTCATCTCCTACTGAAAGGAGCTCCCTAAAAGTAACAAATTAGTGTCTGTGTTTCCTCGTCTACAAGGACAATGAAGGCAGGGTGGTGCCCGCAGATGCACTATGGGTAGTGTAACTGGATATGTTCACTCAATATGTCCAGGAAAATCCTGTGCACGTGCATCTGCAAAACACATACTTAACCCTGCTCTGCAAAGCTCTGTGCATGGGTTCGTCCCTGTCACCGTGGATTCTGGGCAGAGTCTGACTGATGCATTGTGGGAAATGTAGCTGAACTCGGACCTTCAGCTCGGTGCAGTGGCAAAATCGGGGGCTGACCCTCAGGAAGAGCCCTAGAACGGGCCGACGTGGAGAAGATGCTTGGAATCAACCTGAGATGAGACAACAAATAGAAAATGAGTTGGTGAGACAAGCTGCAAGAAAAGTGGAAAAAGGAACGTTAAAACCCATGTATAAATCATATTGTAATTAAGCACTGCCTTGGAGACAGTTTTTAAATAACAGAGCTGGATAAGAGATATGCAGGAATAGTAAGAGGGTTATAATCTGTGTGTTTTTGTGTATGTCAGGCTTATAATCACAACTTGGCTGGATTTCTAAAGGCTTTTCTCAGCTTCACCCGTTCAAGTCCTTGCTAAAGGAAACCTTTGCTAATCTCTTCTCATTTGCTTTGCTAGCATTTGAGGCATTTTGTGGCACTTGTATAAGAAGCAACACTTATTAGGAAGTTAACTTTCTTTGCCACAGAAGCTGTTAATCATCATGAAATTCACATCTGCCAAATGAGATTAAAAAAGAACCACATGTGGTTGTATGAAAGCTCATTAAACACATGACAAAATGACCTTAAAGGGGCTACATGTAGTATTTCTACTTCAAATACATAATACCATATATATATATATGAAATTAGTGTGTTTAGAATGAAAAGCAATGAAGTTCTGCCAAAGTCACCAGTGTACTGAAATGTAGAGATATGAACTGAATTTATTTACACTGACAGTCTGAGGGATTTATGTGACCACTACAGGCGGCCGTGGCTCAGAAGGTAGAGCGGGTCATCCACTAACTGAAGGTTTGGCAGTTCAAATCCCGCTCTGTCCTAGCATGTGCTGTTGTGTCCTTGGGCAAGACACTTAACCCTCCTTGCCTCACTCACACTTGGTGGTGGTCGGAGGGGCCATACTGGCAGCCACACTTCCATCAGCCTGGCCCAGGGCAGCTGTGGCTACATGTGTAGTTTACCACCACCAGAGTGTGAATGTGTGAATGAATAATGGATCCACTGTACACATATATAAATCTAATCCATTATTATCATTATTATTATAGAGGGAGTAGTGAGTCACTCTGATGGTCTCCCATGGTGAGGAAAACTAACACCACGAGGCCCAAAACATCAGAAAGTGACCAGATGGAATGAGAATCGCAAAGAAGAGTCAACGAAAGTACCAAAGTGATCAAACCTAAAAGCTCTGTTGTTCTTTTCCCCACTGGACACCGATTTAAATTGAGAGAATGGAGTTTGATGCTGAAACGGCAGCATTTCTTCTACACGGATGAGTTTGATTATGAGGCTTATAAAGGTAGTAAGTTATTATGGGATGTTATTATCTTTGCTAAACTGCCAATTGTTGATGCAGACTAAACTGAAAGTTCTGATGTTTGATTCTAAACAGATCTTTAGTTCAGCTACTGACAACACAAACCTACAGAAAACAGAGGTGATTTGTGGTTTTACTGTGGCTGTTTTATGTCTAAAACCAAAGTTGTAAACTATCAGCAGCTGCAGCACAGTGTCATTTTGAGTGATTGTCAAAATAAGCAGCTTTGAGTTTTAGTTTCAAGAAGTAAACTTGATGATACCATAATACAGATGTGTGTAAAAAGTGAGTTTTGTACTTTATTCAGTCAGTGATACAGTCTATGGATAAATAGTGTTGTCATTGGTGGTTTTGATCCTGGGTGGGTTCCTGTATGTGACTTTTCCCTGCTGTTGAAAGTCTGGAATATCAGTACTACACAGAACCCCTTTGAACTGTGTTTGTTCATGTCTCACATTAGATTGGCATGGACTTCATCTTGACCATGGAGGTGAGTTCCTGTTTGGTCACATGATTGCGTCGCCTCTGCCTCACCCTGGAAACAACAACAACCGTCAATAAAAACAGCAAGAAAATGTAAAAAAAAAAAAAAAAAAAAAAGTTTCATTAAGTATTGGTGAAATAAGAACAGAACACAGTCTGAAAAACAAAGGAGAAAAAAAAAGAAACTGAAAAGCTGTGGCTTGTGGACGTGGGACACGTGTGTGTGCTTGTACTGAGTGTGATGCAAACAAGTGTGTGAGTCTTACCACACGACAAAGATGAGGGAAAGGACGGTGGTGAGGATGACCACAGAGAACAAAACCAGCAGAATCACCAAACCCAAATTACCTTCTTCCTCAAATGCAGGATCTGTATGCAACAAGAGTCAGGAAGGAAAAAAAAAACAAACAGGAAGATCAACGAAACACACTGGGGTGGAAGACGTGGAGAAAAACGGAGTTAAGATAACAAAATTTAACGTATTATTAAGTCGAAATAGATGGAGAGAGCACTAGAGATACTGAGAAAAGAAGAAGGAACAGATGTATGATAGCAGGGTGGAGATGAAGACTGGAAAATTAAAGTTTAACAGATGTGTGATGGGTCAAGAAACAAAAGTTAAGAACCAAAAATAAATGACAGGATATAGACAGCGAGACAAAGTTAAAGGAAACACAAATCTCTGTTGTCGTTTCTCATCAAAAACATAGTATTTTCATAGTTCATATACTTGATTCATCATCATGTGTGTGGAAGAAAAATGAGGGAAAAAAAACATGGAATGTGTGTGTTCTCTGACTTAATTGCTCTTTGGTGAGAAGTTAATTTTAAATATGCCATTATGGTTTTCACAGAAACATGTATTTATCATTCTGTGAGGAGTAAACAATCCTCTTTCAGACACACAAACCAGAGCAAACTCATGGGTTTGAAGTCTGAAACAAAGCAAAACATAGAGCACAGATACTCATTAATAAAATGCACACAAACAGATTTCATTTACAGATTCACCAAATGATTTGTGTACTCATCTGGAAAGGCCAACACAAATGTGTGAACACTCACACACAAAGACAACATCTGGTTCCCAGCAGCACTTTATTCTGCTGCCAAAACTGTGCGCATTAATCTCCCTTGTATATACTGTGAGTGGGTGTGTGCATGTTTACAAGTGCATACTTGTTGTGTACAACAGGGATGTGTATATTTTACAGGCTTGGAAGGTTGTTTTTTCTTATTTTAGCCTCTGTATCGAGTGAGCTGATATGCACTTAACTTTTCATCCAGTGTGCAAGCTGTTAAAAAAAACCCAACATAATACCCTGCAGGTGCAATTTACTGCAATTATATATAATTTGGTGATGATGCCAGACACAAGGTACTGGCACTGTTTCTATCTCAGCTATAATAACAGTAAATAACGCCTTGTCAGATGTTTTTGCCACATTAATAACTGAAGATGCATCTTGTTCCTGCCAAAAAATGTGACAAGTAAAACATTTTTGCTGTTGTTTTAAAAAGGGTGATGCCAAGAGAAAATTCCCATTGGCTCAACAGAGGATGAAGAAATTATCTAATGTGTTCGAAGAAGCATCAAGTAGGTGGTGTTAATACCTTCACTACAAAATAGGTAATAGATGTTTTGGTTCTGACTTTACTGAGGCAGGTTTTACCGGTAACTCTGATGCACTTGAATTGAGCAACAGTAGTAATAGTAACAGGAGGATTTCTACCCTCAGTTGCTAGAAAAACAGACTTCACACCTTTACCTGTACTCCAAAAGCCAGTACTTACTGTGTGACTTTGCTGTTGAGGTTTCCGGGTCTGTGCTGGCAGGAAAAATAACAGGAATTTCTTCTGACTCTTCATCTACTGCAGGTTCGTGGGTGGTGTCGACTAAGAAATCACATAAATGGCACAACAGTAAGAACGAAGTGTAAGATTTGGTGTTACATACTTGTTAGTCATTCAATGGTATGATTTTAGTTCTTCATTTTATTTGATTTGTTTTGTATGGTGTGTATTCAAATACAAACATGCAGAATATAAGAGGGTTTGTCCCTGTTAATGTCATATTTCAAGTAAAAACGTGAGAACAAAAAGGAAAAATTTGAGTCAATTTTCTCTGAAATACCTGGTAACTGTGGTAAGATAATTCTGAAGTGCTTCCCACACATTTTCATTTGTGACTGACTTTTCAAGGGTCAGTAAGAGAATTTTTATGACTGTTCAAGGAATGCACCTTAGTTAAATATTCTAATATAATTAAATGGCAGCCTTTTATGTTCACTAAGGCCTGGTTCACAGCAGGCACTAACATCTGTCTTGGCAAATCTGACCTTAAAGGGTACAAGTACTAGTTATGCTTAAGACATTAATTGTGCTTTGTGTTTTACTTATAAGCAAGAGAGGCACAAATTCAGTAGAAAATCACCAGAAATGCACCACACTGGACCTTTTTATTACACGAATTACGTGCAGGGGCAGAACCTATGGGGAGCTGCCACTGGCGGCTAGAAGTGATGTAGCCGCAGTGTTTCCAGGTGATGGAGAGTGAGTAAACAAACAGCAGTCAGCAAGTGAGGTTGAGTGGAAAGCACATGTTTGCGCTTTCTGTTTGTGCAGCCATAAGCTTTGCATTCTACCATTGTCCTAAAGACGCGACCCAGCACTGGTCGATAATGTGTCATCTTATGCTGCGTTCCAGGCAGGTTTTTGAGCCCGTAAATCACAACTTCAAACCACGACTCACGACTTCGTAGCATTCCAGGCAAGTCACGCCAAACTGCCGGAGCACAAGGAATTGTGGTAGCTACACGTAAACAAACCAGCATAGCGGACCACCATTTACAGTAATTTCTTCCCAGGGGTGTTTGCTCTTTGCTTATTTGAGGGAAACAGGAGGAAAAACAGCACATAAGGCAAGAGCAGCTGTTATACCTTTTATGTTATGGTTGTTGTAGGCTATATTTGGATACGTATTTTTAACAATTAATTTGTTGTTGCACTCAATGGACTGAAAACTAGCTAACACTAGAGCAGCTGCTGATTATGCAGAACATTTACAGATAAATAACATTAAAGCAATACCTTGCTTTAATAAACAATCTGTATAAACACCACATCTATGGGAGCTGCCATTGTTGTTTGACGGGCTATGTGACGTCAGAACTCGGAACTGGGAGTACATGGATCTCGTACGAGTTCATGGGTGGGAAGTCACAGGTTTGACTGCCATTCCACTGCATTTTCATTGGTAGAAGGATGGAAAAACACGAGTTATGGGTGACCTGGAACGCAGCATTAGACTGGTGTCTGTAGTAGGGGGCTAGTGACCAGTCCATCACAGCCCAGGTAATCGGACAATACAACAAGGCTGCATTAGTACCGGTGCTGGAGCAGCCTGTGAAGGAGGCAACATGTCTCTTACTATGACTGACTTACGGAGCAGTGACTTAGTACTTATGCATAATTGACAACAGGCTATAACGTTAGTAACCTGATGGAACAGCTGGTATTAGATCTTTTGAAATAGCTACCGTATTTTTCGGACTATAAGGCGCACTTAAAATCCTTTAATTTTCTCAAAAATCGACAGTGCGCCTTATAATC
>JAPQRP010000005.1:45077140-45128888 GCA_037367295.1 Apogon hyalosoma | reverse complement strand
GGCTCAAGTGTCGTCCGAGCTGACTGTTTTGTTTCGCTTAATGCGCCTTATAATCCGGTGCGCCTTATGTATGAAAACAGACTCGTTCATTGATATTGCACCTTATAATCCGGTGCGCCTTATAGTCCGAAAAATACGGTAACTTGGAAAATTCACTACAGGCACCCTTGAATGCAAAACCTGGACCCTCAGGATGCTTTAGAATCTGATCACTAAGGATGCATCTGGAGTTGGTAGTCTGGGATGGATTTGTCCACACTGTTTTGCAGTCTGAACAGAAATAGAGTACTTAAACCTTGCCCCTTCCACTGTACCCCATAGGACTTAACTTAAAAAATATGAAGTGTCACTATAGTCTGGTCGTGTAAAAGCTGCAGAGACGTCTTCAGACTCCAAACAGCTCATGGACAGAGACAGTTACAATGTTTTTCAAGTGTGTGGTCTTTATATTTACATGTATTCATAGTCTGATTATTCAACATTTTTATCACAAAACAACACTTAGTCGTGTACAATTATCTTTTAAAATGACAAACATTATATGTGTAAATGATGTGCAAGTCAAACAGGATGAAAATATTATTTGTTTGTTGCCACTGACTGTACTAGTCTATGGTAATAGTTTTTTTCTGAAATAAGTTCCATGGGGCACAAATACAAGGTGAGGGACTTTGGTGCTGTATGAACCACCTACTCTGGCACAAACAGGATTATACTAAAGCCTTTTAAAGACTTCTGAAATGTTCAGAAATCTCTCAAAGTGTTTAATATTGTATGTGTGTTGTCACCTGCCTTTACTACTTTGTTCTCTGGGGGAATATATAGAATATCCACAGTCCAGAATAAGGTAGGTCACAAACATGATTTACATGTTGGAAAATGGAGTTTGGCAGAATCTGAGTGAAGGACAGGTGGTCTGAACACTAGTGATCAGAGGCAGTAAGATTGACTTTTTTAATAAAACTGAAAATAAAAATCTATGAATTACACTAAAATACTAAATGTACTACTTTCATTGAGGTGTGAAGGCACAGTAAGATTTTCAGACCGGACGTGATGCCAACAAAGTGCAGTATCACCTGCACTGATCCACTTCATTATATTTGAGTTATATAATTTTGTTTACAGCTCAAAAAACATGTTTTATTATTTTGCATTGGTTTAAGGAAAATGCACATTTTTCTTATGTGCTGTTTGAGGGTTAGCAGCACATTCTGGGATGGCTGCAGCTTTCTCAATTATTGTGTACTCTAAATAACATTATTGTGACTGAATATCACGGTGAATAGATTCTAATTTTGGAAATTTCTCTGCTGACCTTCCCAAGGGTGGGCGAAAACCAGGCTACTCCATTCGCTCCACTGGCTCTCCGAGTTCACCTCGTCCCGGGCTCGGACCTGAATCTGGTGGACGTGACCGGCCAAGGCATCGAATATCATGACTGATCTGTCATCGGAGAAAATCTGGATGAGAGAGACAGAGAACGCAGTGGTGAACAGGAAGAACAGCTGGTGGAATCCCATGAAGGAAAGGTTTAAATAAATAAGACAGCAGCTCAGTGGAACTGCCTGATCAACATTTTTTTAGTTTTTATAGTTTTTGGCCTGACTCACATTTACCCACCAAAATATGCCACTGAGAACATGTTGAAAGAAGACTCGGGTTTAATGAGCTGTTATCTAGCACATCAAACCCAACTAGAATTTTAATGTCTAAACAATGTGCTATTGATTATTGTATTGAACTTAACTAGAAAAGTGTGTCCGTTTTAAATTACCAGCCACAAAAACACCACAAAATCACAAGCAATGGTTTATATTAGCACATGACACCAGTGATGTCCAATATATTTGGTATTTTCCTACAAACTGCCTTTATTTGATATAGTCATTGTGGTTTAAAGATCACTCAGTCATTTTCATGGTAAGCTCATGACATACACCTTTATAGTACAAAAAATAACAAACAGGATCTAAATCATTATTGTGATGCTACTTTTTTCACTTTAATGTTGTCTTTTTTCCCTTTTAAATAAATACTGTACATATAAACCTTGTTTTCAGTTAAAAAAAAGTGAGCATAGATTTTTCTTTAATGCAACTAGATCACAACATACAGTATGAGTTTTATTTGATGCACAGAGTTAAAAAAAAATCTATGTACTTGCATGTCATGGAGTATGTTTTTTGTTGTTTTTGTTGGGGGCAAGTTATTTCTTGTTATTAGTTAAATCCATTAACAACAATTGTACATCCAAAATACCAGCCACTTCTATGGGGACTTAGGTCGATTTTCCTGTGAGAGTCCTTGCACTTACTCATAGTTTGTCAAGTGCCTCTTTTCTTCTCATCTACAGCTGTAACATCACATCACTAGCTGTTCAACGACCTCTGATAATGTCTTTGTTTGACTCAGATTCCAGTGCACCAAGTACATGATCACACACAAACCTTTTGAATTCCCTAGAATAAAACTATGGATGTAAAGGATTTAAGAGATGTGAGAGATAGAGAGCTCTCTATCTATCTATCTATCTATCTATCTAGCTAGCTAGATAGCTAGATTTTATTTTTCCCAAACTTGGAAATTACAGTGTAATGGCAGCATGACACACAATATACAAGAGCACATACTATCCATAATAAATTTGAAGTATAAGAAAGATTTGGGTCAAACTTGTGGCCTTACACGAACCTCTGACCAGTATATGGATCCCAGAGGCCTGTATCTGATGTGAAACATGAGGGGAAATGCATCGTGCTGAGGCCAAGACGATGGAAAGTCCCAGGAGACTTTCAGCTTTTTGGGATATCCTTCTAAAGCGCTCACTGACACTGCCTCTGGAGGTTCTGGTTTTACTGCAGGGAGAGAGAAAGGAAACAAAGACATTCATCCACAGGTACTAAGACTACTGAAACATAAAAAAAACACAGTTTAAATATACTAACTAAAGCAACAGTCAGTAATGTCAAGTGCTTCGACTCTGACCATTTCACAATTTTCTGATGAATTTAGCTCAAGTCAATAAAAACACTTGAAACTGAGCTTTCATTGAAGCTTTTATGAATATCAATCTTCTGGATCAAAAAGCTAATTTGTTCTTTCTTTTCATCTGAAACCCTGAACCTCGCTAGAGTTTTTTCACACGTGTGGGGAAAAAAGCACAAGCGGAGGTTAACCATAACAATATGAAATATCCAATATGCACACCAGCTGCTTTGAAGATTGTTTCGAGAATGATGTAAATGACATGACATTAATGTCATTCAAACAGACTGAGAGGCATCAAAACAAGATAATTGAGGTCATTAAATGAGGACCAAAAGGACATCGTTACAAATAGCATCCTGACATTAGATGACAGGATGTTTTGTTTGTTGTTCATTTGTAATAGGCATGAGCTGGTGCCATCTCCTGCTTCTTCATATGTGTCTTACAATATTTGTTAGCTTTGTAATACTGACTGTAAAGGAAAAAAACTATTCAGTTTGCCAAGTTTTATTATTTGAGATTATTTGATTGTGTAAATACATAAATGCCTGAGGTTTTTGTTTGTTTGTTTTGTTGCTCAAAATAACATGAGACTAATAACATAACTGCATTTTAAATGAGGTCTTGTGTAAAAAAAAAAAAAAAAAGTGGGAAAAATACTAAAAAGATAGAATTAAAAAGTGACACTGCAAGACAATGATCTATGACACATCACAATGTCATTGTAACAGAAGAATTATACCCTGAAAGAGGTAAAAAGCAGGAATTATGGGGTCATTGATTATACTGTGGTCTCAACTTCCCAGAATATCATATTAAACATGATAAAAAATACATGGAGTTTTAGCTTAGTGCCTATTTTAAACATATACACTGAGTCCCTTCTGCCATGTCCATGTATACCATCAATGTGAGAAGTGGTGACTCTATTCAGACCTTACATTAACCTGAACTCAACTGTTGAGCTGTAAGTGAGCAGATTGGACTTCCCTGCTCTATATGCAAATATAAAAAAAACTCATGTGCAGCCTAAAAAACACAAAGTTTTCAATTCAAGTTAAACAGGGTGGAAATTTTTTGTTTCTTTGCAAATTTTGACCACTGTGCTGCTTGAGTCTGTTTTTTGGTTTGTTTTTTTTCCCTGAATTCACTGCATGAATGGACACCAGGAATCAAACCATACACTTTAAACTATTACATTTGCTATATCAGAGATCACTAAATTTCAAGAACTTAACCTACTTGCTCGTATTTATATCACATTATACAAATTCCGGATCCTCCATCTCCTCACTGTGAAAAAGAAATGGTACAGGTGGAGCATTGTTCAGGGAAGTCCATGCAGCATCATACATATGAAGCATCTGAAATGTTTTTTGCTGGCTTTTTCAGTTTTCTTTTTGGCAAGCTACACAGTCAGTGTCAGCCAAGTGGACAGTGTCAATCCGACACATTCATGTTCAGACTGTGGACAAATATACCACTACTGATCGGAACTGAATACATCCTCCATGTATTAGACTTCGCGTTAGAGCTTTTGACGTCGGATTTGTCAGGACGGATGCTAATGTCAGGTCTGAACAGGTCTTCTGTTGAAACAAACTACCTGCATGTTTTAAAAAAGCACAAAACAATACATTTTCTTATTGATATCTTATCCCATCCTTAGTCATTTCCAACAGTATGAAACCACATTCTCACTCTGAAGGATTTGAAACTTACCTACAAATACAAAACACAATTACTGTGGATCATTTACCAGCCATATCATATTGTAATAAACAAAAACAAAAACTGCTCCCAGCTTACATAGTTCATGTAACATTAACAGCACCAGTGTTGTCTGGGAGCCGAGGACATTGGTCTCGGTGATTCTCAGGACATGGGTGGTCTGCCAGAAGGCTGGGTGATCTATGTTACAGTGCCTGTGGGTGGCGTCCACAATGCATGGTCTCCACTCCCGACCGTCCCTTAAAACACAACAAAATGACAAATACAGTATGTCCATGCTTTACCTTACCTATACTGGGTTAAAATAATTAAAGTAAAAAAGAACGGAGGCAGGGGTCACTGTAGTGTTGGGCTGCAGTGTTGTGTGTTTACCTGAAGGAGGCATTGTACGCGGCTGGCAGGAAGGTCTTAACAGATTCCACCCAGGAGCAGCGAACATGTGTGTGATTGGGCACTTGACAGGAAATGCTCAGTGGCCCAGGGGAATCTGGGAAACAGGAGTCAGAGCAGCAAGTTCACTTTCAGGACAGAGGGAGGGGAAGTGGGGAGTGATTTCTCTCCTTTTATTTATTTATTTTTTTAAATGACACTTTCAGGAGTCTTAATATTTTTTTTATTGTGTGCTGCCTTATCCTGCTCAGTTCTGTGTACTCGTGGCCCTATCGTGAACAAAAATATTTTTAGGAGAGGCTTGGCAAGTACAATGGAAAACTCCCTTTAGTACTTGGTTCCCTGTCCCCTAAAAGGAAGTCTATTTCCTGTGTAAGACAGTCACAGGAAGTGGAAAGCTCTGTCTATGGGACAGCCGATAAGTCCAGCTTCCTCTCAGGATCAGAAGTGCTACTCTATAGCTATGACAGTTCAAATAAAATATCTCGCTAAATTCAGCTTTATTTTCATATTTACAGACGCATCTTATTCATCACAGCAGAAACCAGGACAGAAATGATGTTAAGAGTCATGAGAAAGTGAAACTTCTTTTATGCTGAAGTATCCCAAAAATGAACAAAATTATGATGGAGATGGACTAAAATGTCAAGGCGGAAACCTGGACTAATGTTTTAACACTTCAGTCCCAGAGGAAGAGGAGAAATGAGTGGCAGATCTGTTAAAATGTAACGACATTTAAATTAGGCGCCGTGAGCCTGGACGGGGCCCAACGATACTTACAGCCCAGCTTGAGTTTGATGGAATGGACGAGGAGCCCCTGGTTGTCATAGCAGCTGTAGTCACCCTGTGCTGAGTGGTCAACTTGTAGCAGTACCAGGCTCCCATTTGAGGTCACTTGGTGCCATGGCAACGCTGAGCTGTGGTTGAGATGCCACACCACTGGTGTCCTGGTCAGGAAACATGGTGGAGGTCATTTATTATGATTTAACCAAAGACTTTAGATTGCCAACAACTAAAAGTCAATATATTATTCCATTGTACACACAGAGTCATGCAGCAGAGCAACTTTTCCACAATTCTGGAATGAAAACAGTTCCCAAGAAGCACCGTCACTTCATTGTTTTCCTCTAATCTCTGTCTCTGTTTGCTACTATAAAAAGTGAAACTAGTTTTTGTTCTGTGGTTACATCAGTGTCTCAGCAGAGCCATACCTTCACCATTTGGACCTTTTTGCTCCTATTCTCTGCTTTAACTGACTACATTGACTCACAAACCTGTTACCATAATACTTTTAGTCATAATCAAATATCTATAATTGTGTTTAAAGCCAATTGTATCTGAAGACACGCGCTGTAATTTAATATAAATGGGTTTAGGTATATGATAAACAGCTTTAAGAAATATGACAAAACTGACTAAACACAACCATAAAAAAAAATTTAAAAAACTGAGCTATGCAATTTTTTGTCAAATATCATCTAAACTCTTATATACAAATAAACCTACTTTCATATGAACATACATTGCTTAAACCAGAGCTACTCATACTATATCAGTAACATTTATTGATCTCAAACCAGCTTCTCTTGCATAAAAATGTCAAATGTTAACACTTAAACACATTTTGTATCACCATGTCATGACCACCACAGAGCGGGAATGTCCGATGAAAAGTTACTGTGAAGTTTGGTGAAGTTTTACTCTGTGCTGCACCTTTTACCAACTGACATGTTCAGACTATAAACAGGATACACCAGTCAATGACATACTTTTTTCACTCCTTTTGAGAAAACCATAGGATTTTCCATTTATTTTCCGTGTTTTTTGTCAACTCTTGTGTGAACTTGCTGGCCTGCCAATGTTAGATCACAGACTTACAAATAACACAACGGCCTTTTGTGTAAGAGAAGAGTGGAAGGAAATGTAAACAGGTTTTGCACGTAATTTTGTTTTATCAAACTCACATATTCTTTCAGTGAGCTGCTGGTTGGAAACCCTGGATCACTGTTTCACTGGAACTTTACATCAAGATTTAGGGAATTATCAAGTTACAATTATCACATAATCATCGAAATTTTTATTTCTATTAACAGTATTTTACATTATCACGATAAATGTCTCCATTCAATACTGTAAGAACCAGAGCCCATGTCTGTGCTGCCCGGAGAGTCAGAGGAATAGTAAAACGTGTTCAGTTCAGTCACTTTGACAATCACAAACCACAACCCCCCGTCTTACAAACTATTCACCCCCCCACCCCCGTCTGTGCACTTTCTGTGTTCTTCACAATTTCATTCTGCAGCCACGCCTGGATATTAATAGTGTATATTAATTGTTGCTTAAATTTCAAAGAATGATTTACCAAACAATTTTTATGTCACTACTTATAAAATATAGACTGACATCTTTTCTCAAAAGATAAAAACTACCATGTCTACAACCCGTGATTCTCCATGGGTCACATACTAATCTAATATAAGAGTATTATACAGCGTTTTAAAGTTGTGCGAATTATCTTTGTGAGATAAACAAAGATGCAACTCTTAATGCATATGTCCACCATTATCTAATATAAGACTTTTATATCCTTTGTAGATCAATGTTCTTATTTCATATATCGGCTGATATATTGGTTATTGACCAATATACTGAATATCAGCTTATTTTAGCCCTCAATATCTGTTATTGGCATCGGCCCCAAAAATCCCATATTGGTCAGGCTCTAGTAAGAACACTTGGATGAAAGTAACAGAAGTAGTATATTTTATTGTTGTTTCCACATTGTTTGACCAGTTACTGGTAGTACTGCAGTAATTTAACCCTTCCGCTACCTTTGTATTGTGTATACTACTCTGTCACCCATCCCTCTCTCCCGTATCCTTGAGGGCTTTTTGGATTGGTGTGGTCAAACTGCAGGTGTGTGGGATCCAGAGAGTCTGTCCAACCCAACAAGGACAGAGGAAGAGTGCAGGAATATATAAAACCATGGGTCATTTCAGCCCGACAAAGACTGCAGGAGGGTAATCTTAACTTTGTACCTTGGATCAATATTTCAAGAAGTATTATATAATCATATTATGTCATATTAACATTGTTTACTTGTTAAATTATCACCATTTCTGTCTATAGTACATGCTTCATTTTAGTTGAATATTTCAGTAATGGTCTCTGTATATTTTAGTCCTGTCATACTGTATCTTCCATGTTCACTATTAATCAAATCCAAACTAAAATAAAAAACTACAAATAATTTTATGTCTCTCTGAATTCCATGCCAATAAATGGCTCATCTTACTCATTATGTAAATGTGCATACAACTTATTAGAATTATGGCATAAAGTGGCATAATGTTAACAAGAAATAGAATCTCAAAGTTATTTCTATGACAATCTGATCTGAAACTTCAATATTACACGAGCTCTAGTTACAACAAGTGGTGCCAGGCACAACAAACCCCGCCCCTTGCAAACATTTTAGCTCTTAATGGACGTCTCCCTCTCAAAACGTGAGACTATGGGTTTGACCTTTCAAGATCACTCAAGGTCAAAGGTCATGATGCCATTTTGAAGCCTACATGTAGTTTCCTATCTGTCAACAATAGTAACTGAGTACTTATCACCACTCTTTTTGGAGTTACAACCATTTAAAAGCATGTGACCTTGATTTTGACCTTTCATGGTCACTCAAAGTCAAAGGCCGTGACGCCATTTTGAAGCCCATTCCAGGTTTCTTATTTGTCAATAACAGTAACTAAGTCTCTATCTCCACTCTTTTTTCTGTTATAGTCCATTTTAGTTTTTTAGGTATTGACCGAGTAACCCCCCAACCTCTTCAGTCAACAATAGGTCCAAATCTATACATACAAGATACAGAATTGAAAGATGAGCATTTTGGTGCTCACTGGAAGTCTCTAAGATGAATAGTTCAAAAGTCATATCCAAAATTTGATTTTGACCTTTATTGTGACCTTGACCTTTGACCTAGAGTCTTCAAATTTGGCCTTCAAGGTTCTGATGTCAATGCACATCAACAGTGATAGCAAAAAGAAGCTATGTGCAAAATTGAGTATACAGGAATGAAAAGGAAATTCCTGATTTGCCCTATCTCTTATCATTGCAAAAAGACATTTTTGGTGACCTTGACCTTTGACCCACATTCACCAAAATTTAATGGGATCTATTGTGGACCACCTCGCACCTTTCCTGAAAATTTCATGGAAATTGGTCCCATAGTTTTTGCGTAAAGCTGCTGACAAACAAACAGACAAACATACAAACACACAAAAAAAAAAAAACGAACCAAAAACAATACCCTCACCTCCCCTTCGGGGGGTGGAGTTATTACATTCAATAATTACTTGCCTTCTTAAAAGTAAGAGTGGTGGTAAAACTGAATTTCCACAGTTCAGACATCAGACTGTAGGGGGTGTTCTGTACAGATCACCACCTACACCACTTGCTGCTGCACCAGATGCTGATCATCTATTATAAACATGGATGTTCTCTGCAACCTTGTTAAATAATGGATGTCTCTTGGTGCCGCTGTGTCTTAAAATAGCAGATTATTACAAAATAAAAGAACTAAACATCTGCTCGAAGTGAATGAAACAGAGAAACTAAGTCCTAACAGTATTTCTCTGTCCTTACCTGATTTGCGAGTTCCCGCACGCCAGCGTCACATTTGACTCCAAGTGCCCGAACTGGACGCCTGACACTGCAAACACACACATTGAATAAAATGGTAAGGCAGGTTGTTGTGTGTGGCTTCCTGTATCTTCATAGTGCACAGTCAGACATACTGTGTGTCTGTAATAGTGTGATTTAAGTGTCACCATTTACAGTAGAGTCAACAGTGTCACAATAACATGACCATAGAAGGTCAGGGACCTGCAGCCTAGGCTGAGGAGGCTTTGGCACGCACAATAAAGCCTCTGCAGTGTTTTATTCTTCTCAGAATTTATTATGATCACCATTAAAATATAACTCATTATCAACAATTCACTCTGAAATCTCAAAGCAGTTGAGAAGAAATAAATAATTCAGATAGCTTTCTAACAGCCCATTAAACAATATTCATAAAGTTAAACAGACCAATACACACAAATGACTGTAAATATAAATTTTTATTTACTTTAAGATCATCTGTATGTCTGCATGATTGATCCAAATGCTGCAAATTTAACTTAATTTTAAGGCCAAATTAAATAAGAAAGAACTGTCTCACAGAAGGAGAAAAGAGGCAGAGTGTGTGTCCTCTAAAAGCAGAAAAAAGTCAGCAGTAATTCTTCAAAGGTTTGAAGGAATGTTTTAAGTAGAACAGCCCTGATAAACAGTAAAAGTGCTTCTATCTGGCTGGTTTTAGGTACAGTCTCAATTTTAGCAAAATCAAAACCCAAGTGGAAACACAGGAAAATCTGAAAAACCTTCAAAAAAAAAAAAAAAAAAGAACAGGAAGGTGGAAAATTTGGTACATATGATGGAGTATAACAGGAAGAAATGAATAAATGTAATAAATAGATGACGACCACAGGAATCATCAGAAATGAAAAACGGACAACAGATAAAAACACCGGGCATGTGCAGACCGACCGTACTGCCCATATTTGCTACATTAATTCACAAGGCAAACAAAAATGCTATATTAGACGAGAAACTGCAACAAAATGGCAGGGTGTGTGAAGAGCAAGGCTTTGACAAACTATGTAGCATAAAACCAGGTTTTTAGGTAGTGTGTTATTGTCTGATGCGTTACAAAAATTTACATCAGCAGCGGAAGATGGAAACACATGGGAATTAGAATTTTCTTTCAATGAATTACAAAAAAAAAAGGTTAAATACTACAATTCATTGAAAAACTCAACTATTGATTATGAACGTATGCAGCTTGGTATATTGTACAGCATATACAGTATATGGACAAAAATTTTGGGACACATCATGGCTACAGGTGGTAAGATGTCCTGTTCATGCTGATTTGAGATGTAAACATCAATAAGTTCAGTTAATTAAGTTTAATAGGAGATTTTTCTTAAGTGAGACATGAAGAAAATCGATGGTTAGGTGTGGTAGAAAATTCTTATTTATGGTCAGAGCATGAAAAATGTTTTAGAAATTTATAAGTAGAACATTTAAAATAGTAATGGAAATTAATGTTGAGAGAAATTAAGCAAAAACCATCTCTGAGGCATTCTGGAAGCAAAGATGACAATTTAAACAAACTAACCAATGTATGTATCACAATATAAAACAAGATTTTGACATTTGTCATTATTGTTTTGTATCCTAGATCCGTTAGAAAAGAAAGACCTGAATTCAACATGTCCCATGTACTTTTGTCCATATAGTCTATCATGATCATTTTTCTGTGATCTGGTGAGCTAACAATGCTGCTGGACACAGGAACTGTCACAAATTGTTCAAATAACAGCTCTAAGGGACTGAATGTAGACTGTGGTATCAAGGCATAAAGCAGATTTTTAGCAAACAGCTGCTTCAGATACAGCAAGAACAAAATCATCAGTAACTCAGTATCCATGATGAATTTACAACTAGTAACGAAAGGCAACATCTTGTTTTCTGTGAAAGGTGTGTAACCTTAGTTTTACTTAAGGTTGCATGAAAGTAAAGGCAGATCTAGTAATAGTATTGTAGAGCAAGAAATAGATGACAACTGACTAATCATCAGATATTATCTTCATCTTTATCCCAAAACATTCTGCCATGGCAAAACACATTATACATGTTTGAGATTAACTACCTTGGATATTCTCAGAACCCAAATGAAAACTAACTAACCATAAGAATAGGACCAGTGGCCCTGTATCTCACCAACACGTTCAATCGAGAATCAATAACAATTTGAATTTGTGAGGTTGTCAGGTTCTGCTGCTATAGTAGAGTCCTGTGGTCCTGATACAGGAG
The DNA here is from genome assembly GCA_037367295.1 of Apogon hyalosoma. Classification (NCBI taxonomy): domain Eukaryota; kingdom Metazoa; phylum Chordata; class Actinopteri; order Kurtiformes; family Apogonidae; genus Apogon; species Apogon hyalosoma. The sequence continues at coordinate 45,116,855 of JAPQRP010000005.1, read as the reverse complement.
ATCAATCTCCCAATAGAAGTGGGTGGTACTTTCACTGGAGGAGAACTCAAATAATTAACGAAAGAGTTCATACACACTTTCTTATCAGAACCATTATAAGTAAAGGCAGATTTTTAATATTTATATACATAAAAAAAAAAAAAAATCAACATTTCTCAAAACTGTGTGCAAACTTTGTAGACATTGTTCCAAGGAAGCTACATATAACATTTGAAATGAATCTGACCAGTAGTTTTGGAGAGGAAGATTGTTGAAATGTAGACATTGGTGATCTTGAGTTTGACCCTTCAAACCCACTCAAGGTCAAAGGTCATGAACCCAAATTAAAGTCCATACATGACTTCCTATCAGTGCCCAATAGTAACTATAATATCTGTAACCATTTCCATGTTATAAGCCATCAAAATATGTAAAGGCAAATAATATTTGAAAATTTTGTCAAAAATTCAAATACCAAAATATATCAAAACTATCAGACTTTGTAGACATTGTTTCAAGGAAGATACATATAAAATTTGAAATGAATCCAGCTGTTAGTTTCGTCAGAGAAGATGTTTGATGAAATTACTTACAAAAATCCATGGACGTGAATTTGAGTAATTAATGTTCTTTCAAAGTTAGTATTTCCAGTTTAGCGGCTTAACATCATCTAATGTCCAATATTACTGCCAAATTCTGTCAATACCGGTGGTTAATAAATTGTCTTATTAGTACCAATCAAGCATATCTCTAAATTTGACTATTTAAATTGAAGTGCCTGTTTTTGTTTGTATAGTAGTACAAAATAAAAAGATAATCATAACAATCACCCAAATCAATCACAATTAGATAAACTGTGACAAAAGGTTTTGAACACATAAAGTTTAGTCTTCATTTGTTAGTTTTATTTTCTATGTCTAAGATTTTATTTTATTTATTTTATTTATTTATTTTTTGTTCTACAGAAGAACAATGGAAATGAATGGCTTTGAAAACTAAAATGAAGCCATAACCTCAAAAAATAATTTGAAAACACAGATTTTTGGTGTCAGTGAAGGCCATATATTCATTTTCAGAGGTGAAGTGCTCAGTGCAAACAGATGTAAAAGCAAACAGTCTAAATCTGATCATTTCATCATTTTTTCAAGTGTTTCTATTAACCCAAACATCAATTTAGTTCATATCTTGAAGAACTCTTTAAGCCACAAAAGGACTTTTCTGCCAGTGCTACAGATTTGAAGCAGTTCACTGTATACCAAAGTAAATATTTGTGGTGAGTGTAATTTGCAGAGCTGATACTCTATCTGCAGAGCCAGAGTGCACAGTATGTGTGTGCATGTTTAGCTTGGCTCCATTATATGAAAGCTGGCATTTGCAGTCGGTGTAGAGTGGAAAAACATCACTTGGGCTGCCAGTCTGCCACGCACACGTCTTCATTAATTCTCAGCCTCCGTCGCACAGGCATGCACACTCCCTGCTGGCCTCTTCTCTCTCAGCAACAAAATATTTATGCTGAGTTTGTGTTTCTTTTTCCCGCTCAACTTTTTCTTACAAATTCGCTCTTTGTCCCAGATTTTCCTGCAATCACAAGGGACAAAAAAATGTCCTGCACTTGAGGGAAGGAGACAAGGAAGCTGAGAATATTATTATGTAATTCTCTATATTGCTTTATTTATATTATTATCTTCTGCTGTAATAACCTCGTATGCCCTCAGGGGCCAACTACGGTAATCCTAAATTGAATTTTACACATACTCAAGCTGAGGGCTGCACTGACGGCCTTCAATACTTGGCTTTCACCAACACCTAAAGCTTGCTTTTCTGGCCTTTCCACTGTTTTTTCAGCAGCCACTCAAAATGAAACAGCTGAGGAAAAAGAGCAGTAAAATGCTCCACAGTCATTTTGTGGTTGTATTTTTTTTTCTTTGCAGGAGACAAATACGCTAAGAAAAAGGACAATGAAGCCTTTTTTTTTTTTACCCCCTCCCCCTATTGTGGTGTGCACAGGAAACAATTTATCAAATGCAACTTTTCTGTACTGTTTATGATTTTGACTTTATAACTTAATTCATTTTAGCACAGCTTTTGGTTATGCAAGTGCACTGACATTTAAAAAAAAAAGTCAAGTACAAGAAAGTGGAAGCCTTGATTTTTTACAAACTTACTGTAAATTACTTTTAAAAGAATGATATATATTTTTTTAAATGGAATTATGCATTTTAAAACACTTCCCTGTGGTCTACATAAACTGTAAATGCTATGCTTGGGTCTTAATTCTTCATTAAACTCCACAGGTCCATCTTCAACCCTATTTTTGAGTAATGACATGAGAAAGGTCGTTTTGAGCCCTGGCCATTTAAATGCAAATGACCCCACCCCCTCCAGGTTGTTGACTGTGAGTTATGTCCTGTTCAGCCACTTGTGTTCATCAATGCAACCAACAACTGAACATTTGAGGTAATCGGCTCGAAGTTTGGACATATTTTCAGTTTTTACTACAACTGCTGCTGCTGACAAATCACAATTCTTGACTTTACATGTGCAAATGTCATGACACAACTAGTTATAAAACAAAACAAATTAAGCAGCCATTGTTTAGATAATTAACACCCAGACTTTTATTTTGAAAGGCTAGTGCTGTAAATCATTGAAGCGTAAGGTTGTAAACAAAGGGAAAAACATAAACCCTGCCAAGTCTATCAATATTTAAGACATGTTTCCTAATTGTTAATAACATTTAATTATAGTTGATAAGGACACAAGGTTTGTCAGTACTTTTTTTCATGTTGTGTTTTACTGTGCTGCAGTGTTTTTGTGTAGTTAATGAGTATAAAAATTTAGCACTATAACATTATTGCGGGCTAATATGACTGTGTAACCTTTGAGCAAAGGGTATGTCTCTATACAGATGCCTTTTTCATTGGTTTGGTCTGTTTGGGGTGAGGAACTATTTGTTGAAAGATGTTCTGTGTTGATTAAATGACCTGACATTGAATGAAAAATGTCTGGTCCGGCCAATTTGAGATCATCTTAGACTGAATATGGAACTGAACCACAATTAGTTTAACACTCCTGATCTAAATGTTACTCAAAATATAATCTAGTTTTAAAGAAATACCATAGATACTGTAAAGGAATAATATAGTAAGATATATTTAAAAAGGTGAAAGTACACTAATAACCCGCTTTTGTTTTATGTAGCTCTTATCATGAGTTCACAAGGTATGTTCACAGTATTTCCAAGGTTTACAAGAGTTCATGGATGGACAAAGTCTCCATAAAATAACCATAACCACTAGTAGACCATGTGTTTGAGGGTTGGAACGTTATTCAGACGAGATGCTACACATACAACTCAACACCGAAGAAGACTTTAATCAGCAAGTAAAGGCTGTTACATAACTAGTGAAAGTTAATTATCTTTAATTAAATGGATTCAATATGTACTGACTCAACTTTTGTACACTAAACTGTCTTTAACCCATAGAGACTCAAATATACACCAGTGACCACTAGTATCTACTGATCTAAAATATTTATTAACTTTAGAACCACTAATCCTATCAATCCATGTAAATAACTGCTGTAAAATGCAGTTTGTCATCTTTTCATGGTCATCAGCTATGACCCATTTGGATGTTCAGAGGTTCCGTAATGAATGTGGAAACCGTCAACTGTCATCTTCTAAAACATTGATTCGCCAGTAAAACCCATGAAGTCTGACAAATGATCGTGGATGGTGACACTTGAATTATGTTCATTAATGACATTTTACTGAAAAAGCCACATTTTCTCAAGTTTTCTCTGTTTTTGGTATGATAACCTTCAAATATAATCACAGCATGATGATTAAAGTAAATGATCAGTAAATAAAATATAGGAAAATACCTGATTTTCACAGACAAAAATGAAAAAGGGGAGAATTATATTATGATAAATGGTGAAAAATCACTTAAAAAAGGTGAGAGAGAAATATTAATTTGGGAACTAACAAAAGTAGCACTGGGTCTTTATGGGTTAAAATGTACATGTATGCATCGATTCATCCTGTTCTTTGTTTTTTTTGCCCATGTGTCAATCTAAATCTTTTATTTTTTTGGTCCATCTCACCAGCTTTAAGCAGGTTTTCTTTTTCTCTTTCACCACCCGACACAAGCACACACTCCCCTCCCTGGGTTTGTGTGTTACCTGGGGCCTCGCTGCAGTGTTAAGAGTTGGCTGGTCTGAATGTGTGTATTCATGTTTTATTGGCAGTGAAGAACATTATTCCCCAAACCCGCAGCGTTCCACGCATATCTGATTCAGCCTCTGGCAACGGGGCCCAGACACAAGCACACGCACGCGCACGCACACACACGCTAATACATAAAACCTCACACATATGCACGCATAAACATACAACCTAGTACACAGACACACACATGTGCACACTAACACATACAGGAAGGCTCCTGACATTGAAATCAGATGGCAGGGTGGACACAGAAATTGCAAGCTGGATGAAACTAAGTACTTTCCAAACAATAAAAAAAGGACTCTGGAGCTGCTGTGGGGTAAAATTAATGGGAACGGAAAACTCTTGACAGCTTTACCTGCAGGGCTAAGGGCGAGAATTCTTATTGTTGGAATGATTAATTGGGCTAATTTTAGAAAGAGATGGAAGATGTAGAAAAAGACATACAAAGAACTTTTGCAAAGACAGAAAGAATCAACATGTTTTTACTCTTCAAACCATCAACAATAGAATTATTGTCTGCAAAGAAAAAAAAACATTTAAGTATGACGACAAAAAGTTGGTACATCCTCATTTGGAGACAAAGTGAACAATGACAAGAAAATGAGCTCTGATCAGCTGATGTGGAAGTTATTGTTTCGTGGTGTTTCTTCGGTGAATACAGGAGAAAAGGGTGCACCCTATCCAATTATTGCACCACATTTTGGAAGTGTTTCCACCCTCCTCTTTTCTTCAGTAGCCTTAGATCCCATAAGCATGCTTTGAGCGCAGATAAGTCAAGGGCACCTAAAATAGTCCACAAAGGAATCCAGGTCTGATCCTTAACAGGATGTGTGTTTGCATGTGCGCACTGAATGCCTGTTGCGTGTTTGTTTGCATGTGAAACCACAGCCGCGAACATACACCCAACATACGACTACATTTAAAGTTGATTTCTATTAAATTTACAAGTGTGAATCTGTGTCGCTTTGTGGTGTGTGTGTCTGTTACCTTCATCAGTCCGAATCTGAGCACAACTGGGACACAGCGACCAAGATAAAAACCAGATGACTGTCAGACACACAGGACTGGACAAAAGGCCTGGCATCTGGAGAGACAAATGAGAGAGATCTGAGGTTAGTTTAAACCAAAGCAGCATCATTATCGTCAACGTTATTTTCAACCAATTTTGTCAAATTCAAAGGTGAAAGAATGCAATGGCCTGAATGTCTCATTTCTTTGGCTAATTTCCTCAATAATAACCATGAACAGCTTTGGAAATAATTAGACCACTGTGAAAGGTCCAGATTTGTTGTAAATGTTACTTTTAAGCCATCAGAGTTTGCATGTGTGCAAAAATCTGGCAAAAGACAGCATGTTTGTTTCACATATTTAATAATAAATACAGCTGCATTTAAGTTAATGACAATAAAACCCCAATTTTCACAATAACAAGATAAATTAACATCTGATGTTAAAAAGTACAATGTAGAAAACAAGAATCATACCCAAAGGTCATGCTAAAGGACTGTTATATCAAATTTCAGAAAAGCAGAAGAGACCTAACAGTTCACATAAGGAAAAAACATGTTCTACATTATCTCTTCAAAAATAAAGCTCTGCCTGCTTTTTTTTTTTTTGTTACTGAAAAGTACAATGTGCAGGGTTGTCATTTCTGTCAAAACAGAGTAAATGAGATGATGGTCATGATAACTGTCAGCTGTTGTTTGTCACTACAGCTTCTGCAAAATTAAAAACACATTTCCAATAAAAAAAAAGACGGAGGATACGTTAGAGATTCCACTGGCTTTGTCTTGTCCCAGAAACTCTGAGATCCTTTGTTGGTTTTGGGCTAAAGATCATCCAGTCATCATCAGTTTTAACCCATAAGCCACATGTAAGAGTGTCAGTGTACAAAAACAAAAAAGAAAACTCGTGTAAAATCATGGTATCCTCCAACCTCCTTAATATGAGAACCACCAGGGGTCGCTACGTTCCTAAAACCACCAACAGGTAAAACTGACCCCTGTGCTACCACATCTGTATGCTTTGTCATTGTGCGAAAGCATTGTCGTCACAGAGGAATGTCTCAAGTCATAACATGAGTCCGTTTACTCATCCTCTGTGTTTTGGTCTGGCTTAGTAATTAAAATATCTTCAACCGTCAATGAAAATCACATGAAAATGACACTGAAGTGGGTTGGAAGAAAATATCTGCGTTTTGTTACAATCCCATAATCCTCTCATTTACATACTGTTAACCAACGTTCATCACATAGTTCATTTTAAAAGACACCAGCTAACCATTGAGTTTGGCTGTCTGCCTGAAAAACAGAACCTTTACCAATATTTGACTTCATTAGAATCTAGATAACTGAAGTGAACATCCATTTCAAAGTGATTAATACTGGATCTAGACTGTCAGAATGTAGGTGATTCTAGGTGCATTTTATATTTTAGTCAGTATCTTGACTGTATTTAACTATAGGTGTTATTTCAGAAAATGAACTGGGGGGAACTTCAGTAGTTCATTAAAAATACAAACTGATCTCATGAAATCGTATTGTATGTCATATCAGTTCTTATGGCATTTGGTGTGCTATACCTACGCATTTTCAAGCTTTTGCATGTTATTCAACGCGATTTGATCGGGTGTCAATTGACACGAAGATCTCCGGTTCACATAACCCTAAGCCTAACCCTGTTTTGTGGTATTTGACGCTAATAACGGCATGAACACACACGCGGAAAGCTTATATTGCATATGGATAAGACGCCAATTAAAAGTGGCATGTATACTGACGCAAGTCATGATAATATGTTGAAAAATAGCAAGTGACAAATAGCTGTGGGTAAATTTTACCTGCTGGCAGTTTGAGAGATAACTTGATACTCAAGGTGGGGTTTATGGCTGTTTCTATTCGAAAATATATAAGGGCATCATTTTGGACCATTATTATAACCATATATTTGTAAAAATTTTGGAAGCTAGAGCAGATAATAAATGACCAATGCATAAAAACCTTACAAATGTACAACCATTTCATCTGGGAAATGTCACTTTAGTTTTAATGTTCACATTTATTTGAGATGCAGTCTTTGTTCATGTGGCGCCTTAAATGGCTTATAGTGGTAGGAAAAAACAACTGTTGGGAAGGGTGTCCATAAAGTCTCTTTACAATTTAACAAATTACAAATGCAAATGAATAGATAAATTTGTGGAAATTATTACAAAATGAAAAGTAGATCTTGAAGTTTTTTTGGTTCATTTAATCCACCTCTATATGGGCACCATTAGTTACACGAAGTACATCAAGACGGTACTGGATTTGTTTCCATGTTGGCTGTAGCATATCTTCATCAATGGTATTAATGACATCAGTGATCTTCTGCTTCAGGTCGTTGGTGTCCCATATCTTTGTTCGATACATGATCTCTTTAACATAACCCCATGGAAAGAAATCCAGGGCAATGATATCTGGTGAAAGAGGTGTCCAGGGAATTCCCCATCCCTTCCAATCCACCGGTCTGGAAATGTTTAATTTAGGAACCCACCAACATGCAGTCCCCAATGTGGTGGTGCAGTGCACCATCTGCCTGGAAAATGGTTGATTGAAGGCCATCCAGTTGTGGTGCCACATATTCAGTCAAAAGGTCAAGGTAAACATTTGCAGTAATGGATCTCTCATCGAAGACAACTGGGCCAATGATTTTTTTGCACATAATCCCACAATGTGATTAAAAACTTTGATAACCATTGAGTTCATAGAACAAATCTGATTAACAAATCTCATCAATTGCTTTTGTATTTTTTTTTTTTAATTGAACAGCAACTTTGTGGACACCCTGTATATTTATATCCATCTTAATTTCATGGGATATGCATTGTCTTTTGTTGAATCAAAAGATGTCAGTACTGTTACAGTTACATAGACTGATGAGCACTAGAAGAGAAGGGCAAAAGTGCAAAAAAAAAAAAAACCTGCCCTGAGCTGATATGAAAGCATGATGAAATACTGTTGATGTTTTCATCCTTGTGAGACCTTTACAACAGCTTGTACTCACTATATTCATAAGATAGAGACAGAGGGATTTAGAAGTCCTGAATGTGATAAAGAGTGAAGGTCTTTGCAGCTTTTGTGCCTGTAAGCTCTAAAGCCCTCAGACGACATCCACCTTTTTCCACACATGCATTTGTGTGGGATCTCAGGGACCCTTCTGTCATTTCAGCAACTTTAATTACAGTTCCACAATGAGTGACAGAGATTACAGAACATTCAAAACCTACAGTGACATGAGGGGTTGGAATCACAGACAGTGTTGGCAGTGATCGATGCTGGCATCAAAAAGGGTGAGAGCTGAAACTTTAATAGCCTGTCTAATGATTGTGGCTGGGTGTTAATCAATAAGCCATCAATGTTTGGTAATGTGGAAACAAGCCTAACTAACGCTTCACCTCACAAATGTGATTTTGAACAGATTTAACCAACTTATTTGTGGTCACACAAACTGTCAGCTAGTTTAAGTAAAGCATAAGTGAAATGGTTTTTAACAGGGCTAAATGCATGCATTGATCTGACACCATCATGTTATGTTTCCTTCTGCCCTCTCCAATATGATGCAATCAAACCTAGTCATGTTTTCACATTTGCTGTACTTATTTATTTTATCGTTATGTTGTTTTCTATGTTTTTATTCTGTAGTTGTGCCCTTCTGCCTTGTCTGTCAAAGTACTTTGTAATTATTATTATTATCATCATCATCATCATCATCATCAAATGATGTACTTCTACTTTCAAAAATGTTTTAAAAAAAATATATCTCACTTAAATTTATCATTAGACTGTTTAGAACAAAGAAGTCTGAAATTAGGTCAAAGATGCCCATGTATTGGATTATAGAGATCTGAACTGAGTTGATTTACACCAGTGGGCCGGGGGATTTATATGACACTAGAGGGAATAGTGAGTCACTCTGCCGGTCTAACATGGTGAGGAAAACTAACACCACAGGGCCTCTGACCAAAGTGTCCATACGGGATGAGAACCGGTAAGAGTCCAAGAAACTAACAAAGTCATAAAAGCTAGAAGCACTGTTGTTTTCACCAAGAAGTTTGACAATAAAACAGTAGCATTTCTTCTACACAGGCCAGTTTGATTATGAAGCTTATGAAGGTATAAAGTTACAGGACGTTATTATCTTTGCTAAGTTGCCATTTGTTGATCCATAATTCCGACCTTGTTTGGATGATTCCAAAAATATCTTTAGTGCAGCTATTGACAACACAAACCGTACAGAAATCTAAGGTATTTGTGGTTTTACTGTGGCTGTTTTCAGTCTAAAAACAGAGCTAAGCTAACAGAGCTATAATGTAAACTATCAGCTGATGCAGCATGTGAAGATCATAAGACAGTGTTATTTTGAATGACGGTTAATTTTTGTTGAAGCAGAAAACTTAATGGTATCAAGATACAGATGTGTGAAAATAATGACTTTTATACTTTATTCAGTGAGTGATACAGTTTGTGGTTACATTGTACTGATTCGTTGGTGGTTTTGGTCCTAAGTGTGTTCTGCTGCACAATGTGTCTCTGCTGTTGAGATTTTGGAATATCAATACTACACAGAACTTCTTTGAGCCAAAACAAACAAAAAAAAAAACACTGTATACAGAAAGTGTAAACAAAAAAAAGGTGCCACTAAAGCCAAGAATAAAATGACACAGAGCTCATTGTGTGCCAGACTTGTACTAAAAGATTCATAAGTGTGTCTGGTTGTGTATCCCTGTTATGTAACCACAAAACTCCTCCTGACAAAACAATGTGAAATCAAAGATGTTTTCATTTTTATTCTACCATTAGTGACCACGCAGTTTGCTGAAGAAAATATTGACATTTTCTAGTCATTCAAGAACGGTGTGTTTTCCTGAGACTATTCATCATCCCACTTCACCTTTTGAATTTTTCAATGCCATGTTTCTACAGAAACACAGAGAGACATTCTCCGGTGATAGACTAACAGTCGTAGTGAGTCAGCAGAAGGTGGTAAGAGCTGCTGCTTTTATGTTTAAAGACAAAGTGGAATGAGTGGAGTTCTGTTGCACAAAAGGACACAAATAAGAGACTGAATGGTGACGTAGGAAGCTAGAATTCATCATAAATGTACTGTAGGTTGAATATTTCTATATTATATCAGCCTCCAACTCTGACAAGGATTCCATTGTTTTGAATCATTTCACCGACTGCAGAACGCCCACACAAGGACACAAATGATGCACGATAAATTAACACCTACTCAAGCTCCACAACCAACACTTCAGAAAAATGTCGACTTCAAAAATACTGTTGTTCTACACTGGAAAAAATCTAAATCTTACCAATTGTATTTTTCGCATTTCTAGACAAAATATCTCATCACACTAAAAATAAGACACAATCACCTAAAGAGTAACTTTTCAGTGATATATAAATAACTTATTTTTAGACAACAGATCTTGAAAATCTTATTTCAAGAAATCTTACCAAGATAATTTTCACTTGTTTCATTGGCAGATTATTTAGCTTAATTCAAACACTTTGTACACTTGGAAAGATTTTGATTTTTTTCCAGTGTAGTGAGTACAAATGGAACACATATTTTTAATCATTGAAAAAGTATATTCTAATACAATGTAAAGTAATGTTTTGTTGTCATAAATAAACTTTTACATTCAGCTCCCTCTCATTTAAACACTGTTAACTGATGATTCGAATTGGTTTAAGATTAGACTAATCATCTGGTGTGTACAAACAGCTTTCCAGAATCTTACCATGTCCACTGAAATAATCCATGTTCTCTGGTGGTTACAGACAGAAGAATAAACAGGTGATTCAGAGAAAAAAAAAAATTATATATTATTCTTCTATTGCAACACAATTGTACAGCAACAGAGCTAAGGCTGAAAAAGGTTCCCAAAAAGCACCACAGGATCATCTTTTTGCATGGTGTGTTCTCTGTACTACTATAAAGCAATGTATATTGAGTGAATCCTAATTTATGCTTAATGGCCTCATAAGCAGAGCAATAAATCAACTTTTATGATTTACTGGTATTATGCTTGTGTTGTGTGTTCTTGTATCATTTTTAAGATTGCATTGATCAGAATCAGTTTTTTTTTTTTTTTTGTTTTGTTTCCATTTATATACCTTTGCCATTTTGGATTGAGAGCTGTCGTCAAAAAGGACCGGAATTTTGTCTCTGCTTAATAAAAATAAAAGACTAGCATTATATTGTATTGCATCAGTTGCCTCATTTAAGGCATGATATTAAAATTTAATCACAACCAGGTGCAAACTCTTCTTCAGTTAAAGGAAAATATTTTTGGTTGAAATGTTACACCAGCCGTTTCCACTTTAGATAACAGTCATTATTTCATGTGCTTTGTTTGCTCATTTAATAGAGAGCCAGCAGACCTCAGAAAACCAAGAAGATTAAATAGATAAAATAAAAGAAGCCTGATGAAAGGTCACACAATGTAACTGAAAATGTGCCTGTGTTTGTCCTCAAAAGCCAAGTAAAATTCAGACAAATTCAACCTTTATCCAACAATGCCATGTAAAACTTTAAACAAACCCTGTAACGTTTTGGTTTTAGTTTCCTGGACAGAGATAAATTAGCATAAATAGTCAACAAAGATAACAGACATTGGTCAATGATTAATGTTTAGCACATCATAATACCTGCACCTAAATACAATGTTTACAAGGGCAGCATCTTTTCCTGTACTGAAGTCAATCTTTGTGTATCGCTAGCTATTTGCCACAATCAGGAAGAATCTACTAAACCCATCTCCTCTCATTCATATCTAAAACAAAATTAATGAACTGCATCGTTTCCTGCTAAAGGATAATGCTGGACATAGCAGGTGCAGAGGCTTTAACCCATTAAGACCCAGTACTACTTTTATGGCAGTTCCCAAATGACTTTTTCTCTCTTAACATTTCTTAAATCATTTATTTTGCTTTTTTCCAGTGAAAATAAGGTATTTTCCTATATTTAATTTTCTGATCATGTAGACTAGATTTTCAAAGAAGCTCAGCTTAAATTTGAGGGTTATTACATCAGAAAGAGAAAAATGAAGAAAAAGGGACCTTTTCAGCAAAAATTTCAATATTGAACATAAAAACAAGTGTGTCCATCCACTGTCATTCATCAAACTCCACGGGTTTTACTGGTGAATCAATGCTGTAGAAGATGACGGTGTGTCCACATTCACTACGGAGCCTCTGAACATCCAAATGGGTCATATCTGATGATCATGAAAGTATGACAAACAGCATTTCACACCAATTATTTACATGTAGTGATTAGTGGATCAACGGGTATTAAACATTTCAGATTGGTACATGTTTTGGTCACCGTTGACTGTTTAGGTCTTTGTGGGTTAATCTGTTGATAGCGTGTTGACCCATGGGAATCCATGGGTTCTAAACAACTCTACTGAGTTGATAAAATGGGGAACTGAGCTAAGCTTACTGGTGTAACAGATGAGAAAAAGCAGAATGGCCCTCATTTTGTTTTCTATTGAAATCAAAAGTAACAGAAAAGAATGCATTCATAGTTTTACCTTATATATTTGTTTGAAAGGGCTTTACATCATTACTGTATAACTTCATCACATTACTTGATGACTTGACTAAGCTTACTGGTGTAACACACATATAAGCAAGAAATAGAATGGCCCTTATTTTGTTTTGTACTGACATGGATGTGGACCACAGACACAGGGCTGAACATGCCCATTTGTTGCGACTCACTACCATCCAGAATTCCGCTGAACTCCAGTCTGTATGATCTGAGTCTGTGCAGAACAGTCTGTCAAGGCAGCATAAGATTTTTACACGCTTTCACACTGAACATGACAGTTTATTGCGACTTACTGCCACCCTGAGTCCAGATCCGCTGGGGGTCCGGAGGGGGATGTTAACGGACCGGAGTGGAACTGGGCCACAGTAAGAACCAAACCGGCCTTGTTAGTGTGTGATCACAGCCAGACCCAGTTATCCCGTTGTGTCCCGGTGGTTCCGTTGATCCAGATCTAAACCCCCCCGCCCCTTTTTGTGATTGTGAATGGACTCTCCCATGGGCTGCCTGTACACCCATTGTAATTTTAGAAATGACTGATACCTAAAAAAGTATTGGCCTTATCAATAAGTTGTTTTTGCCAGTCTGATCCTTGACCCAAAATACGTAAGTACTCCAAAAGAGGTCACTTGGCTTTTATAAATTAGATGAAGATGAAGCAGCAAAACCAAGTTCAGTTCTAAACTTATGTTACCTTAAGTGTACTGGTCTAGCACTAGTGTACTATTCTACTGCCGGTCAGACACTACTTTATACACCTGGATTTGATGTTTCAGGTGCATCTTCATTGAAACAAAAATAGACATGAGCAAAATGGATGTGATTGTTTTCCAGTTTCTTACTGTAGTTTTCCCTGTTCACATGGGTACACGCAAACTGTAGTCTTAATCTGTTTTTGTGACCTAAAATGCCATTATGTGTGGATGAAAGATCCAAATGTAGAGAAAAATGTCCATATTAGTGTGGACAGGGTATGTTCCAAGGACAGAATTCTGTTTTCTAGGTTTTAAACTCCAATCTCCTCCAACCTCATGGGAAATGCACAACATTTTACAAACTACAATGCTTTGAAAATCACATCTTTTATAAGGATCAAAGAACAGCAGAAGCTTCACTTTGCCTCATTACTTTCATAGTTTCCCGTTTCCCATTTTCATATTATATAAATCTTTGAAAATACTTGACCAGTTTCTTCAACTTTAGACACAAAGCTTAAATATCAGATAAATATCCCCTATAATTTTGAATACTGGCTCTTAATTTTCTCCTGAATATGATTTTCTGTTCAATGTTAACACCTCTTTTTGATGTTTTATAGTTTAGCTGGAGCCAACTTTGTTTTTTTTTAAGGTTAAATAGTTTAATCCCATTAAATAATCTTGATATTAACAATTTAGCCTGTGTGAAAAATACATTCTGGCCCATTAACCATCCCACATGGGTCACTCTTAATCCCCCTGACCTTTTGGAATATTCACTGAAGTACACCTGCAGCCCATTATTGCATACATGTTGTACTTATTACAGACCTGAGGGCAGATGTTAGATTTCTTCATTTATTTTTCAGAGAAGTACTCTATTTGCATGAGCAGCAAAGATAAACACACCCACAGTGGCTTGCAGAATAATGTCCACAGACTTTATAGGAAGGCAGAGATAAAGTCTATTGCCCTTGGCGTCTGATCATCTAGCACGCAGACGTTACATTCACCACTACGCCACTGCGACGTCTCCCAGCACACACAGCAAATTCAGATCGTGCTGACTACTGTATTCCCCGTTTGCTTACATTCCTTTTCCTCTGTCTGTCGGTCCCTTCATGCCTTCTTAAGGTTATGAAAAACAAGGAAAAAGCTCCAAAAAAGCAAGTGTGCAGCATGGGGGATTTCTCTGGTTGGGACTGTTTTGTTAAATAAAACATTTTTGTAATAGCTCTTTCAATAAGAACACTTGGAATCCAGGCAAAAGCTGCTAGATTGTGAATATTTTACACTCACATTATACAGTAGATACATTGAAGTAACAGTCCCATTAATATAAATTAAAGATGATGCAATAAGAACCTGAAAAATCACAGTGCAACATCTATATTGTTATAGTAATATATATGCATGTAAAGGAAAATTCTTGAATATATAAAGACATATACAGTTATCTACTACTTCTTAAGTAAAGAAGCAAGAAATATTTACTGACAAATGGGTTTGAGGATAAGTGGAGATTAAGATGTCTGTAAAGTCTAGACAGACCTAATATACATTTTCCGTTCATTATTGACCACTTTCAATCTGTCACATACTGTTTTCTCAGCCTTCAAACCCCCCCACCACTACTCTTCAGTCAGTCCTTTGGCCCACTAATGCCATTAACTTGTTCAAGGTTCAGTAAACACATTTATGTCATTTATGTCATCTTCCCTTTCCTGCTTCCTCTGAAGTAACCAGAGATTAGAAAATCCATGTGCCTTCCAGCACCTTACCTTAACGCCCCTAAAATGTTTACCCTTCCTTCAATTCCCATTTTTTGTCTCTTATCACTACCTCCCCACTACCAACTTTATGGGTCTTTATCCCCCCTCCTTGCCTGTGTTTTCCTGCCAGGCCACTGATTGTTTTTCCTCTGTAATGCCAGAAAGGACAAGGTCCAGTAAACATATTTACACAGAGGTTTCCAATTCTCCATCCTTGACATTTTGTTCTCCGAAAGTAAAGTGCTAATCTGTCCACTTGCCCTGGAGCTAGAAGTTTCTGCTCACACTTCAGTGTCAGTTAACCTGTAGCATGACTGTTAGCTCTGCTGTGGTTGGACAGTGGGTCTGTTTTAACTTGATGTGTGTGTGTAGAGGAATGTGGTGATTGGCTATCTAAGGTCCCACCCCAAAAATCTTAAGCTATTTTTGGCAGGCAGCCACTTTTGAGGATCAACCATCAAGCCAGCATATTTTATCTCAAAACTGGGCCGTCATGGCCAAAGGCAAGAACAAGTGAGGTCTTTCCTGACAGGATTTAGGCAATTACAGGTCAATTCTTAAAATGTTAAGCTTGTGGAAAACAGTGTAAAAAATCAGTAGCCTATGAGCAACAAGGGCTTCTATAATGTATCACCCAAAACAATTCAGAAAAATGTAACGACTATACATAACTTTTGTTTTGTTACACATCTTAATAACTAACACCCAACAGGTAACTAACAGAAAATATTCAAGGTATTTAGAGTAGGGCTATCCTATAGACCAAATACGAGAATTAAGCAGGTAATCTTCAGCTTTGCAAACACTATTCTTCCATTTCCAGACTCTTTTTAGACCAAACGCTTAATCACTTAATCAAGACAAATTAATAGACAACAAAAAATAATCCTTAATCAAAATATGTATAACCATAAAAGACTCTGAAGCAGCATGGGATTGTGGGAATTGTTGTTTTCACTACCAACGTCAACAAAAATGTTACACGTCTCAGAAGCCATGTTTACAGAGAGCGAAATCCAAAGTTTTATACACATTATGTACAGTGACTCACACATTTCTTATTCAAATGGCCACAAATAACATTAACTAACAACTGGACCAAGTGAAACAGGCCTTGACACTGCATTTAAGAACAAAAACTATGGATTTCACAAAATTTGATCACTGTTTGACACATAAGATGTGGGTGATACAGAAGTTGCGACGTTACATACTATACCAGTTAGGATAGGGTTAAAGTTAGGGAAAAGTTAGGTTAGGATTAGGGAAATTTTAAAAAAATGTGTTTAAGTCACCAGATAATGCAAGTCAAAATATATAACATAGGCCGGAGATATTTTGATGTAGAAATGTATCGTAGCTTTAAATGTGTGTTTGTGAAAGATGATGTGCTACAGTTCTTTGGTCTCATTTATCAGCCAGAAGCAGGTGACAGTTCTGAGACTTGGCAACAGAAAAACAAAAATACAAGAACAAAAGAAGGGGGTTTCTTTAGTCTCCACATTGTTGGATCTTATCTGATTATTAGCAAGACAATTTTAGGATCAGCTACAAAATTCCCATAAAAATACTGATGTAAAAGTACCAAAATGCTTTCAAGTTCTTAAAATCTAAGTGTCAGGCCAGTTTACTTCTGCTTAAGAGTACTGAGAACCTACTAGTTTAGACCAAGGCACAGATCACTAACAGATTTGTTTTCCCCTTTTGATGTATAAGAAATAAAGCAGCCAGTCTACGGCACTTCAGTAAGCCCTGTGAAGGCTCAAGAGATCTCAGTCCTTTGCCTGACCAGAGGCTTCCTCTGGTCGACACACAGCTACTGGAAACTCTCCAAGCACGATATTAAAACAAACCACTTTCCACAGCAGCTGGAGAAGGGGTTTCTGAAGCTAAATTGTGAAAAACCACACTTTCATCCAGTGTAAATACATTCATAGTGGTTCATGACGCCATTAAAGTACCAAGATACCTGAATGGTGGTTTGGTAGAAAAATATAACCTAATCCCTGTCTGTCTGTCCATCTGTCTGTCTTTCCATGTCTCTTTCAGTCTCTATGAGCTAAAGACCAACAATGTCAAGGACCTCTAAGAGCGTCTCACATTTCAGACTTTCTTTCCATAGGTTGCATGTGTGTGTGTCTAATTAGAAGCCTATTCTCTGACTCACCACTACCAGTCACCTTTCTACTGTAACTCTTCCAACAAGAACTAGAATAGACAGGAGAATGCAGCCATGGATACTGTCACTGCGACGCACAACCGGTGCATGCACAGTACAAATGCACAGAGCTAAAGGTGGAACACCAGTTACTCCAAAAATGAAAACACCTACATATTTTGGTTGGTTGATACAAGTACCAAATGATTAAAAGTAATTGCAGAAAAGGAACATGGGAAAATTCCTGGATGAAAAATATTTCTTCCAAGGCTGTTAATAATGAGGTCAAAGGTAAAAGCCCTGTTGTGCTAGTGGGAGGCTTTGACTAAATAATGGCTTTGCCTAGAAGCACAGAGAACAGAAGAAACTCTAAAACAAGAACGCCAAGAAGAAGCTGCTTGCAAATGCAAATTCAAAGTGAATGATAAAAAAGACTTAATAGTGAAATGAGGATTGTGCACCCTGGTGATGAGTAATCTGATCCAAACTGGCTTTCTTTTCACTCGTCCTCTCTGTGGCAGCACAATCCCACACAGTGAGTCACCCACACTTTGGCATGCCACTGCACATTCAGTCTGCTTCACAAGAGAAAACCAAGAGGACAGGCAGTAGAAAGAATAAGAAAAAAAAAGAATGAACAGAAGGACAGGGGTGGCAGACGTCTGGAGCTTAAATACAGGGTAAAATATATTGAAATTCCACTTTTTAAAAACATCCAAATATGTTCTGTAGACTGTTCCATGGTATTCTCTAAGCAGACACACTAACATGCACTCATAAATTGTTTCAGGATGTCCTGTTCATAAGGACAGGTCATTAGAGTTAATGTCATAGATTAAAAATTAACAAAGACTGATGTTTAATTTAGCGAACTGCCTGCACTCCTTGGTCGTCAGTGTGTTGTGTTTGCGGGAGTGTCTGAGTAGGAACCTGTGCTTGACACCAAGGAAATGATGGCAACTGAAGAGAAAAAAATAACCTAAGGAACACGTGGGTATGTGCAGCGTCGTGTGTGTACAAAACCAACACAATACAAAGTTCAATCTGAGCTGTGTCCCATGTCAGCGTGGGTGGACGACAACGGCCCTGGTGTTTACCCTCGTCACTATGGTAACCAATGTACACCCCGCCTGTGTGACCTTTCCAGGCGATAACAACACTGATGACAGTGTGTGATGGCGTGTTTTTAATACATTATGGGGATGTCATCTCCTTGACATATCTGTTTCCAAAGACTCGTGTGATGACTCAGCTCCATACGGGAGACCAAATCCTCGTCTCCCTGAATGTAAATCTTTCACTTAGAGCACCGCTGGAGGTCCAACACTGAAAACAATAACAAACAAAATACATAGTTGAAGGATATTATAAAGCAACATGGGATGATGGGAATTGATTTTGCCATCACTGCAAGTCAAAATTTGACATTAAATTGTGTTTGCAGATGAAGCATATCAAAATTTTATTCAAATTAAATTACATTTACTAATTCACATTCTGTACCTTTCTTGGCTGATAAAATTATCTAGATTACATTGACATATTTTATCTGAATTTGGGTCCCATAGGGTACATTGAAAGGACTGGGACTTCAACTCTCTATTTTATTTTTATTACAAAGCTACAAGTAACAATAATATCATTGCACCATTTAATGACCATATGAAAACTGAATAATAAAATTATACCTGTAGATCCATCTGAAATTGACCATCACTTTCAGTTTAATAGATCCATCAGTGATATAGCTGTTTTAAATGTTTTGTTTAATTAAATATTTTAAGCTGGAAATGTTACATATACCTTGGTATTAAATCACTATTGGAGCTGCTATGGATAATTGAATAATCAATTAGTTGTCAATCATTAAATCAATTCACAAGTAATTCAAGAATTTGATAGTAGTTTCAGTCATTTTTAAGGTGCTCTGCCGCACGCATTTCATTACTTGTGTGGTAATGTCTTTCTACCATGGACTCTGTAACATTTTTTTGTGGAAAAAAGGCCTTGGTTACCAAGTTTCAAGCCATTCTAATGTGGTACCGAAAGCCTGCTGGAAGACTCAGCTCCATTTGTGCCAGTTCTCATGAATATTCGACATGCTACTCTGCTTGACTCTGATTGGCTAACAGCTAGCCAATGAGACCCTGGTTTTTAAGCATCCTTTACCCTGCACAATAAGTAGAGCAACTCCTGGCTTCTATGCCTCTCTTGTATGGTGGACCTTACACGGAATTTTCACAACTTCTAACCTGTATCCACTGGGTCCCCTCCACTGCTCTATGGGCCTCTATGGGAATGCTGAGCCCCATGAATTTGTCATGTTTACCCCCCTTTACAACGCACCAGCTTGCTGTTTATGAAAACTTTCTATGAGCTAGATGAATTCTGTGGGCGTGGTCTCACCCGGGCGAGCTCATGAATACTAATGAGCTCAGGCATTAATACGTCACACTGACCACCTTTTCTAATTGACTTGATTTCTCTGCTTATTTCTATTCAGTGGTAACAGCAGACAGAGGAGGTAACGGTTCATTTTCAAATTCAATACATAACACAAACACCTATGGACCTAACATATTAAAAAAAAATAAGTAAAAACAGTTTTGTGTGGCAGGGCACCTTTAAGAGAACGGAAAGCAAAATGTTCTGCTTCCAACCTATTAAATGTGAACATCTTCTACCTTCCTTCCTCCTTGGTGGCAGTAAAGTGAATATCTTTGGGTTGATAATTAAATAAGACATCTGAAGACAATATTTTGGGCTTTGGGAAACACTTTCTCCCAATTTTTTGGACATCAATCAGTTCTTCAAGATACTGATCAACAGATTAATTGCTAATAGAAAATACTGTTCAGCAGCTGTTATCACCAGATTGTAATTATTGGACATAACTTCAGTAGATGTGCCTCATTGTTATTCTCATGTATAAAACACAGTTGATTAAACTAAATAAAATAAAATATTTATATCATTATTTATACAAAATGTTCAGTATTAGTGACTTCTTTGAATATTTAAGTCATTGATGTCAAATCTGCCTTCAACATTTTTGATTTACAAAGCCTAATATGCAAACAAACTAATTTTTTTTAATAATTTTACATTTATGTATAAATTTCTTCAGAGCCAATACTACTGCTACTACTACAGCTTCAGAGTCTGGTCTCGACCGTGTGTATATGTAAAGTGTCATGAGATAACTTCTGTTATGATTTGGTGCTATATAAATTAAATTTGATTTGATTTGATACTGTATATGTCTAAATAAATCAGTAGGCTTAAACTAGACATAAAAAGACAATTGTATTATTAATTACAATTATTTCTGACAATTATTCATCAGTTAAAATGTCATTACAATGACAGTTCAATTTAAGAGAGGGGTTAGTTGAAGCATCCACGAAATTAATATACCTCAATGTAACAGCCCCTAAATACATGGAGACATGACATGTGTTCTGTTTCCATAGTCCATCAATACTAGCTTAACTTAGTGCTGAAGGACTAGCTTAACTCCCTTGGAATGAAGGACAGTTAAGTTAGTGCTTATTTAGGAGAGAGGTTAGGTTAAGTATCCAGGAAATGAATGTATCTCAATGTAACATCCCCTAAATACATTGAAACACGTGTGTTCTGTTTCAGCACTAGCTTAACTCCCCTGGACTGACAAACTGTTAAGCTACTGCTTGTGCACGTAACATCTCTATATATGTATTCCCATGTGTATGTAAACCAAACTGTCTGCATGAAGCTGTAAAAATCTTAAACCCCAACAGACATGGATGAAAACAGCTCTGAGCAGTTTGCCTCTATTACTTTCTGGATGTTTCATTGATGATAATGAAAGGCCAGGTCAATCGCATTAAGCCATTTCAGCTTCTATTTTTATTCAATTTTTGTATTACCTACATCTTTCCCAACATCTCATTGAGGTATTTTATTTGACAGTATTGAGGCTGTTCTTCAAATTTATCGTAAAAGAGCAGAGCTTAGACGCCACACACAAAAGATCATGTTGACTGATTTTATCTTTAGTCGTATATTTTTCAAATTTGTTGACAGTGGATTTTGTCAGACGCAGTTACTAAGTGAGAAAATTACTCATGTCAATGGATCATAACACATCTAATTTGTAATGTTTGCTCTCTATTTCAATTCTTTTGTATATTTAACTTTTTTTTTTGATAAGAATAGTATGCAAGTTGCCAAGAGACCTGATAAATCCACTTCTCATGAAGCTAAAGTGAGGGGGAATACTAATGCTTCAGCACTGATCAAACCACATTATGTGGCAGGTGGTTCAAGTTTGGCCAGAACATTCAGTTTAACTCAGTGAAAATACAATAAGACTAGAAGGAGAGAACTTAGGTACAGCTAATGAGAGTTCAGATCAAAGACAAAATAAAACATGGATGACAGACATAACAGACACTCAGTAGGATAGAGGTTGTTAGTATCCAGTGTTCTTGGGAAGACAGAGGTACTGAAAGGTTCACTCAGACATCAGAATCATCTAATGAAGACAGGATGAGATCAGGAAACAACAGGAATAAAAAAAAAACAAGAGGCAATGTTCTTTGAGGAGATAAGAAAAGAAGCACATACATAAAATCTGTTTACCAAGGAAGCTGAAGAAGCAATGCAAACAGGGAGGGAAGGCAGTCATGGGAAAGAAGACAGCCAGCACAGGTTGAAATGATAGACAGTTAGTTTACATATAATACCATCAGTGAAAAAGTCTGAAAGCCAACAGCCATTAATCAGAGAGGACTTCCAAGAACTGCTAAGTGAGAACACTATGATAGGCATGTCGTTAACAGGACCCAATTCAAGGTTTCATCTCATGACTGTTGTGTAAAAAAATTCTGCTCTGCTCAGAACTGACGTGTGGAGGCTATGAATTATAGTTCTGCTAAACTTTATTTAGGGCAGAAGAACAGAGCTAGAATTCAAAGGAATCCACATGCCTGTTTTATTACAAGTGCAATATGGAACATATGTGAAGAAGAAGAAAATAGATGTATTAATCACTTTTTTCCAAATGTGTGAAAGGATTGTAATGTAAACCATGTGTTTTTTAAGAGACGGCTTACATTACATCAAAAATACATTAACAAATACACATACATGAGAACAAAAAGAACACTGACATTTTCATCAACTGCAGATTTTACTAATGAAAAAATTAACAATAGGCTACATACAGCTGCATAGCTTCACACTGACAATTTTCAATCGAACCATATTCCAACGTTAACTTACAGCTACTTAGCGCTGTGCATTCAATGATGTTAATTTAGTACATGATCTACTTTTCAGAGGAATTGTACATATTGTGTCCTTAAACATAACTACTTAACTGTTCATTTTAAATGGGCAGAGTACCATCTTAATTATGGAATTTAACAGTTGCAACATTGATGAGTGTATTTACAGAATCTGTCAAAAGTTTGGAAACACCAGTCTTATTGTTTTTAAGAGAAACATGTGTATTAACATATTTACATGAAACAAACTAGTAATTTAATGGCATGAAGATTTATTTTGACCAAAAAGATGTGAGAAAAAAAATTATACATATTGGTACATAAACTCCTGAATTTAAAAAAAAAAAAACTTTCCTAAGCAATTTATAAACTCATCCAGACAGTTTGTAGTCAAACATTTAGCTGTAATGCTTTGCCATGCCTCTTTTAAACCTTTCCAAAAATATAATTGGATATTTTTTATTTCTTTTTGATCTTATGATCCAGTTCATTCCAGAGTTGCTAAATAGGATGTAGGTCATGACAGGTAACACTCCTACCTAGAGCATAATGATATGTCCGTCACAAATGGAAATTTTTGCTAATATCACTCAATGTCAGTATCGGCATACAAGAGTAATTTTCACTGGTGGCAGTAGCAGATATTTATCTGTTGTGTTATAATAAAGGGTTTGTTTTTTGTTTTGTTTTTTTCCTAAATGTGTATGTGAATCTGGGCTCATTCAAAAATAATGTCATGAGGGACAAAAACACTTTATAACAGTTAACTAACCTATGTCTCTATGTACACAATGCATAATAATGACCAAGAATTTTGCAATCATGTATCCTGAACATTAATCAATTTCCTCTGTAAAATAACCCTCACTGTGCTTGAACATATGCTTCATCTCACTGTCTTTTTGCAGGTGAAGCTGGACTGGTAGCCATGTCTTATATACAGACCTATATCAATGCTGAACCAATGAACTGTTTTCCATTATTCATTCATTGCTTATAGGATATCTAAATCAATAGTCAATATAATGAGTTACCATGTTCTTCAAATCTGTTGTGAACAAAGACTGATGAAGTGGAACACAACACAGCCTCAAGTATTTAATCCAAACTCTTCTGCCTGTACTGCCTAAGGTCACAGTTTGATGAATATTAGGCTGTTTGTACAAATATCTGTGCATTTACATATTTGTTTGGCCAAAATAAACATTCATACTATTAAATGACCTAGTTTCCAACAAAAGAACATGCATTAAAATTGATAAGACTAGGTGGTTCCAAACACGGCTCTGTGACTGATTCTTCGCATCTTCTTCAAACTCCAGTAGTTTCTGTCACTGCCACTGAGGTTTAGATCTTTCACAAAGTGTAAAAATGTTTTCTGTTCATTATGAAACTGTGGCGGGACTAATTAGCAAAAGGCACAATGCCACTGTCTTGGTAATTAATGGGAACCAACAGAGCTGATTTGGGGACGCTGAGTCACGGGTACCTCTGAAAGCAAAGAAGCAGACCTGCAGAAAGTGAACCTTGCCAGTGCTATCAAGTGGTCGAGTCTTTAGGCTCATATCCAAGTTTGGCCCAAACCTAAACTCATAAGTAATGGCTGCCATGTGTGTACAGAGATAGCACCCAGCCAGTCCACAAAACCAAGGCCCACGTCTGTGTATGTTTGATTGAGAGAAAGATTGAGAATACTCCTTTGAGTAATTATACAGGCAATTGGACAATACAGAACAGCATTTGGCCCAAGACTAAACTTTCCGTCAACTTGTTTCTTCTTTCAAAAGGTAAAAATATAGCCGTGTGTGTGTTTGGCACACATATCATAAACCTGTACTGTGTGTATGTGTGTGTGGCAGTATTTTGGATTCAGCTCTACAACTCAGGAATTTCCTCCAGCTCAGCCGCCAGAGCAAGATGGCTACCATATGCCAGCTATTCACACACATGCAAACACACACACACACACACAGCTGAATGACGACCACAATCCGGCTAGCATACAAGTTTGTATACCAAAGCCAACCTTGCGTATAAACAAACATGGTAAAATGCATAATGGGGTGAAGGCTGAACTAAAAACACACGGTGCTTGGTCTGAGGCATACACTCCTAAGGATGTGCACGGGGACATTTGTGTGTTTTGTCATGGAGACAAAAGAGTGTAAAGTAAAGGACACACTACACAGAGCATAACACATACACACGACTGTCCAGATACAGTTAGCTTTCACTAGAAGCCCCTCAGCCAACTTGTCTCTTTTGTGAAAGATGTGTTAAAGTATTTGCTGGCTTCACAAAAAGTTTATTCAGACTCAGCTAATTGATGAGAAATTGAAAAGGTAAGCGGTGACTCAAAAGAACATCATGTTCATAAACTTCTTTCTTCTTTCCAATTCTTCTCTGTATTCAATTGGAAAAAATACAGAATCACTTTGTGGGTTTCTCAATTTGCTTTAGACGAAATAATAAAAATTGTGATTGAAAAAAATGGTCACAGAAGACAGAGTAAGGGAAGAAACTAAAGGAAGTTAAGTTACATTGTTGGCTCAAGCTAAGCCACCGTGTTGGCAGAGAAAGGCAGCTGATTCATCCATTTTCAGCTAAGACTCCTGATCATGTACTAGCCTAAAATCAAGGATCATTACAGAGAAAATTACTAAAGAAATGTAGACATGTACAAAAATCCTCAAACATTTGATAACTTATTGAAAGATTTAAAATGAGGAAGGCTGTATGTAGAGCTGTTACTAAAAACTGTATGAGTTTATTATCTTCCAGATTAATATTCCAGGTAAATTAATCATTGAGTTTTTCAGTCTGTAAAATCTCAGAAAATAAAGAAAAATATCAATCCTTCAAGTCCTTCCAAAAGCTTAAAGGGGAACTGTGTAATATTGGTGTTCCAAACTCTCCACAGAAGGGGAAGTAACATATGACAAGACAGTGTTACAAAAACCACCAATGAATCAAAGCTATGTATCCAGACATCATCACTCACTGAATAAAGTATAAAGTTCATTGTTTACACATATTTGCATTATAAGGTATGATGAAGTTTTCTTCTTCCAACTAAAACTTACAGCCAGTTATTCTGACAATCAAAATAACACTCTTACAATCTTCACATGCTGCAACAGCTGATAGTTTACATTATAGCTCAGTTACTTTAGCTTTGTTTTAAGACAGGAAACAGCCACGGTAAAACCACAAATCACCTCTGTTTTCTGTACAGTTTGTGTTGTCAGTAGCTGGACTAAATATCTGTTTGAAATTGGCCAAACAAGGTCAGAACTGTCAGTTTAGTCTGAACCATGGATCAACAAACAGCAACTTAGCAAAAATAATAACGTTCTACCGTCATAAGCTTCATAATCAAACTCACCCATGTAGAAGAATCACTGCCATTTCAGCATCAAACGCCATTCTTTTCATTTACAGCTGGGTCCAGTGGTGAAAACAACAATGATTCAAGCTTTTAGCACTTTGTCACTTTCTTTGACTCTAAAAGTTGTTTCCGAGTGGTTCTCATCCCATCTGGTCACTCTCTGAGTGTTAGTTTTCCTTACTATGGGAGACCGATAGAGTGACTCACTACTTCCTCTAGTGGTCACAAATGTCCTAGACTGTCCAACATACTGGCATCTTTGGCAAAACTTCAGAGCTCTTTATTCTTGACACTTTGATTATTGATGTTCATTTTAGTTTTTTGTTTTTTGTTTTTTTTTTAAGTAGAAATACTATAACCCTTTTAAGTTGACATCCTCTTGCTTAGTTTGCACCTCAAAGATATTCAATTCACAGTCAAAGAGGAGTAAGTAAACTGGAAAACATGAATATTTTTCCTCAAATTACTGATTTATGGATTACTGAAATAGCTGTTGACTAAGACTTGACAACATATTGATTAATCAGTTCATCATTGCAGCTCTAGAAGTATGTAAGCTGTATTTGATGATAGTTGCTTAAACCAACATATAGTCATGTAATCTTCAAACTGCTGCATGCTGAGAGCTATTAAGGCACCGTGGAAGGGATCTTAAAAAAAAAAAAAAAAAAAAAAAAACACTGTATGTTGGCAGGTGCGCCATAGTAAACACCACCATGTGTTAATGCTAACCACAGCCAGGATTTGAATCCCTAGTCTCCTGCCATAGTGGTACTGAAAAAGAAGGATTTGAAGAAGCTCTGGGAGCTTAAAAACGGTCCACGGCTGGCAAGTCACACCGCTAACCACAGTGGGTCTGGAGCAAAATCTCCTGAGCAAATAACACACTGTTTGCTGGCAGAGGGAACACACTGTCAAAGAATTTATAGTTGTTTTGAAGTAACATCTGTCACATTAGTTCTGTAGAATGGCACCAGAAAAGCTTACTATTAAATGAAGTTCACACAGAGCATAAAAACTTTTATAGCTGATTTGATGACATTTCACATAAGCTATATCCAAA
The DNA here is from genome assembly GCA_037367295.1 of Apogon hyalosoma. Taxonomy (NCBI): domain Eukaryota; kingdom Metazoa; phylum Chordata; class Actinopteri; order Kurtiformes; family Apogonidae; genus Apogon; species Apogon hyalosoma. The sequence continues at coordinate 45,089,692 of JAPQRP010000005.1, read as the reverse complement.
TAATCAGGAAGATCATAACTCTTTAAATAACCTCACATGGAAGTCACAGCACTTAAGTATCTACTGTCCAACGTTTATTATAAAGACTGTGTTAAAGGGCCATGTGGACAGAGCTGGAACAAAGTGTGAAAACTGTTCTCGTGTTAAAGGTCAGATGATTATTTAAGTTTAAAGGACGATTTTTATTTCTGAGTGAAAGACACCAGATACATATTTAACAAGGTAGGAGTAGAGTAAAAGACGTAACCAAACAATAAAGTAGATTAAAAATTATGCAAAAGATACATGAGTAAAATTGAGTAAAACTACTGTTCAGAATACTATAAAAGTGTTCTAAAGGCAAATGAAAACAATATAAAGCCTAAGAAAAAAGACAAATGTATACATCAATAAATGTAATAATCACAGTACCAATTATATCATGATAACAAAAGATATCATTTAATCGCTCAGTCCTACACTAGCAATTAAAAAAATCTATAAAATGGGAAATCTGCTTTTGCTGGCTGTTTAACATCAGGTATCAGTAATCTGCCCTCTCATAGACTATGAACAATCATACAAAGAAGCCTGATGTCATTCCTGTTTATTCTTTCCGGTGAGATATCCAAGTTCTCTCAGGCTTGGTAACCAGTCTGCACTTACAGTCACAAAAGCCAAGGCATTTTGTTCAGGCTTAGTGGCTTTGAGGCCCTCAGGCAGGAGAGCCAAAGCACCAAGAACAGAGTGACCCAACAGATGTTCTCCTGGGAAACTTCTCTAACTGACAACATGAGCCACGACAAAGCTTCTTCTCAGGGTGGAACCATATGCTGGATGCGCCACAGTTTTGGGGTCAGGGTTTGGTATATTTCTTGTGGCAAAAAATGTTGTATTTCTACCAGATATCGTTTAACATAGACTCTTGGCTCATGTGTCAACGTTGGCAAAGGATGTCCAGCCATTCCAAATATGGAGCTCAAACATCACTACTACAGTATAATGGCAAGAAATATCAGCTTTCTGGTAAGATTCAAGTTAAGGGGCATCATTAAAACACTTTTCTGGTGTCCTGTATATGTTATCTACACATAAGAAGGTGTAAATGCCTAAACACTTCATAACATATCTGCAAAGTTACAAATAAATCAAACAAACAGAATCCAAGTCTGGCAGATACATCTTGGCAGCAGAAGGAGATTAGATTTTCCAATAGATTATATACTTAACTGTGAATAATCTGCCATATTTGGACTTGATGCTTTCAGTATACCATTAGTAAAAAATACTGTAACACTATCAACTGTGTGAAAACCACTGTTCTACCAAAAAATCCAGGTGATAAAGAAAGCTTGTGTTGCCAACAGAAGATGCTAGCACTACTAGCTGCCAGAAAATAACTTCTCGGGTGCTTTCATAATGACTACTAATAAATTTAACCAAATAAACTACACAAACAACACTAAAAATATTACAGCAGCATATGTTTATTAGCTCTGGCTCTCTAATACATGTACAGATGGAACCTAAACAAACAATAAAAGGTGATACAGGAAATTTTTCTGCCATGGTTTGGACCAAACATAATGAAGTGGAGATGTGATCTCACCTTTCAACATGTTTGGCTCTGTTTAACATGTTTAACTATGCTTAACTGTTTGGACTAAGTTCAACTGAAGTCAGCTGGCAGTACCAGAATATTACCGTAAACCGCAGCACTTTATAACTGTGGTTTGGAACATTCCACAGCTGTAGTGTCCTAGTTAAGATCCCAGTCATGTGTACACTGACCTAAACATCTGTCTATGCATTTACTTCTCTGCTCTGACGATTCACATTCAGCCTGGAGTGTGACTGCATCCATGTGTCACCGACATAGTTTTGTGTGTTTCAGTGTATCTGTGGTGAGTTTAATTTATACCGTTTGGTTGAATTTGGTATCTGAAATGTGGCAGAACAGTTTGAGTCAGTACTGCTAGTAGCCAGTGGAGGATGCAACAAACATCTGCTCTGTATGAGCCAATGACAAGCTCTTTAAACATACACCCACTTACCCACCCACCCACTCACACACATCTGCTCTCTGTTATCCGACAAGGCCTTACAACAGACACTGCCAAAGGCACATACACACATCTTTTCTGAGTGATCAATTACTGACTGCTAAGCCAACCCATCATCAAAACATGAAAATGGAAAAAAACTGGCCAGACACAAAAAAACAGGCATTTTTTGGTGATTCTAAAATTAAATTCCTCATATTTGGGATGTAATGTGCCTTAGCAGCTACATACACTCTGCGGTAACCAAACAAAGACCTTAATTCTAACCACTACGCATAGATTAGCCATGTGTCACTTGATGGCTTGCTGTCAAAGTCTAAAAAAGAAATCTATATCAAATGCATGAACACACACACTGATTCTGCTGATGATAGCTGTACCAAACTCAGTCCAAGTCAATAATCCAGCAGGTTTGCTTTCCAAAAAGCTCTGCCCAGTTCTGCCTTGCCACACTCCCCTGATGATCTGCTGTGTGTTATGAGTTTGTGTGTGTATGTGTGTGCAAATACACGTCCATGTACATTTGACTGGCGCCACACTACTGCTGGGAGTAATTATAAAGACATGGAGCAGATAGTTGAAGATTGCTGTTTTGTGCAACACAAAGACACACAAGAATATACAGAGGAATAGCTTATACAGGGCTGTATCGTCATCATGTTTCCATGTAACTGTCAAGTGTGCTGGGTGATAAGGCTAAATAACTCACATCCAAACATGTTCAAGAGAAATTACAATCTAAGCCATGATGAAATTCTCAGGTTTTTTTGGCATCACTGAACAAAAATCAGTATTGCCTTTCAGTATACTGCAATTGAAGTGTTCGTAGAGGAATCAAGAATTCTACCTTGTCTGTAGAAAACACACCCCATGGGTAGATTTTAGCTGGTTTAGTGACAGGTAGGGGGGTAAAATATGTGATTGACAGGTGTACTTAACAATCACTGACTTATTCCGACATGTCAGATTTTCTCCAAAAAAGAAGCTTGGAAAAGAGTTTTTTTTTGTTTCTCTCTCTCTACAGGAATGTGTAACGGTCTCAGGCTCATCTATTTTTTCATCTATCTTTTATTCTTTGTACTGAGAGGAGAGAGCTGCAGGTAGGATGGAGTGTATCTTCAAATTCTGATGTTTTTTTTTCCTCCCAATTTTGGCTCTTGCAGCTTTCATCTACTATGTTAAAGTATTAAGTATTTTATTTCTAACAGCAAAAATACAACATACTTCATATGGAAATTTGGAATTTCTAACCTTAAATGGAAATAGAGAGTCTTTCTTTATAACATGAGACAATTACATTAGAAATAAATAAGAAAGAAAAGACAAATAAAAGCTTTCCCATTTACCTTCATGGCCATTCAAGTAAAGATGTGTCCATGACATGCATTTGCACACAACATGGGTTTATAAGGTGCACCTGAACACACACCATGAAGTCTTAACTATATCTGTATGTCAAACACAGAAAAGATTATGTTTAGAAGATATGCCCTTGAACACAACATGAGTTTATGAGGTGCACCTAAATGCACCATGCAGTATCAAGCTGTTAGACAGAAAAAGTTCAGGAAACAGTGCTGTTTTTTTCCATGATTCTTTTGGTTTAAACATTTAGCCTTCAGCACAACATATTTAGAGATTTATTCACCAAAACACCATGATATCATGACTTCTGTATACATATACATGCCACTTTTAATTGGCGTGTTATCTGTATGCGTTATAAGCTTTCCATGTGTATGTTCACGCCACGTCAAATACCACGCACTGAAGGTTAGGGTTAGGACTATGGTTTGGGTTACGATTAGGGTTACAGTTGGGTTTATTTTCCTCCGCTTAGTAATATGCTTAAATTCAGCGGGTCGTCTCATCTGAGGGTTATGTGAACCAGAGATCTTGGCATACATTGACATGCGAGCAAATGATGTTGAATAACACACGAAAGGACGAAAATACGTACATATAACACGCCAAATGCCATAGGAGCTGGCATTACATACCGTAGGATTTCATGAGACCAGTCTCCACCAAAATGGACACTGAATGGGTGGGTTTGCACAACATTCAACAATTGAGACAGATGCTTAAAAAATTAATTCAAGTCAATAGTCTAAAACTTATCAAATATTACAAATACATTATTGTTGCATATAATAGCAACACGTATACTGAATTAATTAATCAACAATAGGTTATCTTATACATAATAAACAGAATAAAATAAGGGGAGGCTCTGGTAGTTTGTGAAAATCTGCTGATGTTTTCCATCAAAAACATCAGCAGCTCTTCTTCAAAAAAGGCAAAAACCACTGAGTGTAAAATACTTTTTTTTCCTTCAATCAAACTTTTCTAATGCTATACTTCAGTTCAGAAGCTGTTATGAAAACACAGGTCTTGACACTACGCCACATAATTCATAAACATAGAAAGAAAAAAAGAATCTCAAAAGCTGATTTTAAGTGAGGAGTATAGAAATGAATGACACCAAGTTTGTTCTACCAAGACTCCTCTTCTTTTTCCCATTATGTGTGTATGTGTGTTTGACATTCACCTTCAGTTGACCTTTAACACAGTCGGCAGAACTGTGACCATATGTTCAGCATGAGGGAACAACATGGGAAACGCACGCACTACACATGTTTAGGTATATACACAAAAACACACACATACCCTACAGCATGGAAGCCCGTCCCCCAACCCCCACCACCTCCCACACACCCACACAGACTGACTCGGGCCGCTCGACACACACACAAACACACACGACCCCTGTTTCGCTGGAGCGGTGAGTCACTCTGCTGGGAACTCCATGCTTTCCCCATTACTACCAACTGACTGAATGACTGCCCTAACATGCTGAGAGACAGAGAGAGACAGAGGGGTAGACACATGGCTGGGTAAAAGAATAGAAGCAGGAGACTTAAATGAAACATTAACATTAAATTAAAAAAAAGAAGGGACAGTACAGAAACAGGCATGGGTATAAAAACCATATGAGATATCGAAGATAAATCTAAAGTCGGGGAAATATAGGGAGCCAGAACAAACAAGACGGGGTGAAAGAACTGTGGGTAATGCTCTTCATTGGTCGTTCAACTGCACACCAGGGCAAAGTGAAACAGTACATTAAACAAGGCCCAGTCTGAGCAGAAAGGGGGAAAACAATCACAGCAGAGCATAAAAAAATGAATAAGAGACATGCTTTCTTGATTACTACTGTCTGACTTTCTGCTCAACAATGCCACTAGAGAAAAAGAGACAAGAGAAAAAACTAAAAAAAAAAAAAATAGATGTGCTAAATTTACAGTATGAACACGGCAGTTATCTAGTGTCTACTTGCTCCATAAAAGTATTTACATTGAAAATGTTTTCAGTACAGGATGTGTTTCTACAGTGGAAGCTGAAAATTTTACAGGTGTGGTTTGTTTAAAATAACTACCAAACTAGGGCATGAGCAAAATAAGGACATGTACCTATAGAAAACAAAAAAAAAAAACAGCTTCTGCTCTGAACCATAACTTTAAACAACCATGATCACTTTAGCCATGTAACTTTGTTGTGTTTACTTTTACTCTTAAAAAGTTAGAATTACTCTTTAACTGATTATGAGCATGTTGGTGGTTTTCTAGATTTCTTTTTTTTTTTTTTAATTATTATTGTTTCACTCCTGCTTTTGTCCGTAACCAGTCTTAAGGGAGCAAATGAAGTACATCTTGCAAAGCTTGCACAGATAAAATTGTGAGAATTTATGCTTTCAGATGTTTAAAGAGCTACAGCAGAGTTACACAGACTTTTTAACCAAAAAACTGGATGTTTTTTTAGATTTGCATTTCATGAGCTAAACCTGCCATCTACTATTTTAATTCACCCTGAAACAAACAAAGCCACTGCTGATTTTCTGTACACAGAAATTATGTACGACTTACAAGTATCTTGAAATGTATATGTAATTAAAGAAACACAACAAAACGGGTGATATTTATTGCTCCCCTTCACTTAGTATTCATCACCTTTTGGCACAGTGGTGGTTTTTGATGCGATAACACCGTCTGACACAATTATTTGCCTTGAAGTTAAAACATTGCCTCCAATTTAAGAATTAGGGAGTTAAGCTTAGGTTTGGATTAGCTTTAAAATATTCAAACTGGGTTAATATTAAGCCAAACACTGGACTGGACCAATACATCAGATTTTACCTCTAGGTGTTCTTGAGTAAAACATCCCAAACATGAATAAGTGTGCGGTGCATCCAGTCCACCTGGCAGGAGTAATGCATTGCCAGTAAACACTAAATAACACTGATTAACAATGATGAACAGTAAGATTTTGAGTTGTGCAAAATACATGTACAGCTATCAGCAGCATATCACATCAGCGTTTTAGTTCTATAAAATCTAAATGGACCCCGGATTGGACTCAGTGGTGATCCCATATTTCCCTCAAATCTCAGCTCTAGAATTAACAGCTTGGGATTTGTTAAAATGATCACCTATCTGACAACATTAATGAATAATTTCATCAATATATTTCTGAAATGTAAACCAGATGCCAAGGGGCTTAAACCCAAACTTGATGGTGTTTACTGATGGTTCTACTGCAGGAAACTGCCACAACCCACTAGAACATGAGACGGTATCTGAAACATTTATAAGTAATTCTGGACTGATGGGCTCTGCTGCCGAAGTTTATTCTTCATTGATCTTGATGTTAATCTATATGTAATTTTGACCAATTTAATAATAATAATGATGGATTAGATTTATATTGCGCTTTTCTATTAATGCATACTCAAAGCGCATACAGTGGATCCATTATTCATTCCCTCACACATTCACACTTTGGTGGTGGTTAACTACATCTGTAGCCACAGCTGCCCTGGGGCAGGCTGACAGAAGCGTGGCTGCCATTTCATGCCTACGGCCCTTCCGACCACCACCAAGCATTCATACACATCCATACACCAGTGTGAGTAGCAGCACAGGAGGAAAGTAGGGTGAAGTGTCTTGCCCAAGGACACAACAGTACATGACTGAGACAGAGCAAGATTCGAACCGCCAACCCTTCGGTTTTTGGACGACCCGCTCTACCACCTGAGCCATGGCCGCCTCCCCACATATCAGAATGTGATCACACAATAAAACAAGAACAAGACTGGAAAACTAGGGTTGGAATCAGCATTCCCAATTCAGTCAAATATCACACGGTTTCCTCCAGTAGCAGAGGGATATTTTTTTGTTGTCGTCCAGAGTAATAAGAACCAGGAAGCTGAGAACTGCAATTTTTTGTTATGACTTTTTTCCCTACATTGTCCCATGTTGCTCTGTCTATGTTTTCACCTCACTTCCTTCATGGGTGTCAAATCTGAAACACTGCTATATTGGTGTGGTTTAGTAAAGTGACAATGAAGTACATCTTCCACCTCCCTCGACAAAAATTGAGACTCTAACAGCTTTTTTACTGTTTATAGGAAATGTCATATTTATCATGTTGTTGTGCTATTGCATACTAATTCAAAACAAGCTTTATTTAGCGCAGTGATACCAGTTGCTGACGTAGGTTATTTTCTTCTAATTTGTCAGAACCTGCCATAATAAAAAATGTCATGGTCTAATTTCCAAAACCAAACCTTAACAGACCATCGAAAATAGGAACTGACCAAAAACAGTGTCTGCAATCACTGTCCATTTACCATTGAGCCGGGGTGTCCAATCTTGGTCCTCGAGAGCTACTATCCTGCATGTTTTAGATGTTTCCCTCTTCCAGCACATCTGACAGTCGTTATCAGAGCTTGATGATTGGCTTATCATTTGAATCAGGTGTGTTGGAAGAGGGATACATCTGAAACATGCAGGATAGTAGCTCTCAAGGACCAGGATTGGGCACCCCTGCACTAGAGGCATCTGTGTTCACCACCATATTATTTTAATATCCTCATTTCTGAGTGTGAAAATGTAGCAGTACATAACATTGTCATAACATCTTGAATGTTTAACACTGGACACTTCTGCCCACTTTCCAAAGAACAAATAAGTTACAAATCTCCACAAAAAAAGATTCCCCACTGGTAAGAATATTGAAAAAAACAAAAAAAAACAAAAACACCACAGATGGCTTGTTGTCAGACTGAAAGACTAAGTAAAATAAAAAAAAAAATTAAAAAAAAGCGCTAATGACCACTGACACCATGAAACAAATAAAAACCAAATGGCAAAATGCAAACAAAGAAAAATCATCCTCTGGATTACCCTCTTACTACATGTTGTGCTGTTGTGTTTCTAGTTAGTTTATTTCATGTGTTTTCATTCTGCAACAGTGTGAAGGCAAAATTAAATCTCAGGCATTTTCAATTTGAGTTACTTGGAAACAGGGAGTGATTTTTACACAAGTGTTTTTGCTCTTTCTACACCCAACAGTTAGCATTTGGGATCGCTTATATTTAATTCATTTCAGATTGTGCAAGTGAATTTAAATGGAGAGAAAAGGGGAAAAACGGAGGGAAAGGAAAAAGAGATAAAAACAGAAGAAACTGAAACAGAACAGGAAGAAAATGAAAAAGGGTTTCATGTAGTACCTCTACTTTCAAATATTACAAAATGAAATAAAGAGCTGTGAAGTTACGCAAAAGATGCAAATGTATTTGTGTGCAGAGATAATAACTGATTTTATTTACACCAACAGGCCGTGGGATTTATGACCACCAGAAGGAGGAGTGAGTCACTCTGCTGGGCTCACATGATGACAAAAACTAACACCACAGGGCCTATGACCAGTGTCAGAAAGTGACCAAATGGGATGAGAACCATTAAGAAACAACTTCTGGAGTCAATGAAAGCAACAAAGTGATTAAACCTATTAGCACTGTTGTTTTCTCTGCTGAACACAGCTCTAATAATAAAAAAAGGAGTTTGATGCTGAAATGGAAGCATTTTTTTCTTCAAAGGTGAGATTGATACTAAGGTTTATGAAGGTATAAAGATATTATGTTTTGTTATTATCTTTGCCAAGTTGTCAATCCACTGTTCAGACTAAACTGTGACAGTTCTGACCTTGTTTGGATGTGAATCATTTAGAAAATTGTGGTTTTACTGTGGTTTTCTGTCTAAAAACTGAGCTGTAAGGTAAACTATCAGCTGAAACAGCATGTGACGATAAGAGTCTTATTTTGACCAACTGTCAAAGTAAGTGGCTATGAATTTTAGCTTAAAAAAGAAAACTTGATGACACCAAAATGCAGATGTGTGTAAACAATGAGTTTTATACTTTATTCAGTGAGTGATACAGTCTGTGGATACAGCATTCTGGCGCCAAGTGTGTTCTGGTATGCAACTCCCCCTGCTGATAAGAGTTTGGAATATTGGTACTACATAGAACCTTTCAATCTATTTAAGTCTATAAATCTGAGACATACATGCAGATTTTTGGTTTAACAACAGCATAACTGAAGTTCTTGACTGCTTAGGTGGTCAAAGCTCCATATCTCAAACGTGACAAAGAGCCTTGTAGGCTGGTGGTCTAACTTGTATCCCTGAAAATCAGCTGTAAACAAACATTACACACAACAAGAGATGAAACGGCAGTGAAATGGTGGCTCAGTTCTTATGTCAGACTGAATCCACTTCACTCAGACTGCATCAGGCAGTAAAGCAAACAGCCCTCATACACCGTTCACCAGGCTAAAGCAAAACACACACAGAGGTGAGCTGAAGTGTGCACTGTACAGCCTACAGTAGGACTATTCAGTCTAGACAGACAGTGGGGCAAACAGACCCTATATGTGACAGGATGAAGCGAAAACTCAGAAAGCTCATCTGCAGAATCCATTCAGCAGAGGAAACTAACCAACTGAAGGCTACATGGGTTATGCTTCAGCCTCATTAGTGTCTAAATTACTTGTTGGAAGCAGGATGCAGTACAAACTATGACAAAGTTTCTTGCAGAATAAATGAGTTCTAAACAACATGAGCACCTTCATCAGACTGTTTGGCTCTACCGCACAGACCTGGCTCATAAACACCAGCCTACCCGACCAGTCTGCTCCAGATAATAAGGCAGATAGGAGGCTGATTTACAGTGCACCACCATGATTTGGTTTCAGAGTTTGCTGACTCTGAGACACTTGTGTTTGTATGTACATGTCCTCAGTGTGTATGTGCCTACCATGTGATCCAGGAGTCAGATTAAAAAGCATGTTAAAGATCAAAAGCAGTGAGGGAGAGGAGGGTCAAAGCTTCACCAGAAAAAGCCCTGTGGATGCACTAGTTGAAGAAAACACTTTTACTACATTTGCAGCAAAAATCAAATACAAATAAACTACGGTGGACATGTATGTGGCTAAAATTTAGTATGTATAAATGACTCTTGTGAGTGACAAGTGATCATATTTACAGACGAGGTAAGTTGTTAAAGTTAAATAGCTGTCAGCTATGAATTGTGCCTGTATTTATGCGAGTCAGAAATAACACAGAGGCTCCAGGATGGTATGTTTACTGCTTCAAACTGTCAACTATGACTTGTGGCTTTTTAAAGACCATTATAATAACATGACAGTGTGGAGCTGCATGAAGCTAACAGCTGATTAATCAGCTGCTATTAATTTGGGAGAAAAACAAAACTGAAACCATTGGAAATTAACAATCTTTTGCTTTATTAGAAATTGGGAAGCTGTTGAAGTGAATATTAAGTCTTCTAGTTATTGTCAAAGCCTCGCATTGCAATAAAATCAGTCCAAAATAGGGCTAGGAAGTATATCAAACCAATTTAATAAATCTAGGTTTTGCTTTCTGAAAGTTATGAAAAATTCACACAAAAAAAAAAAAAAAAATCACAAAATCCCCTGGATTTATTCCCCTGGAGATGTTCATTGTTCAACATAGTCCAAAATGCAACCTGATTACTTCCTGAAGTTTATTAGCCTAATAGAGAGCCCAAGTCCCACCCCTTCCAGTGAGGTCAATGAGACCAAACGCCATGAAAAATATGTATGGTGGTCTATGGCAAGAGACAATTTGGTCAACCATTTTGCAAGACAAGAAATGTGCTGACTGTGGCTAAAAAAAAGACAAGAAATATCCTAAGTTAAAGAAAAGAAATCCACTTTTGCATCAAACTGCTAAACTGACTGCATTTCTTGTTACACATGTCATATATGATACATGTCACCTACACCAAAATGGCTGCTGCATTGGTACATTTTAATCTTAATCCTCAACAATGAAGTGAAAAGTATTAAAAGAGCTTTAAAATCACTATGGTATGGACATGATGAAACTGCAGAGACATCTCCAGCAGTTCTGAACAAATCATGAGGCAAGAAAGTAATAATTCCGCCCTTTATCTTCATGCAATTTCACAGTCTGATACATGTTCTTGACTTGTAAAGGCATCTTATAAATTAACAAAGATCACAAGTAGCTATAAATGATGGCATATTCAAACAGGATAAAAATTACTCTCATCATTGACAATGATACATTTTTTCCACCCACAATAAGTTATGATGGACCTTGGGATGAGCAATAAGGCAAAAAATATATCACGATAAAAAAAAAAAATAAATCACGATCTTGATTTTATCACGATTCTTTACATTGATATTTGAGACTAATTTACATATCTTTTGCCAGGTAAAAAGTCACTGCTTCCACTACATCTTTCCACTGTTTGCTACTCTTCTCATAAAGAGTACATTTACTAAATGCTTGTGTAAAAGTTGTTTGCTTTTGTTTAATGCTACCAGTTGCCTCTGGCTGTGGTGTGGCTGGTCTTCTAGCAGTTTCGTCAGGTGATTGAACAAGTTCATAGTGCTGCCAGCCGACGTGCAAACCGTATCTGTGCAAATTTTGCAAATTACTGTTGTTTGCGCTTTGTCGTTTGAGGAAACGCCAAACCAATTCCATACAATCAAAGTGGAGTTCTTTCTGGGATGCAACTCATCCATTTCCCTGTCAGCCATGACTCCCGCTACACAACGTGAAATCCACGTGACCTGGACGTGAACAGACATGATGTGTCTGTGAGTCAGCATATAACTACATCCATCCTACATCCATTGAATACTCTATGGCTCAGACCACATCATATTACAGACAATTCCATAATCTCTCTGCTTTGTCAGATTGTCGATACGTTCTAAGCTGATCCTTCACGATCTAATATTGTCATATCGCACACCCCTAGATGGACCACAATGGAACGTGAGAATGTGTTTCTCCAGTCATACATACGTGGACAAAATTGTTGGTACCCCTTTGTTATCGAAAGTTCCAGTTTTGTTTTGTCTGTCCACAGGACATTCTCCCAGAAGCTTTGTGGCTTTTTAACATGCAGTTTGGCAAATTTTGTCTGGCTTTTTTATGATTTGGTTTCAACAGTGGTGTCCTCCTTGGTCGTCTCCCATGAAGTCCACTTTGGCTCAAACATCAACGGATGGTGCGCTCTGACACTGATGTACCTTGACCTTGGAGGTCACCTTTCATTTCTTTGGAGGTTGTTCTGGGCTCTTTTGTTACCA
>JAPQRP010000005.1:45062893-45076902 GCA_037367295.1 Apogon hyalosoma | reverse complement strand
CAGCTCTAGTCCAAATTGTTAGTCAAGTAAAGACAACAAGAAGCCATCATGCCACAGTCTGAGCCCTCCAAAACCTGGACAAAACATGGGGGAAACTTCTCTATCTTTGGTTTTAAGTAGCATAGAAGTGATACAAAAGTGTGGCAGATTCTATCCCAAAAGATCGTAATTTTTGGCCAGATCACCCAGTCCTCCTCCCATCTAACAACTACCCTGTGAGGTGTTAAACGCCATGCATCTGGCAAAATAAAATAAACTTTGATGATCATCTGATATATCTACAATCTGCTCTAGATTTAAGAGATAGATTTCCTCGCCTTACAACCCTTTTGGCATTGTTTTGTTTCTTGTAATGCACTCATGTCAACATTGCCTGCTTGACTCATTGCAGCCAACCTTAACACCAGCAGTAAAACTATCTTCAAAAGACCATTCTGTTTAACTTTGATGCATTTCACTCTACAATCAATTATATACAGACCAGTTAAACATAAAGGGGAATTCTCCAAAATCACAAAAAAGAGCACCATGTCTCTTGTGGAAACAATTTTCCAGTAACTCTTACTCACAACTGTTTCCTTTGGAAATAAGTGCTTCTACTAATGAAGGATTTTTTTCCCCTTTGGACACTGATAAGATGAAAAAACGAAGCACCCACTAGTGAAAATATACTTGTCAAAGACCCACAGCCCTGGCTTTGTCCTCATATCATTTTTTTCCTGTCACCTGCCAGCCAGATCAGATATGATGACCATGCTCGATAACATCCATTTATCCTCCTTAAAGCGTGCAAACACTCCATGAAGACAACAAACATGGCAGAGGCAGGAGAGGAAGCCAAAGAGAGGTGGAGACAGTCTGAGAAAAAGAGGCAAACAACGCAATAAAATGTGAGTGGTAAAAAGAAAGAGGAGCATCAAAAGAAAGATAAAGCAGAAACAAAACTGAAAGGACAGAGAAAGCGAGGGAAAATGAAGATCTGTGTTAAAGGTTGGAGCAGGTTCATACTCATCTTCCACAGACATTCCAACAGAGTTATGTCACTGCAAGTGAAATACTACAATGCCAAAGAGACACAAACACACAAAGACAGACACACACTCACTTCCCAGGAGACCTTTAGGCTTGATCACAGCTGACGGTCACATAATTTACTCAGACAAACTTCTCAATTATGAATGACCCGTCCAGCAAAAAATAGCCAATCCACCAGCAACACATGAAGACAGTGAGTTACATAAGAAGCTTATTTGTCTCTTGATATATATTAATATATATCATTTAAAAAATGGCAGGTTTGCTGTAGAGAACCAGGGTATCTTCAGTTGTTGGTACAAATTACAGACAAAAGTCATCATCCCTGTACTACTTGTGTATACTACTTGTCTATTTTGCTCTGGACAGAAGCTAAAGGTTCAGTGGTTAAAGTTTAACATTCAAAGTCCAATTCAGAATGGCTTCATCTTAAATACCTTCAAATACATTATAATATTATTAAATGTATAGTCATGGTAAATAATTTCCACTCAGTCATTATTCATATTTATCACAGCAAATGTCATTATTTCTTTAACAGCTGGCTTTAAGTTCTGAGTAAAATAATACAAGCTTTTGTCTAAAAGACACAAGGGATGTATAATAAATACTTCAGAAAATGCAACAAGATGAAAACATAAAACTCAACATGACAAAATACACCTGTAGTCTTTTTTTTTGCTATTTACCTTATCATTATAAAGTAAAGTATCAATATTGAATCAAAATAAAGAAAATTAGTGCAAAAAGATGAAAACAACACAATAAAGAATGACGAGAACAAATACCCCGGCACTTAGTAAGTAGTTATTCAACATCAAAATATGTATGAATATGTAGCATAAACTGAAATATTTTGTAAGTTTTGAACTTTTTAGATAAAATATACCATAAAGACAAAAGGATAATGTATATCTTCATAATAATTGTTTATGGCTCAGTTTCAATACAAAAATAAAGAAGCCAAGAACCAAAGTTTCAAGCATTAATGCATGCAAATACTAACTAATACAAATAAATAAATAATACAGTCTGCATGTGGCTGCATATTCAAAACTGAAGCTCTGCCCTTTTTTCAAGCATTATATACTCATGCAAAATGCAACACAGACTTCCTACCACACCAGGTGATGTCCCTTTGTGTTTGATGTTGGTAACAGTAGCATGCACTAAAGCAAAAGGTGACTGTTGCCTCACTGAACAGCAAATCAGAAACTGCCAGCTCTTGCCAAGGGTTCCCTCTTAAGACAACCCTTTGTCTCAGGTTTAATCAAAGCCCTTGTTGCACAAAATATCTTTACAGCCTAAACACACCTAATAAACTATGTCCCAACCAGGCAAAAACTGCCTGTGAGTAGGAAAATAACCTTTTCTACAAGCTGGTTCTTAAACAATGCATCTTTTGTACCGTTAAAGTACTTGTAGTACAATACAATTTAAAGTCACAAACAAGAGAATGACTATTTAAGGCAAATGCAAATGATTTTGGAGTTTGAATTTAACACAAATTTCTTTAGCTGGAGATAAATGACAAATATAAGCAGCAATTAAACCATGCAGAAACTATGCATCTCCTCATTTTCTTTCACCGTTCCTCTCAAAGTCTTTGGTGCCTCTGAAAATAAATCCACTGAGATGAGTCTGCATTAATGAAGCACTTCAAATAAGGAGACAGTGTATCAATGGTCCACCTATACACGTGGCTGAAGACCTGCTTTAATTTCGTGTCAGACATGAGGGTTCACAAACATACCATTGTCAGTGAGGCAGTGACGGCAAATATGAACACCTGCAGGGTGGGAATCAACATCAACCAGCCGACATGATGGTAAATCTTCACCACAGCAGCTGGTAAATCAAGCCACAGTATTCTGTATGCTGGTTTGGCAAGTAACCACTCAAGATTTGGAAGGAACATTTTATACCAGAGCAATCACTACGGTCGTCTGCCAAGCTCTAATAATCTCCCCAGTTAGCTGCTATTTTCACAGTCAACACTGTACTGGACAGAGAAGTTACAGTAAACTGCATATTGCTAACCTAATAGATGCTCCATTCACAGGCAACATTTCACCACAAAAGTGTCAAAAAAGCAGAGCCAATTTCATACAAATATGTCCCTTTCTGTCACAAATGTACACAGAAAGATGCATGCAATGACACAACCACTAGCCCACAAACTACATGATGAATCCTTATTTTTTTTGCCAGTCCATTAATACGCCACAGATTACTGCAATGGAAGAATTTTGTAGTCTGGCTGATCAGCAGATTTTAATGAGAAAAAAGTATATTCTTTGCCGTTGGTCTTCCATGAGACTGTCTGAGCAGCCATGCAATTTTTCATACCAATTTGTGCCAAAAAAGTATACAGCAGCTGTCAACATCCACTAGAGGCCTGCTGTTTGCAACTACAGAAGCTGATGAGTAAGACTTTTTTTTTCAGCTGGTCACTAAAACATATTCCACCTGCCACTAGATCAGCATTTCACAAAGGAAACGAAACCTGAATCTGATCAAAACAACCCTGTGCAAAAGAATAGCAAGCAAGGATCCCTGCTTCAATATCACACAGTCTATATTGTAAAATAATACTAGGGTGAAGTTGTGGTCTTGACAAATCTTGAAATAAAATCCAGTTTAGAGGCCCCTTTGTCTGAGACTGAGATAGGCCAAGTAAAGATATGGTTGATTACATGACGAAACCAAGACTTTTAAAAAAAATGGCCACTAAATTGGTCTCAAGAACAAGAGTGACTTTGAGTATTACAACACCAACTTGTAGTAGCAAAGTAGAAATATGGATAGAAGTACCAAACTGATCATCCAATAATCGACCATGGCAGATCTAACCAAAAGAATTATCTGATCTTCAAAAGTAATCTTTCATTAGGTTTTGGCTCAAGGTACCTGAATCTAAATGTCAATATAAGAAGAAACCACGACTTTTTCACTAAAAAGTATGTTCTCCTTGCTTTTGCATTGGTTATTTTCATCAGCTTGTAACCTAAATACCCTCCCCCAGATACAAGACTACCATTTCATGACAGAAACTAACCCTAAAGCTGATCAAAACTCTACAAAAGAATACCAAACTCTAGGTGAACAGGTATGAATTCACTTTCATTGTTCCACAGTATATCATTCCTCTCGTGTAAAAGAATACATGGGTATATGGAAGACTCACATCTGTAATTCTAGAGTCCAAACACGTTTTTATGAAGCTAGATCTGTGTCACAGGTATTAAAGTGGGTGATGGCGCATAACGATGAACTTAACAAATGCCTGATGGGTATTCGTCGACACAATAAAAGTAGAACAATGTTGAGCCCATCCTGTTTAAGAAAACGAGCTGTTATGTAAGTGCAGATGGAAACTTCATACTCTGATAGGTTCTATCTTTACACTGCTTGAATGGCACGTTAAGTTAAATACACAAAGACATCAAAGATACAGTATCACCCACAGACTTTTGTTGATCTGCTTATTAAGACCAAGATAGGACAGTTTTAGGTAGGACAGGGAATAATGGACAAAATCTGTCACAGTATATTCAGCTTAATACTACAGTAAGTGGTATGTGTCACAATCGGAAAACTTGGATCCCGTAGGTTCAACTATTCTATATGTAAAGTGTCATGAGATAACTTCTGTTATGATTTGACGCTATATAAATACATTTGATTTGAATTTTGATTTGATTTGAACTATGAAATTTAATCTATGGTATATGATGGTAATTATCTTCTTCTACATGTAACTTGTTGCTGTTGTCTCTTGAACACAAAACTTTAAATTACAAAAAATAAAATAAAAACAGTAAAACACTTCAGAAATGTAAAATGTATGGCTGCAAATGACAACAACACTATCCTGTAACTTTTAATGTCTTACAGGTTTTTACATGCAAAACAGTCCCTCTTCAACTCACTAGGCAACTGAATTATTTTCTTGAATAGTGTGTCAGTGGCCTTTATTTACCTCAGCTGCATGATGGACCAGGCCTTTATCTGAAGGAGGTTTGCATCAGATGCGGGCATTTATAGCTAGTTTCCTCTGTTTATTAAGTAGAAATGATCCTTTTCATTATAAACTCTTGTTTTGCAATTGTGTGTAATAATAATAATAAATAATAAACACTTGTTTTGCTCTGCTCATGTTTGGAATGTTAAAAGCACCACAATACCCTTTTTACACAAAATCCACTGTTGTGTACTTCCTTTCCCATTTCAAAATACAGACCCTCTAGCATTTCGGTGGATAGAAATCGTTCATAGATTAGCAGGGCTTTGAATTTGTGTTGTCTTCCCATGGCATTTGTATGTTTCTACAAAGTACAGTTTGGCTGAAATAGTAGCACACACCTGCAGTGACTGAATATACAATAACAATAACAAAAACAATAATACTCAATAACACTTCAGATAAGACTACATCATCTAGAACAACACAGTATTGAAAACAGCTGCATGATAGTGTGAATGTAATGAAATTGTAGAGGTGACTATTGTGTTTAACTGACAGCACAATATATGACCTGCATATATATTAGGGGTGTAATGGTGCGCTCATTGGTACCTAACTGTTTCAGTTCGGGGCCTTCAATACAATATGGAGGTGTACCAAATGAATACATGTAGCCTATGCGAAGAATGCAAACAGTCGGGAAGCAGGGTGGCTGCAAGCAGAACCCATGTGTAGGGTTTCCCCTATATACATTCACTGCTGCAAAAAACAAAAAAAACAAAACACTTTATTCTGAGGCGCTAGTGGGGGGGAGGGGGGTGAAAATGACAACAGAGTATAACAGAGCCACAGAAGCTGGGTCGGACATTCGAAGCATGTTAAGATTCACTATCGGTTTTCGATGATTACGGACCACATCCCCCAAATATTCTTTTAAAAAGCAGTAAATCAATTATTAAAACGTCTGATGCCAGATTAATCGAATAGTTGATAAATATTCACTTCACTGATTGAATAATCATTGTATGCCTAGTCTAAGATCTCACGAGATCCCACAGTAGAAGCAGTATTTTCAAGTCTCTACCAGTAGACATCCTTCGACAATCACGTTACCCACGTTTTACTATGGTATTCTATACAATTAGGATCCCACAATAGCTGCATAGATGATGCTGAGATTTTTCCAGCGTCTAAAATGGAGTCGGTTGGCAAATATAGTTATTTTATCTAAAACAGATGTAGCCCACTTCACATTTTTGGCATCTGGTCTCATTTGTCAAGGAGCATGGATTCTTTTACAGAGCCACAATATTTTCAGCAGAAGCTCTGGCCTGATAAGGAGCATGGCTCAAGCTTTACATGCACTAAAAAAACACTCCAATGTTGCAAATATTTCATTTCACTATCACTACTGCAGGATCACTACCCTTATTGGTCATAGGAAGCAATAGCTTCATACCACAAGGTCAAGTCCCACTTAAGAGGCTGGACCTGTGGCTTAGACCTGTGGGAATAGCAGCAAAGGCAGATAATCATAGCTATAGTAGAAATGAATAAACCAGGCTCATAAAAAAGTCTTGATCACAAAATAACTCATAAATTGCACTGAATCTGAGTGTGGCTCCTGGTTAAGTCTGAGTGGGGATAAAATGTACAAACAGCAGCAGAAAGGAGGAGGAATACCCCAATCTAGGCCCCTCAAAGTTGGTTTAATATCAAGAGCTGGCCCTGTCTGTTTCTCTGTCTCACACACACTCCAAAAAAGTATGGGCTCAGACCTGGCAAGCAGTGCCGCTTCTTGGAGCAGCCTCCTCTCTAATTTAAAGTTGATTGCCGTGGGCCCTCTGTGTGTGACTAGTGAAATATGAGTGTGGAGAAGAGAGTATGGAGGCTTGGACTGAGTTTAGCTGAGCGCTTGTGATTATGTGTGTATGCGCAAAAAAGTATTGGATCGTCAAGAGTCGGAGTCTATGCGAGTCTATGTGCATGCATGAGTCTGGGTGAAGGCCCCTGTGGAGCCTGTGTGTCCTTGTGTGTGCAGTATGTGGTTTTTGGCTAAAGCTAGTGCTGAGATTGGACTGCCAGTGAGAGCTGTCTACAGGGAATCAGACGACGCAAAAAGCAAACTGAATAGCAGTACCTTTCTCCAGCTTGAATGAGGTGTTAGAAGGTAAGTTTTACCAAGCTGAACTTTCAGAATATTAAATAAGAGTTTCACTGAGGCATTTTCAATTGCTTGTTGTTAAAACATCTATGAAACGTTCAGGAAAATCTGGTATTTCAAGAACCGATGAGGTAAATGTGGTTGAATCCTTGCCTCTAATTGGTGACTTTTCTGTGTGAAACTGTGAAATTAATCATGTCATCACTTATGAGTTACACTTTAAGGTTTATCCTATACTTAACTGGAAGTATTCCCTCGATAAATTCTTATTTCTCTCCACTTGTACCAAATAACTCCTTACTAAAAAGTTGGCTCTTTAGCACCTTCTGGGGTGTAATTTCTCAGAACTTGAGTAAGTTCAAGCCAAGACCTTTTCGGCTGAAAAAAAACTACAGAAAAGTAGTAAAAGTACTGCATTTGAATTGTAAAATGTAATCTAACTTCTGGGAATTTCCACATGTTTTTAATAAAACCCACCATGCTGCTTTAAAAAAAAAATCAAAGTATGCCAAGTGCCATATACGTTTCTGCGTGTTGTATATTATCTTACGTCCTGACAAAGCCTCCCACCACATACAGTATAACATATCAGCCACGCTTGAATGAAGGCATTTTCCTATTCTCAGAAATCTAAGCTCTTAGGATTTCCCTTTCTTTTTTGGACATGACTGTAACCCCAGAGTCTGAAGAGCACATTAGTTTAGGGAGAATTTTTAAAGTCAGTTTTTAGTAAATTTAGTCACAATGTTTGTGAAGCAAAAATGTTTTTAGGTTTCCTTTAATAGAGACAGAAGACCTGAATCCCTGGGAAAACTACGTTCCCACAGGTAAACAACAAGGTGCCAGAGCTCTAATTTTTTCCTGTGTACATTTAGTTTCCCAGTGGTAATATTGGTCTGGAGAGTGGAAGAACCTACTGTTTGACAATCACAGTTACTTCTGTGTAATGTGCTGTGATTTTGACAAACAACAGATTAAAGCTAAACATCTTCCTGGTGGAGTTTCCCGGGTAGTTCACTGTAGATCCTACAGGGAGTAGGAGGGTGTTTTGTTCATCTCCCCCCAGACAAAACCCATGGTGACTGAGATTAAACAGCAATTAGCCAACTTAGTCACTAAACTGATTATGGAGACAGATTTACAAACAAAGTGATCAAAGTGGTAATGATGAAACCTACAGAGCTGCATTTCCCAAAGCACTACAGATTGAAGAGCTGTTGTTATTGGCTCTGCAACAAATAGATGAAAATGAAATATGTGAATTCATTTTCCCGCTTAAAATAGTAGAGGAGTGTTTTCCGGAAAACACAAAACCAAAACAAGATAGAAGCAAAATTATAATGAAAACTGACATAAAAGATGAAAAAAAAAAAAAAACATGAAAATGACAAAAAGGTAAAAGACAAAAAAAAAGAGAATGATGGAAAAGATGCATAAACTGACACAACAAGAAGGAAACTACATGAGATCAAAAGTATGACACAAGTTACGGAAGATTCAATAAGATGAAAATGATGAAAAAGATCCTTCAAGATGTAATAATAGATGGCAAATAGAAGAGAAATGACATGAGAAGCAAAAGTTCTAACAAGATGAAGACAGCAAAAGATGCATCAAGACAAAAATACAACACATCAAGATGAAAATTACATAAAGAGGGGGCAAGAAAATACAAGATGTATTAAGGTGTACAATATATAAAAAGACACATTTTTGGCAGTGGAAGAGTCTGTAAAAAATAGCACTGTGGCTAATAAAGGCGTATTTTTGTACATTTAGGTCCAAAAGGAGACGTAGAATTGATATTTTGGGTGTTGAAATTACAATGTTTGGGAATCACTGCTACAGAGGGACACCATTAGTGCCAAATAGAGTTAATAAACTCACTCATTCACCTACACCCTTATAAATCATTAACCAATTTCTTCCACCTGAATCATGTAAGAGTCAAGTTTTACACACAGAATTACTCAAATGTGCTGTATATAACAATGTATAAAGAAAAAAACATATCATCATGAATCATAAACCGAGGCTGCAATAAACTAGAACTCCAATTCCCTGAGAACGAAAGAGCCAGTGGATTCGACATTTCTACCACGTCTTAAAGTGCCCAATAAAATTCAGCAAACACATTAAACCAGAGACTGGAGAAAAATCATGTCGCCATTTATCATGTGCTCTGTACACAATGTTTATCCTGTATCATTTTCTTAAAGCATCACAGGCCTGCTGGGTCGATAAACATGAGTGTGAACTGACGTCACACCACAGAATTTATGACTGAGGTTCAAATTCTACCACTGATATACAATGTACGACAATGACACTGACTTACATTTATTGATTTATTTTTTAGTTACTCCAGATCAGCATTCACTTCACTTTTATAGTGACTTACAGCTATATAATCACATAGTATGTTACAGATTGTTCTACTTTAAGCATTAACGTGACCCACATTCCATGTTTAACACTAAGAAAAAACAAATACATATTCCTCTCAAGTGGAAGATCCCTCTGTTTCCTCTTCCCACCTACCTTGCCGGTCCTACTCCTGAGATACCCCCAGGCCTTGACTTTCCATTTAGCCTATCTGCATTCCTGCTGAGCTCTATTTAAAGGCCCGATCACTCCAAAGACTTCAGGAATGAGGAATCTGTAGTGGGACCTGCCTCACCATCTCAGTTTTCCTCCATCCGTCTGTATTTGTTTCTAGTGGTGGACTCAGTACATTAACCTTTGTCGGCGTCTCGGAACTGTAACTGCTCATATAAATATACAGAGAGGAAGTCCAGGATGAGGATTAAAGTTGTTTATCACATCAACAAGTGCTTTAGGATGACTCATGATTTCAGGGATTCATTGTGCCAAGTGTGTTTCTGTGCTTGTATCTGAAAAGCACAGGAATGTAACCACATACTGAGAGTTAGGAGTATCTCCATTATGTAATTAGATTTATACATACAGCTGCAGTTCATTTCTAGATAACAGTTTTTACCCCTTTTCTGCACAGTGATAACTAGAAATACACTGATGGCAAAATTCCTGGCCAATACTGATTTTATGTTCTGTTTCTTTATTTTGTTTTTGTTTTTATTTTTATCTAACCCTTGAAGAAATCTTCTGTATGAATATAAAAAATAGTTACCATTTTAAAGTGTTTCAGCCCTTCATCCTGTTCTCTAAATGAACATATGGCGAACAAAAATTTACATTTTTTTTAATCCTATTGACAATTTTTGATTTCTGGCAACGTGAACTGAAGATAAAATATGATTAAAATATATAGACTGTACAAACACATACAATCACAATTAATATATTACAAGAAGTAGACAGGGTGCATTTTTGTTGAGCAAGAAACCTCTCCAGAGGACTAGGAGGGTGTTTTTCATGATTTTCATAAAGCAAGACATCGATTGAGTTAGTTTGTTTAATTAAAATGTACAAATGTACAAGAAAAAAAAAAACTTGAATATAACACAACAGATAAATATCCACTATTGCCATTGGTGAAAAGACAATTTCACAATAAGGATACTGACCTTTATCATCAAATATCAATCGAAATATTGGTGTATCCATAGTGAAAACAACATGTGACCAAATGCATTGATTTTTATGGCTGTGACAAACTAAACAACAGACTGTCCCTTTACAGATTGAGAAATTTGTCCTCTGTCTTCTTAAGATAAATAAATCCTCTTGGGTTAGCGGGAAAATACTCTGACACAAAACTGTAAACTAACATGTTTTTTCTGACTGTATGAATAGTTGACTTTAGACACAACAGCACCACTACTGATGACCTTGTACTGGCTGGACCTAAATGTTCAATTATTCAAAAACCCACCACAAAGCGCTGAACCCCAGAAAAATACAAAAGGACCAGCCTTAGATCTTACAGAATAAGACATACATATAGCTGTCGATTAAACTACCAATTACAGAGGCACTGAAATATCACCCAGACATTGGTATCCACCAATATTTGCTCATATTGGCCAAAATGACATGTCTTTTCTTCAATGGCAGTGGCAGATATTGGGTTACATTTATGTTTTTGTTTTTTTTTTTTTTAAATGTTTGAACCTGTGATTATTCAACTATAATTCGATGAAGGACTGCAAGACTTCAAAATAGTGACTGTTTCATATCTAAAATGAAAATTTCTCATATCAAAAGCAAAAAACAGACAGAATATAACATCGGTATTGGCATTAACCAAAGATTTTGCTATCGGTACATCTTTACCATCAATACTATGAAAAGTAGCTAAAATGAGCTTAACCTAGAACACCAGTAAAAGTCAACAAACACATCCAAATATTTCACAGATAACAGTAAAACACTGATAAGAACACTTTTACATCCCTGACAAGACTTACACACTTTCACTTGAGCAAAGATTTGACTGACTCTTTTACTTTTCATTCAAATAAATGTCCAAATACTTCTTCCACCACTGCTTTGAGGCAGAAAATTCGACCAACAACAAAGTGGCTGTGATGTTTTGCCCAATGAAAACACAAACATACAGTGGATACACAAAAAAAAAAAAAAAATCACATACAGGTCTCTTACCACAGTGCCCACAAATCAAACACACAACCAAAGCTAGATTTTCTTAATGTTTCAACACACACACACACACAAAAGACACCTGGTGTTTGTATTTTGTTGGGATAAACACAGACACAGGTGGAAGTCAAATGTCAGTAAACACACACACGCGCACACACACGCGCGCGCGCGCACACACACACCTGGATGAGAGCAGCATGGTAACAGTGTAAAAGGAAAACTTATCAATGAAAAATAAGTTTACACACAGGTATTTATGCTGTGAAAGATGCTATCGAGGAACTAACATGTAGCTAGCATCATGACACATCCCACTGTGGTTAGCAGTGGAGAACATAACCTCCGTTCCCTCCTGTCCCGTGTAGTGGAGCGGATAAACTTTACCCCCACACACGACGCTCCATGGCCGCTGCCCCCCCCTCCTCCCCCCGGTTCAGACTACCCGAACACGGCAAACTCACCTTGGAGACTATCCCACAGTCAAACGGGCATTATTATGTTGTCGCCTTCCATGGTTCGGACTTTTTCGAGCTGTTCTTCGGCTCCCCGGAGAGACTGGAGTCGAACTAGCGGGGCAGGAGAGTCACTGGAGTCGGACAAGGAGGCGGAGGACGAGGAGGAGGAGGAGGAGGAGGAAGGAGGCCAGACGGGTCGTCGGCCGCTTGATTGGACAATATGGCTGTCAATCATAAGGGGTTAAAGGGGCGGAACCTAGCGGTAAAGGGATTATGGAGAATCACATGGATGAAAATCACCAAGGAATGAAAACATACAGACAAATGACTGAAGTCCAAACAAATGATATCCACCACGACTTTTAATACTACGTAAATAAATAAATAAATAATACAGTGCTGCCTAAAAGTCCAGGCCAACATAACATTTGTCGCTTCAGTAAAGCTTTATTGACTACACATATACATTTCGCAGACTGTATTAAAATACAACCTGGATATAGGGGAAGTATGTATAGCAGTAAAAAACTAAATTTTCAAGGAAAAACTGCTTATATAAACTAAAGCTGTTGTATTTAGTGAGATCTCCCTTTGCACTTAATGTGTTTAATGCTTCATAAGTTTAATTTAATGTGTCAGATGTTTGTAAGTGTTTGTGCTGCTTCTTGTCATGGGGTCAAGGGTCACACTAAATACTGACTTTAACCTTTAAAACCCTATTAGGTCAGTTTTTTGTTTGTCTTTTAAGGATGTGCATGTATTTTCTGTGTTTTTTTTTAATAGTGAAAAAAGATATAAAAAAGATAGAAGTTAAAGAAAAGAGAATGAAAAATAAATAACTAACCGCAATAAATTCAATCAAATAAACAAATAAATGTCCACTCATTTCAATCCTGCAAAAATAACAAAGTGAAAGGTGGGCTAAGACGTGTTTGCACAGTACAGTATGTATTTATTTTGAACCTACCCAATGAAAAAATCTAAATAAATCATGAATGGGATTAGGTTTGTGGCATCTGTGGCTGGTTCAGGGTGGAAAAAATGAAAATGCTGTGTGATGCTGTGAAATGTGCCATGCTGTGCCAAGCTGTGCCATGCTGTAAAATGAAAATAAAAACACCACAGAGCACACATTTTCCATGACCAGCACAAATCTTTAATTTTACAGTGACAGACAGAAGTGCACGCAATAAAATTAGGCTCTCATTATGCTGAATGACTCCTGTCAAAGTCTTTAAAGAGAATTTAATTTCTTAATCTTATAAAACTGTTGTGTAAAATAGATCCAGCCATCCATCTCTTTGTGGTTAATTTTGTTTATGCTGTCTTTTACACTTGCAAAATGCTTCATAATTTGTTTTTACTAAAAGTTTCTCCACATCACTACTGTTTTAAATAGTCTGCATCTATCTAATCATAAACAATAATTTTACACCAGAAGTAATACTCTAGTTTCTTCAGCTCTCATTCAGGAAGAAACAATTAAATGCCTCTTTAATGCAAAGTCCGACAAGAGATGTGTATAATGTGTATAGTGTTATTTCTTATATTTAAAAAAAATTATAATAAATGATTTAAATAGATATAACATTGTAAATGTCATGAGACCTTTGGGGCTTATTCAGTAGAGATTCAACACAAAGGCTCTGTCGTTTCATCTACAATGTTGCTTGTAATTCATAGAAGTGGTTAAATAATTACAATTGATTGCAAGACACATGCGGCACGGTGGTGCAGTGGATAGCACTCATGCCTCACAGCAAGAAGGTCCTGGGTTCGATTCCAACACCAGTCGGTGGGA
>JAPQRP010000005.1:45002120-45017316 GCA_037367295.1 Apogon hyalosoma | reverse complement strand
CAAACAAACAAACCAGAAAGATGTTGAAAAGTGAAGAAATACTTGAAGATGATGGATGAAGTCTAACAAACAGAACTAAGGAATTTAATGGAAAAGAATAATCCATGTCAGAATAATTGAAGCAGCAACAGTTTCATGTCATATTTTAACAATCTGTCTATTACCTCCTGATAAACTGTATTATTTTTAACTGTCCTTTCTATACATATGGTAGATGTAACTCCATATCTTTGCCCCAAAAACAGAGCCCTGTTCATATGATGGTGAAGGCTGGGCCAGGGAGAGGGACATTACTGTCTTTGTATTATAATGATTTTTCTCAATTAAAAAAAAAAAAAATCTTATCTTTATTTTCCTCTTTCTTCCGATTATTTTGTTTCTTTGTTCTTTTATGGAGTTTATTTATTAAAAGTTGAAGAATTGATGATGAGGTATGAAAGTCTTGCACAGACACCACTCATTTCTGTCAATAAATAATCTGATTTATTAGCCTGTCCACAGTAACACAGATATTTGTCGATATGAGTATTTTCTTCTTCCGTTTTAACAAAAATCTGTCCATATGACTTTTGTTTTTACAAAGTATCTCTGTCCACATGACAACACAAAAACTATAATCTGGTCCAAACCAGGCCAAACACCAGGGTCAACGTGGTTAGCATAGCGGTTAGCATGGTGGTTAGCACAGCGGTTAGCATGGTGGTTAGCATAGCGGTTAGCATGGTGGTTAGCATAGCGGTTAGCATGGTGGTTAGCATGGTGGTTAGCATGGTGGGCTTCTTCCTTTTACCGGCAGGGGTAGGAGGAAGAAGCCCAGGGAGTAATTTGAATTTTTCTGGAAAAATACAATTAATAAGTCATCATGTACTGAATACAAAATAAATAATGAGAATTAATGCTGAAATATAAAACACGATAAATACATTCATATAATGAAACTGACATTCTGACCTTATTTCATTTCAGTATTTTTAAAAACTCAGAGCTAGTTTTATTGCCAGTCAAATTGTTTAAGCTTTAGTAACATTTTAAGAACATTTCTATTTTCTTATTATTTAAGATGAGTTTATTTGAGTAATGAAGTTATTATTTTTTGTTGATGAAAGGTTCATTTATTCATTAATGGCCAATTCCTTTATTTTTCTTATCAGTGAAAGAGTGCACTCAGTTTATATTTTGCTTACAAAATGTACTCATAAAGAAGATTTGTTATTTTGAATATATTAAAATTAAATACATGTTGTTTATTTTCAAAGTTTTGAAAATAAAAACTGACTCCTTTGAGACAGGAACACTTTTTTTCTCATTTTTTCAATAAAAAAGGCTTTTTTTTCCCAGGGGGTGTTCAACTGTAAAAAGTTTGCGAATCACAGCTTTACATGATGTGTATTTCTTCATAATGCTGTTCCGGTTTGTCTCCATAAGGTATTGGCGCTGACCTCGATCTACTGTGGATTTGATGTTTCAGGTGCAGCTTCAACACAAAGCAGTAACAGACATGAGCAAAATGGGACGTGATACCTTTGTTTTCCTTGGATACAAAGGGACCTATTTTCATGAGGACAAGATGCCTAAATGTACAGAAAAATGTACGTTTTGTGCAAAATATCTGCATTAGTAGACCTATAAAGCTATTAATTAGAAGTAAAACATATCCTTAAAATTATACCACTATCAAACCAATTTCTACTTTTGTGCACAGTTGAAGATCTTGTTAACTTTGGTTTTAGGTGATATTATCCTAATAAAGTGAAACAAAGACATTAATCTGAATCAGGCTGAATCAGGCTCTGCTTTCGGATGCTTTTAAGGAACAGTGTTGTACACTTTAAGCACCTTTTGATTCATTTATATTGTTTTATATGTATGTTTTTAGTTAAGTGATTTATGTATGGTTTTAGGGCTGAATTTTAGGCTATGTTTACATGTATCTGGCAAAACGGAGATTTTTCTCTGCATTTGTGCCTATTGTTTACATGACAGGCACGTGCACTGAAAAATAATGCTAAAATCTGCCAAAGTGGAGTTTTTGGCAAATCTCCATTTTTGTGTTTACATGTAAACAGCAGTAAAATTCACACTTTTTGAAGGAAATATTCTACCACTTCACATGTAATGATACAGTATAGTGGAAGAGGATGTAGATGTATGGATGAAATCTCTAATTTCTGAAACTTTTGC
The DNA here is from genome assembly GCA_037367295.1 of Apogon hyalosoma. NCBI lineage: Eukaryota > Metazoa > Chordata > Actinopteri > Kurtiformes > Apogonidae > Apogon > Apogon hyalosoma. The sequence continues at coordinate 45,015,135 of JAPQRP010000005.1, read as the reverse complement.
TGCTGCTGCTGCTGTCTCGGCCAGGACACTGTTACAAAACAGATTCTTAATCTCAGCTAGTTTTTTCCTGGTTAAATAAAGGTCAAATAAAATAAATAAAAATAAAATATGTGGCTTTGGATGGATACAACTCTGATGCTGCAAGATAAATACGGGGAAATTGATGCATGTATGTATAAATATTAACCAGATATTTTGAAAAATGCTTTGGATCTTACACATACTTTCAGTCATGAAATTCAGGTCATTCTCCTGATATCTACAGTCATTTAACAGATGGGGACACAAGCCAAAATACATAAATGACACACCTGGTTTCTTGTTTAATGACCTTCCACTTTGCCACTCCCCTTGTCCCTTTACCTCACCAGGTTCTGTTGCTCTTTGTTTGGACTGTATTGTAGTATACGATACTTTATCTTGCTCATATGCACAGATTTGACCCAAATGTGTCATTTGTTCTAGTGCCTGCTGTTGACACGTCATTCACTCTTATGCAGTTTTTTTTTTTTTTTTTAGATCCACATGTATCTATTGCATTTGCGGTACTTATTGTGAGCTCTGCAAACCTGTTTTCTGAGTTCATGGTTTAAAACTTTATTTTAAACATGCCTGCATACCATAAATCTGAAGTTTGTAAGGATGAAATTAACATGATTAAAAAAATCACATGTACTCTAACTTTGATATTTACAGTGCGATATCATTGTTTAGCAAGATATCTATAAATACTACAACAATAAAATCACAAAATTCCAAATCTGAATGCTAATGATAAAAGTAACACAGTTTTGTTCTACATCCTCACAGCACATTTTATCAAATTAAAAGCTTAAAATGAACAGATCAGCAGTACTTTACCTCCCACCTGTCCGGTCTCTCTAACTCCAAATGACTCTTATTTGGTCCATGTTAGCAGCCGTCCAGATTGTGTGTTTGTGTGTGTGTACAGGAAATGTGTGTGTGTATGTGTGTGTAAGTTCATAGGTCCAGAGTACATGTAGGTGAGCAGATGGTTAATTATTACAGAACACGTAGAGACAGTGCAGCGAGGGAGGGGCTGTAGACATCTGATATGACTCCAGGGTTTATGAGTGTGTGTGTGCGTGTGTGCGTGTGCGTGTGTGTGTGTGTGTGTGTGTGTGTGTGTGTGTTTATTTACAGTATGTGTAAGTGCAGTTCAGCAACAGCAGGGGGTGCCAGTTCATCAGCGTCCACAGATCAAACTGCTGAGTCAGTGAAGTCGAATCGGAGTTTGTGGAAATAATTTGTGTTAACTCGGAACAAATGGAAGTCAGATGTGGCAGAGGTTCAGAGAGTGATGTAGTTGTTTTATTTCAGGGTTTATTGTGTTTATTGTTTTGTGTTTAGCTTCACGAAACTCAGCTTTACTTAGAATATTATACTATAAATGTGTTCTTGTCATCATTTTTAATAAAATAACTCAATATATCGAATAGAATAGAATAGAATAGAATTTGATTTATTGTCATTACACCAGTTGTGCAACAATATTACTAGGAACAGTGCACTTACATCTAAGTAACACAAAAGATACAGACATATATTTAAAAAAGAAAAATAGTGTGCAAATTAGAGAGATCCTGTATGAAAGTTTTTATGAAAGTGAAAATAAATTAAAAATACAAAAGTTGTCATTAAAGTAGTCAGTAAAATATACAAATAATAAATTAAATACCTTTCTGAATTTTTTTTATGGAAAAATCCATTTTGACAACCACAAAACATTTTTTTTTTGCTACACAGTTTTATCAGTGTAGGATTCATGATTTCAACCTAAGTCATGACTATGCCTTGTTTTTCTTGTATTTATAGGGTTACTTCAGATTATGTATTAAACATTAACAAATTCGAGGTAACCCAGAGCTCACCTTACATTTGTTTTAGAATGGTAATCACTTAAAGAGTGATAGTTATGTTGGATACATGTACTTTGCTGTTGGATCTGACTAAGTTTACTCCAAACACATTAAACATTTGTACTGAGCTCCATTGTTTCTTCATTGCTATTTTAGATAAATTGATGGGGAGAGACCATTTTTTAACATGGATTAGTGCTTTTCTTATGCTTTTTCAGTTATCTTTAATTCAGTCTTTTCATACCTATCTTGAAAAAAAAACAAAAAAACAAAAAAGCAAAACATAAAATATAAAAAGAGGCAAAAAGATGTGCAGGGGATGTGGTGATTTGCAAAATTTTACAAAGAAATGCTAGGATCTAAGATGGTTTATAGAAACACATCAGATTGGACACCAATTCCACAACCATTTCTGGTTATTTTTACATTGTGATTCCATTGTTATCAATTTTAATGTGATCCTTAAGAGGTCTCATTGAAAACTGAGGCTATTGTTGTACATATAGAATGAATCAAACCCTTAGTATTGTAATAGTTTTAACCATATCGTGTATCATTTGAGTGTTCCTGACAGGATTAATGAAATGAATCTCATGTCTTTATCCCTGGCGTGTTTGAGTCATCATGGTAACATCATGTGACATATAAGAATGTACTGTCCTGTGTCTTTTAGACCATTTCACTGACCAGCTGACGTCAACAAACCACGTGAGGGTTTAGGGATCAGAGTTTGAGGGCAGATCAGGCTTGAGCTTAACATTCAGTGTAGTTTACACTGTACAACAGCACCATCTAGTGGTTGGAAGGCATTTTCATTAGTTCTGATTTTTATTTTGATCTAATATTTTCAGTTTTGATTTACTTGTTTGTTAATGTGGGTTTGCTATTAAAGTTACTGAAAACACAATTTGTTTAGATATTTTAACAATTTCAGAATTTTTAGTTTAGTTTTTTTTTTTTTTTTTCTGTAGTACAAGGCATTTATGTGAGGATGGCTGTAGAAACATAAGAACAATTAGGCTCAGAAACAAGCTCAGCAATACATCATAATATTAGAGACCAAGTAGTGTGTTAACAATGACAGACTTGTATATTAATATTGACAAGAAAGAAGACTTGTGACATTGTTAGATTTATAACATTCAACAAAACATTTTTGAATGTTAGAATAGAATAGAATAGAATAGAATAGAATAGAATAGAATAGAATAGAATAGAATAGAATAGAATAGAATAGAATAGTATGTAATTTTTTTGTAAAACCTTGCTGTTTTTCTTGCCTACTTTTCCTTATTTTTCCTCATTTCTTTCCTGATCAGTGAATGCCTGAAACTATTATGTGAAAGTCAAATTACTGTGCATTTTACAGTCAGGGCAAATAACTGAGACACTGCATGAAGAGGCTGTTTGGTATACATAAAGTGAAAAAGCTACTCTGTCACTTGCAGGCCTTAAAACCAACCCAAAAACACCACGTTAGTACCAAAGTATAACAATATTAGCAATTATATGAATCCAAATCCACTATATTGAAACTTTTATGGTGAAATATAAATGGAAACATGATGTTTTAGGTGGTGAGAGGCTGAGTGGGCCTACTGAGCGAGTACAATAGCCTACAACATCCATCCTTAGCAGAATGGATGAGGAGTAAATGAACTGAAATGCCATTCCTTTCCTAAAATAAAACAGGACACACTGGCTGGCAGAGAACAGGTGGACACAAAGGCTGGCTCCTGGACTGTGAGCGTCGGTAAAGCACGTTAAGTGGAGGGTTAGGATGTGTATTTAGAAAACAACAATAGTATGATCCAGTGTGTTAACGTGGTGCCTTTACATCTTACTTGTACTTTTAGTTGGCTTCAGTTCCATGTAAAACAACAGTGTATGCAGGGGAATAATGCACACATTTGGGAGTGTGTGTATGGTATTTGAGTTCAAACAAAATGAGGTGCCAAATGTCCTTTTTCGTCTGCTTTTAATGGTTAATACTGGATATTTTTAGTCACTTGTAATGATTGTTTTTAACCAACGCACCGACGCTGTTGTTGAATGCGCATAACTTCTCTACAGTGGGAGATTTGCAACGCAGCCCGAGTGACTGTACATGAGGACAGGGTGCAGCTGCCACTGTCCATCACAAAGTTAAAACACACTCTGAGACACACGGTGAAGGAACTGATCCGAGTTGAGCACAGAGCTCATGGCTGTCCCCGGGTGAGACTCACAGAGATTCAGGCTGACGACGCCGACTTGAAGAGAACAAAACCAGAACACCCCCGCCTTTGAGTGCTATGGGAATCTAACAAACAGGGTCATTTTGTATCAGAACGCCTCAACCAGGTGCATCAACCGAGAGCAAGATGAGAACTGTACAGCCCATTTCTATCCTCAAGATTTGTCTTCTGGTTCTGGTGACCTCAGGTTACGGCGTACAGAGAGGTAAGTGTCTGGAGATGTGAGTCACCACAAAACTGACAGGTATTTATACCCCAGGGAACATGATATAAGGTGTATTTCTTAAGTCATAACACAACAGCACATGTTTCTGACAACTGTCTGCTTAACTCTTACAAAGGTGCATAAACCACAGTAGTGACACTGGTGCATTTTGGTGCTTTATGATATGATAAACTTCATAAGTAGGAACAAAATACAAATGTGAACAAAAGGAAAAGAGAAACGACACATTTAAACAGAACACTCCAGAATATCAAAGGCAATAAGCCAAAAAAAAAAAAAAAAGACAATGCACGACTACCTCATTGTGGCTCCTCAACCATGCTTTATGTCCAATATGGAGTAGGAAGAAGCCCAGCTTATATTGTCCTACCCCAGTTTTACATAACTAACATATACAGTCCATAAAAAACAACAGGTGAGCGCTGATTTACTGAAAAAGAGCTCAGGTTATAACATACCATAGAAAACATAAGAACACGAAACAATACAGCTGTATTTCAAACACTTCCATTACCACCCTGGGTTAAACTGCTGTTCCTTATCCTTATATTGCTTTTAAATGTATTTTATATATTTCTTTAAATTGATTTATGTCTTTAAGTTTAAGTCATCTGTTCCATAATTTAACCCCACATCCTTTTTGTTCTGACACAATGCAATTTTTAAATTATTCTGTGTTTTATTTGGAAGTAATTTATGTCTTTAAATATTAGTTGTGCTGTATTAAACTTAATCAAATCTGGAAATTTTAGAGTTTGTAATCTTAGAAAAAGTTCATTTGTATAGAAAAATAGACATATTTTATTGATCCCAAACTAGGAAATTGTAGTGCAGCAGCAGCAGCAGCACGACAGAAATAGAATATTCAATTAACAACAGAATACAAAAGCAAACACGCTATACATAGTAAATTAGAAATATAAAAACAAAAAACAAAAACAGAAATGGTAGAAAACTCAGGCAATAAAATGGTAAGGTGCCACAATAAACTGTAATGTGCATTATAAAATGGAATTTTTCAGTAATATGGACAGTAAAGTACATAGTGGATCTGTGTATACCTGGGTTGGTATGGTCTATATCCTGCATTATGTTTTAGTCTAATGGCCTTTTTTTGCATTGTGTATATTGTTAGTATATTGCATCAGGTTTTCAGCAGCAAAATGGAAACAAAACAAGGAGAAAAATCACTGGGTTTTAAGTCAACTTAATAGGAATGTGAGATCAGCAGGCTCGAAAACAACAGATTCAGGCTAAAAGAAAAAGAAAAAACGGTGAACCTAGAGTAATATTGTCATTCACCTGTATTTGGAAATCTGTTTTGCATCATAGAAGTAAAAGGCTGACGTTCCTCATGCACACACTGTAGATATCACCTGTTTTCCAGCACACGCAGGGAAATTCAGAAGGTGTTTATTGGTCTTCGCTGTGTAAATCTGACAAAATCTATATACTTCCTAAACTTTATTACATCCTGCCTTGTGGTATGCTGAGGTGGTTGGCAGCTGGCTATTTTGGATATTTCTCTTTTCAGGCCTGAATCTACAATAAATACAGAAACAAGTGAGAAATATGGGAAAATGCTACCCTTGAATTACATATGTACATATTATGAGCATTTTGAGAATTATGATATGACCACTCTTTTAAGGATGGATTGTTTGGTTTGGTTTAATTATCTATAACTTGACTTTACAACAGCACAACAAGCTGCGTGCAAATCAATATTCCTCAAGTTTAAATTAACAAGCAAATATTTTTGTTATATAGGTGCATTTATTGATTATTTGCTGAAAGAGGGCTGTGTTTTTTCAGCACTGGCTCAATTGTTCAAAGAGATTTATTTTCGTGTACTTTGGTTGAATTGTTTTAACCCATAAAGACCCAGAGCTACTTTTGTGGCAATAAGAAAAAATATTTTTTTCTCTCTATTTAACTTTGCTTGAGTGTTTTATTATCCTCTGTATTTTGCATTTTGTAAGTGAAAATCAGATATTCTCCCATATTTAATTTACTGAACATGCAGATGTTTATAAAAGCTGAGAATAAAGTTGAGGGTAAAAGTCACAAATAGAGAAAACTAAAGAAAAGTGACTTTATCAGCAAGTCTATCATGAGCTGAACATACACCAAGTGTCTCCATCCACTGTCATTGATCCAACTCCATGGGTTTTACTGGTGAATCGATGTTATAGAAGATGACAGTGTTTTCACATTCACTCTCTGAACATCCAGATGGATCATATCTGATGACCATGAAAAGATGACAAACTGTATTTTACACTAATTATTTGCATGTATTGATAGGATTAGTGGATCAACAGGTATTAAACAGTTTAGATCAGTAGATGGTTTTAGTTACCGGTGGATGTTTGGGTCTTTATGGGTAACAAAGTCAAAGAAATGATGGCTGGTCATTGATTTTCTGTATAAATCCACATGCATTGTCCCTTGACCCTGTAACATACTGAAGTGGTGGTTACTGTCATATGTGAGGGTTAAACGTTTAATACTCTCCTGACATATCACTCCAACTGACTCAGTGCAAGCCATGAAAACAACATCTCCTTGTTACACCACAACGGATGTTACACGTCACATGCTTGTTTCTGGCCTGCGTGAGGGACATGGTTTACAATTGGACTCAGAGGATGGAAAAAAACCTGGGGGATAAACTGCAAATCAAAGCAAACAACAAAAGAAACAAGGGTAATGTGGAAAACAACAACTAAAAAGAGTGTTTTAGCAATAAGCACAGAGGAGGCCGACTACAACAAAAGGGAAAACAGATTCAATTCAAGTCAATGAAATTCAAGACTTTATTGTCATTGTATAAATAAACACAACAAGATAGTAGTTCAAGCATCTTTCAGGCAGACATAGAAAGACAACTTGAGAGAGCTCCTAGCCACTGCGCCACCATGATGGTACAACAGTTAGAGGTGATGGTAAGAACGCAGTAAGGTCGGATAAAATATGAAGAGACTGTCACGCAAATTCAAGAATGAAACTGATATCTGGCGCCACTGGGATGAATGATAAGACGTATGGGTCAGAAGTTTTACAAAGATTAAGTATCAGCCACAACTGTTGATAAAGCAAGGGAGCTTAAATCCTCTTTGCAAACCTAAAAAAGAAGATCCAGTTGGTTCGGAACAAGTAGGTGATCCATGCAGTAAAGTCAAAGACGAGAAACCACTCACAAGGTTAAGTCTGGCGAGGGTTTCATTCAGCTCTAAATATTGAGTCATGTGTCTAAACATGAGCTCTAAACCCTCAGTCTTCAGATGTCGTCCATCTGTTAAGACATTATATTGGCAACAGAGGTAGCACAGTCACGGAGGGAACAAAACATTCGCACACAAACCAAATCCAGTATCAAACCTCTGAAGGTATGTCTTGTTTTACCGTATGGATGTGTTAATCTAAAGAATATCTGACAACGTCTACAAAACCCCAAGGTAGGGCCGTGAGCTGGACCTTCCAACTAGGTTTCACAAGAGAGAGCGTTGTCCTTTAAGCTCTAATCTTTTCCTTCTCCCTGTCTTTTCTTCCCTCCTCTGTTTTTATTTTGCATCTCCTTCTCTTCAGTTCATACAGAGTTTAAACCAACCCTGATGTCTCTGATCTGAATCCACAGATAAACAGTTGCAGCCTCGCTCTGGTGCTACTACCATTTCACTCTTTCATCGTGTTTACTTTGTTTTTACTCCCTCTGTCATGTCGTCTGTGTTATATATTCACCTCAGAATGAAATAATAAATACTAGACAACTCTCTTATGGACAAATTACCTTTGCTTTTACTCTTTCATATGCATGATTAAGACCCATCGTAGGTTTTATTAATACAACATGCATTTTTTTGTTACTTTTGTCTCACCTGGATTGTTTTATGAGGAAAAAAGCCCAGGTGGTTCTACTAATTTTTCTCAGAAATGTTAATCTACCCACGTTCCTTTTACAACAATGACCATGTGTTGAAATAAGATAGAAAACAGTGCGTGCACTGGGGATGAAGCCTGTCCTTGAACCTTTCAAAAAATGCTGTCCTTGCTTCAACTTCACTAAAATCCATCTCCTCCCCCTTTTTCTTACTTTATCATACACAGCCCCCTTAGGTTTACAGATGTAATACTGCCAACAAACACACTACAACTCACTAATTATGTTCTCTCTTCCCCTGTCCTTCTTCCATTCCTCCTTTGCTGTTTTCTTTAGGTCAAAGTTGTAACAAACCTCAAACCTTCCAATGTGTTTCCATTGGCCAACAGTGACTGACTAAGACAGATGACTCAGTCTAAAATAGGAATGTCAAGAATGGCAAATAATTTAGCAGAAAAGATGCAGCTGTTCACGCATCTAGATAAGACTGTATTGTGGTACAAAGTGTCCACACACTCATGGCTACTACTGTTACAGAAAAAGACATGTATGTACACTACCAGTCAAAAGTTTGGACTCACCTCCTCATTGAAATGGCGTAAGATGGACCGCAGATGGCCAACAAGTGCTCAGCATCACTGGGAACTCCTTCAAGACTTTTGGAAAACATTTCAGGTGACTACCTCATGAAGCTCATCCAGAGAATGCCAAGAATGTACAAAGCAGTTAAAAAAAAAAGCAAAAAAAAAAGCAAAATGTGTCTGTTTAGAAGAATCTGTCATATAAAACATGCTTTGAATCATGTCACACTCTTTTTAATTACATCATTCAGTTGTGTTCATTCATAGTTTTGATGCCTTCAGTTAGAATCTACAATGTAAATAGTCATGAAAATAAAGAAAAAACAGGTGAGTCCAAACTTTTGACTAGTGTAAATGTCATACCATCGGTTATTATAAGTTGACAAAAAGGAAAATGTTGACACTGTGAACATGCTGGTCTTTTTTTATTCACCAAATGGTCTTAAAAGTCTTTCAATTCTGCATTAAACAAGTGAAAGTAGCATTTTAGTTAGCACCATCAGTTTTTTTTGTGCCAGATGTGACTATATTTTACACACACACACACACACACACACACACACACACACACACACACACACACATGCACATACACACGAAGGGGTGAAATTTACAAGCTAATGCTACCGCTAACTTAGCAAACACACTAACTATCACTGCTGCTAACCAGCAAATGTTATGTTAATGACAATTTCAACTATTTGCCAACAGTACTGTAATGTACTGTATAAACACACTAAGTAGCATACTTTTACTAAAACAATACTAACATCAGCGAATCGGGCTAAACCATGTGAAAATGACACTTTCCAGATGCATCGGAGGAAAACTGACTTTGAGTCCCATCTCTGTCACTACAACCAACTATCATGAGGCATTACAAACTCAAATCTGATCTGAATGAGGCAGGAAAATAGAGCTAATATTAATTATAATTACGCAAAATGATGTTGGTTCCTAGTACAATATTATTTCATTTTGACATCTTTCTTCTACTTCCATCCATTCTCATGTTCTCCACCCTCCTGACCACATCTGCTTAGGAGACAGGAAGTTCTCATTGAGATCAAGATCTGAACTGAGCTGTTTCACCTATCCTACACCATCTTTTAAACAGAAACTCTGCCATGCATCTTTTAAACTACAACAACAGTTGAAGTATACATTGTGTAAATGTGACGTCTCAGGAACAGTCTGATAGAATGTCTTCAAATACAGGACAAACTTTCAGGTCGACACAAGAACTCAACACAACATTGCAACATGAATTTCAGTGGCCAGAAGTCACATGTCGACACCACTGTGACCTCATGCGTGTCCATTCATATAAATTTAACATCTCTGGAAATGTTTGGCACCCTTAACTGCAAGTAATTAAGAACTTTGTGAACAGATTATGATGAAAGATAGTGGATTGAACTTATGATCCTTTCTAGTCAATAAACAGGCTCAGAATCAGTGGCGGCTGGAGAAATAATTGTTTGGTGGAGCGCAGTATCCAAGTCAGTTTTCAGCTGCACTATAACCAAATATCACCACTAGGATGCACCAAAGTACATGCACCACTATTTTAAACTGTTGATTTAAATCAAAATAAAAATACACAGTATTTGTTTTCAGTCATGTGTTTTTTATATGTACATTTCACCCGTCTATCCTTCAAACACGCACATTTTTCTATGACTCTACTGTAAAAGTCAGACATGTCCCTGACAAGTGTCTTTTCAACAGATAATATGGCCAATGCATTAGACCAGTGGTGAAGGTAGGACAAGTAGATCGCATGACATGAAAAAAATAGAAATTCAGCTTAAGGGCCAAAGCGAACCAGTGATACCACTCCCACCGGGAATCAAACTCACGCTTCGGGATGTGACGTTTACTCTTGTGGTTGGTGCTTGGGCTCTCCTATTGTATCGGAGGGGGTCTACTGCACATGTGCCAGTTCTAACAAGAGTGTATTATGGTAAAGGGAGAGCCTTGGCCACATATTTTTGCTCCAAACAGGAAAAATGTGACTTGACTGCTCACTAAACGACCAAAAACATTTTTATCTGCACTTGAATGCAGATTATACATGGTACTCATGGGACGTATCATGTATAGCTCGTTTATTTAAATATGAATGTTTTTTGTTTTTTTATTTTAGGTATGTCCTATTGTCTTCTTCTTCATGTGAGACAGGTGCGGCGGCGCCCTCTATTGATGAGCCGCCAGTGCTCAGAATTCTGATATATATCATATACAGTGAATTTCTCATCGACCCTTACTATTTCATCAGCTGCTGGAGGTTTTGGTCTAAACTATTGCTTTGTTGACATGTGTGTCTAGAGAGATGTCAAACTGGATTCAATTTAATTCAAGAGTTTTTGAAGTGATCATGTAGTGCAGGGATGGGCAACCTGTGGCTCCAGGGCCACATTTGGCTCTTTGGCCCTTTTCAAGTGGCTCCATGTGGCTTTGTCAAAAACATATGGAAATGGATAACGCTTACTTTTAACACATTTTGCTATTCCCATCACAACCATATATTCATCCTGATGTAATGCAGATGTAAATATGTAGACAACACTCAAAAAAAGTAAAAAAAAAAAAAAATAGTAGTAGTAGAAGTAAAAGAGGACTACTTTTTATTCTATGACACTGAAGGTATTCATCTGTATTCTTCATTGCAAAGAAAGCCTTCACATACCAGTCCACAATGATAGCAAATGTCTCCATTTTGTCTAATGTAGTTCTATAATTCCTTTGTATTTCTGTAAATGCGCCGAAACTTTGATTTATTCTCAACGTATTCCATACAAACCAATCCTAAACAGCTTCTGAAACAGCCACCACTTTGAGGTAAAACATATGCGGATATCTTTTGGCTCCAGACAGCTTTGTTTTTCTATTTCTGTCTTAGAATGGCTCTTTAGAATGCAAATATTGCTGACCCACGAGCTAGGGTTAAAACCCCTATCCCACACATTGTTTGTCCTTGGTTATACTGTGTTTAGGTAACTTTTCCCAAATAATAAAATGGTATCTTGCTTAATAATGGAGCTCCTAATGTCATCTTTGTATCTTTACCACCCAGCTCCTCGTATTATCACCTTGTTAGATACAGTAGATGTACTACTGGACCACAACGCCACCTTCATCTGTGAAGTGGAGTCTCGTCCCTCTGCTGACATCAGCTGGACCAAAAATAACCACCCAATAATGTAGGTCCCACTCACACTCAGTGAAATAGTAATAGGTTTTGGACTTTAATGAAACACTGGACAAGCTGATTGTTGTTTTTCCCCTCATCAGGTACTACGACCCTCGCTATATTACCAGGGAGCAGGGTCAGATGCTTGTCATCCCTCATGTACGGGAGTCAGATAATGGAGAGTACTGCTGCATCGCTAGTAATGGGATTGGGGAGGCGGCCAAAAGCTGTGGAGCGCTGCAGCTAAAGATGAGTACGTCTGCTTTCTTTCCAAGGTTATAGAGCTGGAGTTGAAGTCCAATCCTGATAATAAATCAAGATTTTTTGAAAGAATTTGTAGATGGCACAGTGTCAAAAGTGAGAAATTCCCATAACCAAAGGTATCATCCCCTTCCCTGTCTCTGTATCAGAACCACAGATTAAAAGGCATCCGACCAATGTGACCCTGCTGATCGAATCCAAAGCAGTGCTGCCCTGTGTTACCCTGGGCAACCCCAAACCAGACGTCACCTGGCTCAAAGACGATGAGCTTATCAAGGTACGAAAAATGCAAAAACTAAAGAATGAAGTGATCGAAAAGTTCCCATATTTAGATTTTCAAAGATTTGGTATTTTGTATTTGCATAAAAGTGCACTCCATCCCTTACTTTAGGCTCAGTTTCTAAGTCCTGAACTGTAATATTTGATGGAGAAAATATGTTACTGTTAAATTATTAGTTATATTTTGATGATGTCTTCTCCCTCCTAGATCAGTGACCGAGTGACTATTCTTGAATACGGTGCATTGAAGATCCATCATATACAGAAGGAGGATGCAGGACAGTATCGCTGTGTGGCTCAGAACAGTATTGGGTTGGCTTTTTCAAAACCTGTCACCATCGAAGTACAGGGTATGTACTTTACTTCTCTTCAATCCAAAAGGCTCCATTTATCCATTTATAGAATAGAATAGAATAGAATAGAATAGAATAGAATAGAATAGAATAGAATAGAATAGAATAGAATAGAATAG
>JAPQRP010000005.1:44971145-44984757 GCA_037367295.1 Apogon hyalosoma | reverse complement strand
AGAATACTTAGTGCTAATTGTGTTTAGTGTACAATTTCAGTGTTATTTACACATCCAAAAAGGAGTAGGAGTAAGTAAACACTTATTTAATACAACCCCTTCATTATAATACAACACACAAAGTATATCACTTTATATTAATACAAAATGTATTTCAAAATCAACCAATATAATGATTATCATGTATATAATTCTACATCATAATCCGCTACATATGTGCTAAATATAATCCCATAAACCATATAAACAATATACAATTGATCATAATCTATAATTATACACCATTTCCCTTATACATTATACCATATATGTCTATCTCAAATGTGTTTTTATATAACCCACAACTATATTGGTTTATAAAATACAATATATACAATGTATTATATTCATGTATTCCACTATATATTAGCCAAGCTATGTACACTATACTCCATCACACCTCAATTTCATCAAGCATAGCATAACAAAGTCCTTTTACAGTCTTGTTAATGGAACCTAATCTAATGAAACTTAATTTGGAGTTGTAGGTAAGGAAAAAATGAATTTTATTAAATGAACTGAAACTCTCATAGTCGCACTCAGCAGGTGAGTGAGCCATCACACACTAGAAGGAATTCTTCTATGAGAAGGTGTAAAAATGACACTTAAAACTGAGGAACACTCAGATGTCTCTGTAGATGTATTAAGATGAAAACAACTGGAACGAGCTCCATGAGAAGAAATTACTCAATACAGGATTGAAGAATCTAGTTCTGAATGCACTTTGCATTATAGATATAGAGTCCCAGTGATCACACAACCATAAGCATGCCATAGAAATCGACGGACATATGTATGCATATTCTGAAAAGAGACAGAAGTGTAGAGTTCAGGCATAATATGTCCATGAACCTTGGGCTGTAGATGTCTTATCTGTAGATCCAGATGGAGGACAGAACAAAAGGCAAAGTGTGTAGAAAGCAACCTAGCCTCACACCTAACAAATGGCTCAAATCAGAAGCTTGAAGTCTGTATAAGTTGGAGAGACATAACTCTGATTTTACCTTTTGCCCTGAGTTCTAATTTATGGATGACAAATTTCAAAACCACTTATTAGAGGTTCCAAATTTAGTCTTTTAGGGGATTATTTCAGTCTAGGTGGCCGTCAGTGGTATTACAACTTTAAGATACTTCCACATTGACATCACTTTGGAGCTGAGGTCATTGCCCCTTGCTAAGAGCCAAAATACCCCACTGTACTGCTGACAACAGGTTTTTCCATTTCATCCTATTTGGCTGGTCCTCTTTATTTTCCCATATGTGCCTTTGGCCTTTTATAGATGCACTGTAGGACTCACTGCTGATTCAAGATGGTTTCACAGATTCAGGATTATGATGTGTGGATGGATTTTTCTTTTTGTTTAGCGCAGATAATCCAGCAGAGTTTGGGTCTGTATAAATATACTTGAAAAATGTGCAGAGCTGCAGATAAAGTGTTGACTTATTCTCAGGGAAGACCTCTGCTCTGCAAAGAAAGTGATGAGAGAAGCGGTTTCCTTAAGTGTGTCTTCTCAATAGAGACAAACTGTTTTTTAACCTTCAGTCACATCTGGACTACATAATTATAAGAAAGGAGTAACATAAACAGATATTGAAGAAGAAAAGGGCAGAAGGGAGGAAAAACAAATCCGTGCTGGAACGGGGGAGTTGATAGATTTACAGGTTAGCTTGGAGTTTAATGATTTCATTTCAACTTCACTGAAGGACCAGCCTCCCCAAGGGGTGACATCTGGACAGTGTAAGCATTAATGTACAGACAAGCAGGAGGGGAAAAAGTGGATTGAAGGCTGTCAGAAGAACAGGGAGGCAGACGTGACAAAGACAGATAAAGTGAAATGTGGGCGTACAGGTACGAAAGCCAGGAACCCGTGGTATTAGACACATAGAAGGGCAGGTTTATGTATGATCTGCTCAACAGCACAAGCAGAAAGGAAGTTACTTCATACCTTCTGCAACCTGTTTCACGATCAACATCTGGATGATGTAAAATATATTTTAGCTGATATTCCATTTTGGCTTCAGTGCATCTACTTTCATACCCTGTGGACACAGAATCAGCAGCTATTTTCACATATTTTTTTTTTGCATCAGACATATCTAAAGGTATTTCCCATGTGTGTGGACATACTTTTAAAGGCCAACTTATAACCCCCTTATAGAAAAATAAATATTTGTCTTGTTGCAGTGACATAAATCCTAAATTAAGTGGTGATTGTTCATTTGAATATAGCCCCTACAATAACCATGGTGCAAATTTGTGACATTAGGTATTATTGCCTAATGCCATTATAACAATGTCACTGTATAACTTCCTTATTAAAAGGAAGTTTTTCCTCGCCACTGTGTTTGCTCCTGGAGGATCCTGTTGGGTTTCTGTAAACTGGCTTAAGAGTCTGGTTTAGACCAGCTCTAAATGTTAAATGTCACAAGATAACTTTTGTTATGATGTGACGCTATATAAATAAATTTGATTTGATATGATTTATTGTCATAGCAGTTGTTAAACCAATTTTTCAGTCTCAGATATGTAGACTATTTTATTGATACTGCTATTGATCAGTTATTCCAGTCAACAATCCAAACACCACAAAAACAATCCAAAAGTCAGTCGAATGTCATGAAATTAGTAACACCTTCATAGAAACAGGGAGTTGAAATTGATTCATGAACATCAGGGATCATAGGTGACCAGGTAGCATATTATATGTATTCAAAAAAGTGTTTATCATCACCTTATTATAAAAACAGTGGAATTTTAAGGCGAATTCCCAACAATATTTTGATGTGTTTTTCCTTCCAGACTCTATAAGGGCGTCACCGGCTACTGTAGTGCTTATCGTGGAGATGTTTGCCGCGCGACCCTCCGAGACGACTCCCTGGTTTTCTTTAACTCCACCCTCCCGGACCCCGAGGACATGCAGGAGTACCTGGTTCAGAGCTGGTGGGCGGACCTTGAAGGACTGAGCGTGCTCTGTAGCCCAGCAGTACGCTCGCTGCTCTGCCACACCTCCTTCCCAGACTGCAACCCATCAGGACTCGGACCTGCACCCAAACCTGTTTGCAGGTAGCAGTCATTTAAATGGATGTTTTTGAATTATGTGAAACAAGTGGGGATAAAGTGCAAGAGGTAGGAAAAAAAAATAATTGTAGTAAATTAATGTGAAATAAATATCCCATCAGTCTATGTACACTGTTGTCATGAGTCATCATACAAAAAATATTTGGTAAGTTTGAGTAAAAAGCCAGAACAGCAAAACAAATATGGTCTCTGATAACAGGGGCATTCACTTATTTGAGGCCACCATCGAGGAGTGT
Source organism: Apogon hyalosoma (assembly GCA_037367295.1). Taxonomy (NCBI): domain Eukaryota; kingdom Metazoa; phylum Chordata; class Actinopteri; order Kurtiformes; family Apogonidae; genus Apogon; species Apogon hyalosoma. The sequence continues at coordinate 44,981,403 of JAPQRP010000005.1, read as the reverse complement.
TGCTGTACTAAGTTAACTACAAACTGCAACTTCACCACTAGGGGTCAGTAGATTAAATATTGCCCTTTTAACACTGTAAAAACATGCAAAAGGATTTCACATGTATTTAGACTAAAATTAGACTAGAACAGATACATTTGAGTATACTACTGTGTAGATTGAAACACATTATTTTGAACATATCAATAAAAGGTTAGCTTATATAAAAATGTCATGTCCCTCAAAGTAAATTTGAAGTTGAATCAGTTCAGTATATAGTGCAGCTAAATAAACTAATCTTAAAACAACCGAAGTTAAAAATGAATCGTAATTTAGGGTTAAGTGGGATTCTAGCTATGGAGCAACTGGAATCCTATATCAGACACAAATGGGACAATATTGTTCCCCCAGAACTCCACTAACTGGTCTCCGCAGTTCCAGAAAAGGGATGGTTATGCTATTTTCTACCTGTGTCTATCAGAGAACACTGCCTGGCGGTGAAGGAGTTGTACTGCCACAAGGAGTGGCTGGTGTTACAGGGCAACCGTTTGGTCCAACCTGGGCTTTACAGCTCCATTGGTGGTTCCCAGACTCCCGGTTTGCAGCTGCCGAACTGTCAGGCTTTACCCAGCCTTCGAGCAGACCCTGGTGCTTGTACACATGTGCCCTTTGTAGGTAAGTTTGTTCTCTGTAACTGACCTCATACCAGGATCTACTGCTTCTTTACCATGCAGACAGTACTATTGAGCTGAAAACTGCAGCCAGATAAAAACTAAATTCCTTTGTGCTTAATGTATTTTTTTGTTTTATTTTTAGAATATTTTCTTACTTGACTTCCACTGATGCATTTATTTCTTTTGTTCTAAATCAGCTTCTACTCTTCTCTATTTCAGACATCAGCAAAGAACAAGTTACAAGTAAGTGTGAAATGCATGGACAAGAAATATATTTGTGCCAAATGGACACAGCAATAAATCAATGATTCATCACATGATTTGTAGTAATAATTGGTAATAATGTGTATTTTTTTGTTGTTGCATGGAACAGCATCATGTTATAATGACAGAGGACGCTTTTACCAAGGAAATGTGAACGAGACCAGATCAGGGATACTGTGTCAGCCCTGGAACCAGCAGGTATTGTGGTTTACATTTACTCTAGTCAAATGGTCATCGTCACCGTAAACCTGATTTTTGTTCTATAAATGTGTGAGGATACTACCTCCTAGAATAACAAGCTTATTTTAATATATTTCCTTTTGTAAAGATTGCCTAGTGTTATACAGAACACATCTAATGAAATTGGTCCGTTTCATTTTCCTAATTCAACTTCAGTTTATTCAGTTCAACTTTATTGTCACACAGTCCACAGAGCACATATAAAAAGTGTGTCATGTAGCTCCTTTAGTATGTGCAGAAATAATAAACGCAGCAGGAAATTTACTACTTTGAAATATAGTAATAATGGAAGTACTGTAGATGCACATAAAATTAATATAGAAGTAGTAATTACATATTTAAAGGGGTCATATTGATCTAAACCCACTTTTATTAATCTTTGGTTCATTTATTTGTGTATTTGGACCCTAATAGTTCAAAAAGTTTGAATTTGAACCCTCCATATACTGCAAAGCTATCTTTATATTCATTTTGGCAAAAATCGAGTGGATTTCTTCAACCCATTTTAATTCCTGCTTAATTTGTTTGTAACTAGTTACGTCACGACATTTGCACATATAAGGTCAAGACTTCCGACGAACGTTTCTCCGAGTACAACATAATTGTTTATCAGCAGCAGCGGTTGTGGTCCATACTGAAAATATGTCCAAACTTCGAGCCGATTACCTAAAATGTTCAATTGTTGGTTGAATGGGACAGAGCAGCACAGCCAACAACTTGGAGGGGGCGGGGCCTGAAGTGGCTCATGTGCATTTAAAGGGCCAGTGCTCAAAACCACCTTTCTGGTGTCATTACTCAGAAACAGGGTTGAAGATGGACCTGTGGAGTTGAATTAATGAAGAATTCAGATAATAATAATAATAATAATAATAATAATAATAATAATAATAATAATGATAATAAACTGATCATACAGGGTGTGAAAAGTTTCCCTAACTCCCAAAGCACAATCCTCTGCAACATAATTGTACATTTTTTGCAGTAATCTTAAGTAAACATATAGTTTTAACTGTCTGCATAATGCTTCCAACAGATTATATGACACATTTTTGACAACTTCATCCAAAATGACCACAACTCTGCAGTGGAAAAGACAGTAGTAATCCACACATCTATATGTCTAGTATTCAAAGCATTAAGTATGGAAAGGCACAGACACATTACAGGTTTTCAAATAAACAGATGACTCTGTTAGATTTCATCATTTAGAGTCAAAAGTCTGTTTCATACCAGAAAGAGGATCTTTTGTGGCCTTTGTCAGATTTTATTTTTTTCATTGTCTACAAGAACAACCTGCATTCATGCCTTGGTCACATGACTCTGTAGAACTCGAGGTCGCCTCCAGTGATGGAAACTCAACACCAGGCTGCACCCACTAATTTTCACACCTTTTCTGGCGCGATGCTATGACGCACATTGAGGGTACGGACACTGGCATGTTAATAGCCTGGCAGGGGCATTATTTGTTCTTTTACAGCTGGGAACAACATGTAACAGCCGATTTATTCCTTTATACTGTGCAAGTAGACTGACAAAATATGTCTCTGTGAGGCCTCTGTAGTGCTTGAGCATGACACACTGAAAAAATACACAAATAAAACAGAAAGCCAAATTCATCTGCTGGCGTAAAAGGCATCATTTGGCTGTTTTTGCTCATGTACATGCTATTTATCAGCAAGCTGTTCATAAAGGCCTGATCAATAGTGCATGGATGCCAAGTGTACTTTGCATTATAGAGTCCTAGCCTTTTATTACATACCAAGAAATATGCCTGGACGTAAATACTTACAGGACTGTCACACACTCACACTCACAATCCCTGTGGCCCAAAAGCTCCTTTATGTTTTTATGGCTTTATTCTGTGCGAGGGTCTGTGAGGGTGAGCTGTTACAGCCCTCCTGTGTTTGCCAGGTCAGCAGAGAGGGAGGAGCTCATCGTGTCACATCCTGCCTCTGGAAGCAATTAGCCTTCACACGCATATGTGGCGTAGGCTCCATCGCCAACACACACACACGCACACACACGCACACACACACACACACGCACACACACACACACACACACACACACTTGTGAAGTTTACACACACATGCATAAAAATGAGAGGACATTACCTCTCACTTATGCAGTTCATAATTAGTAGTATTTTTTTTCTACTTCACATGATTTGGTTTAAAAGGTTCTGCTTCTCATCAAAAGTTCTGTGTTTGAATATTAGATCACGTAATTCTGAAAAATGTGAGTATGCATGCTAATATATCTGATAAGTCTCTAAAACATCCACTCAAACATACAGTACTGGTTTTGTCAAACAAGAGAGTATTATCAGGTCTGTAAGCATCTGTATTTTTTCATCATCAGGCAGGATTTAGGAAAAAATAAATACATCTCCCTCCTGCAGTTCACTGTTCTGTCCTAATCATAGACTGAATATAAGGAGAGAACACCATTTCATGATGCTTTAGAGCAGTGGTTCTCAACTGGTCTGGCTTCAGGACCTACTATCACCCCTCAATGACAACCCATGACCAAAACTGACAACAGTTAAACTTCTCAAATGTATTTAATAAAAAGATGTTGTGATTTGAACCTGAGATAATATAGAATATCACAGTATGAAAACACAGAAGACAAGTTTAGTGATAAACCAAACTGACCAGCAGGTGGTGATGCTAAATATGGAAATATTCCCTTAAACGCTAAATTAGGTACATTTTAACCAAAACCAAAAATGTGCAATCACTTAAAAATTAAAAGTGTATTCAGTCAATTTTTCAAGAATTAAACACAGTGAGGTTGTCAGGTAAAACCATATCTGATGTAATTGTTGTGTTACCTGAGTTTTGCCATGATACTGTGTGAATTTAAAGTTTTGGGTCTTCTTTTATGCTATTAAATGTCTGGTGTTAATTAGCATTACAGCGCAATACCACCACCTACTGTTGGGGAGTGTAAATGGACAGCACTCAGCTGTATAAAAAATAAAGAACAGGATTAGTTTAACATTATTTGTTGCCCAAACAAAGGCCCACTGAAAACGAGTTTACGACCCACTTATGGGTTGCAACCCACCAGTTGAGAATCATTGATTTAGAGCCCAAAAAGCGGACACTTTGCTTCCACGCAGCATAGACACACAGTTGTAATCATGGACTGCATATAACTAGTGGACAGAGGAACGGTGACGTCACCCACTGGTTTCTGAACTGCCGTTTTGAAGCAAGTAGTCTGCAATTTAGCCGTAGTCATGTTGGCTTTTTGGAGCAAGTAGTGGCCATATTTCAGTGGTGGGCTGTATTTTTCACACCTAAGCCTCTGGTGGTCTGCCTGACTTAATCAACCTTTAAATACAATACTATACCATCAATACTATATAAAAAATACAATAGAACAGGGTGTCTCACATGGCAAGAATGAATGTCATTGCTAAAGCAAGAAACCATGAACATAACTCAGCAGGTCTCCTTTCACTACAGCCACATCTGCACCTCATACATCATCTCAAGAACCAATATTTACCGAATAAAATGACAAAAACATACAAATCTTAATGACAAAATATATTCACCAAAATGACTGCATATGTTTTAGTTTTTCTGCAACCAAAGTCATTTCTTCTCCGTCGGCCATTGTGTGTTGGAAAAAACATATTAAATCTAAATCAGTATATTTTAGTGAATGTAAGTCACTACAGATGTGGTTTACCAGTTGACTATCCAATCAAATGATGGGAAAATCTTACTGTTATTGTACATCTGCTAGATTTCCCCCCCCCCCGTAGCCAACATGAAATCTGACTGGTTAAAGCAAAAGATTCATTGCTATTTATTTTAAGCTACAGAGGCTGAACTGTTGGTTCTGAGCCTCAAGGATAAAACTATGGAAGCTGCTGGCTGGCTCTGAGACTGTAAAATGGTAAACTTCATCAAGCACTGCATAATATGCATGCTACTTTACAGTCTTGTAGTTGGACCCTGTTAACCACAACTACAGTCGACTTGTCGGAAAAAAATGTTTTAATGTTTAATACCTGTTGTTGTTATCCACTAATCCTATCAATCATGTAAATAATTGGTGTAAAATGAAGTTTGTCATCGTTTCATGGTCATCAAATATGACCCATTTGGACGTTCAGAGGCTCTGTAGTGAACGTGGAAACACCGTCATTTTCTATAACATTGTTTCACCAGTAAAACCCATGGAGTTTGACAAATGACAGAGGATGGAGACACATGGTTTATATTCGGTATCATCAACTGTTGATGATATATTTGACTGGAAAAGTCACTTTTTCTTCAGTTTTCTCTGTTTAATGATAAAATTACCCTCAACTTTAATATGACCTTTTATGAACATCTACATAATCAGTGAATTAAATATTAGAAAATACCTTGTTTTCACTTACAAATTAAAAATACAGAGCATAATATTAGAAGTCACAAGTTACTTAAGAACAGTTAAAAATAGATTTAAAAAGAATAATAATGTGGGAACTGCCACAAAAGGAGCACTGGGTTCTTATGGGCTAAATAAGCAGAAGCTCAGAAAGTCCATAGAAAACATCACAGCCTGCTTGTTCTGAGATCTAATTAATAGATGAAAAACTTCAAGATGGACCAGGTCACTTAGTAGAGGATCCAAATAAAACAGATAAGTGGAATGAGTCCTGGAAACAATCTACTGACAGTCCTTTTAGTAGCCTAGTTCAATGCAAATCTATGGGAGCCAGGCGTTTTTTGTTTGTTTGGTTTTTTTTTTGTTTTATTTTGGGTTTTTTTTTTTACAACTTCTAGATAATTCTGTGATTAACTACATTACGGAGGTCTTTTTTCCTTGACTGGAGTCTTTAAATTGACTTGTCATTAGCTGTTTCTATCCTCTCCTCTCTGAAAAGATGTGTGATTAGGCGCAATGTCCCATCAAGGGTCGATTTTTTGTTATATTTTCCTTTCAAACCACTTGTACTGAAACAAAATGTCCTGCAGAAGCTTTAACCGGCCTATATGCAGACTTGACCCATTCCCTTTTTGACATTAACCAATGTGAAGGTGTCTGTTTGGGAGTGAAAACCCATAATTGAAGATTATTATGGCGGTATTTTGTACCACAACAAGCGCTAAGTAGCTCAAAATAAAATATACACAGTAAAATAACCTCCTTGATGAAGTGAATTACAGAATGACTGTATCACCAACCATCACCAACTCTGTTAGTTTCTCAGAGCCGTTGTGTCGTCTACTGTAAAGTCTGAGTTTACTAAGAAAACACAGCCTTTTCCTGGTAGCAGTTCAGGCTAGATTCTCACCGCCTGATGTCACCGAGACTGTCTGGGAACAAGTGGTGCTTATTCATATATGATGAAAGCTCGGCCACGTTAAACACCTTATTTTGACGATTATGTCTCGAGTTTGTGGCCAACACCAAAGCTTTTTTCCCCCCTTTTAAGTGTAATAGTAGTATGATTGGTGCGATGTTTGTTCTCCCCCCAGAGGCCAATGGGGAGATAATTATGTCATTTCTTACACTTAACTCAAATGCTTACATTAAGTTAATGATTTAGAACCAGATGGTAAAGAGAGAGCAATGTTCCCTCCTTGTAAATATATTTATCCTCATTAAACAGTTGAAAGTGTAATTAAGTTTTGACGTTCATTACCAGAGTGTACAATTTATGTTTGTACATTTTTGACATATATGTAATTAAACCTGTTCACATGAAAAGCACCTGCTTTTAATATTTTGCAGTCAGTATCATTTGTAGCACTACATCCCTCTTTCTCCAAGCTCATTCTTTACCTTAAACATCTGTTTTGAGATGTATAGAAGGTCAATATTTTTATAGCAAGAATAAAACAGGGGCAGGAAATGAGCACGACACTGACACATATGTCGGGCCGTATGTTGGCAGCCTGTCGACTACCAAAAATAGCCTCTTTGAAACTTCCCACATTGTTGCTTTAAGTGTAAGGAAACCATTTGTTTCCTTAACTAAATTAAACATTTTAATTGGATAATGCATGGAGATTAGTTTTAAGAAGCAGTGGTATTGGATGGATTGTCCATTAGATTACATGACATGTCAGTGATAAATCCTGATACCAGTGGGAAATCAAGCCCATTGTGCATCTCACTGAACCCAGTCTCTCAGCTTGTAACTTCTATCTCTTGGGATACGTTGGACCATTGCTCTTTTGATGACCATCATCACACAAAAAGACACCAGATGTTCAATATTTGCACTGGCGCTCTACATTCAACTGTTATGTGTCTCACTACAGAGCATTTTACAGCCTCTGCGGTTATTGAACTATAACCGTACCTTGAACTCTGAGTGGGGGCCTTGAAAAAATGTAATGCATTATTTCAGAGGGTCATCTCTGTTTCGTTTTTGGTGGAAGACATGGTGATTTCCAAGAAAAGTTCAGACCTGTCAGTCCAAATCTGTCTGCAAGAACTCCTGAACATTCCAGGAAAAAAAAATACAGATGCAAAACACAGTTATAAATCTTTACTGATGTCATTCTATCCCATCCAAAAAACAGATGCATATAAAAGCAGATATTTTAGTCTTTCCTGATTTCTCCAATAGGGTTTTATGAAATCAGTTGCCAAATATTCATTGCTTTAGGCTGGAAAAGCTCATGATATGCAGGTGTTTGTTCTACTTGTTGCACATTCCACTCTGCATGTGTGTACTGTTCTAACATTCATTGTCCTTGTGGAAATCTAATCTTCCCCTTGAGATTGTTCGTATTAGTATCACGCAAGAGGCTTGGATCCAACATTCAGCTCGAGGATACGACTAAATACCTTGAAAATCTGGTTTTCCAGTCATACTTCGACATGCAGCTCATATAGTATACATCAAGTGTTCTCAGATTAGATGTAGTTTATATTTTACGCTCATTCTCTTTGCATACTATTCTTAAATGCCACTTTGTTTTGTTTTAGAAAAAATGTAATGAATCGATTTTTTTTTATACATCTTAAATTCTCTTGGCATTCAGTATGGATGGCAAAGTAAGATTCTCATTGTACAGGAAAATCGGTTTCTTTACTGTACACATGACAATAAAATGCCGTGAATCTCTTGAATCTAGACACAATACATGCTTGCGTTTCTGAGACTTTAAGACATTGAGGATCTAAACATCACAAAACTGCAAAATACATCACATTCTGATGTCCCTCAAGATGTTTGAAGCTTTAGGGTAACTCTGTGTTTAAAAATGTGACACTCTGACCAAACAGACCATTTGTTGTCACATGGGTTTGTCTGCCAGACAGTGAGACAATGGTTACACTTTGGTAAATTTAGGCTTAAAACAGTGAACAGTAAAATAGTTAGGGCTTGGGAAAAAGGTTCAAGAAACCACAAAATGAGAAAACAACAAACAAAATATGAATCAGACCATGAACCCTGGTCTCCTGGGGCTTTGATACACTGCCTCTGTTTTATGCAGTTATCGGATAAAAAGCTACACAGAGCACCTCCTGCATTTGATTAATGTGATGTTGCTCTTCCATACTTTGTCTTTCAGAAAGTGGCAAGAACCTTGGCTCCAAAATAATGCTAATAAGGAAGTATCTTAACGTTGTAATTCTGGCAGCCACTAGATGGTGCTCTATAAGTTCCACCTTCCGCACACTTGCACTGAAACTGGTTTATTTTTTCCAGGACTTATTCCGGTCTCATCTGTTTTATTTATTTTATTTATATTTCAGATCTCAGATCAAATAGAAACTTTGATATCTGCGGAGTCTGTATGGCAGTTCGTTTGTCTCCCAAGTTTGACTTTCTGGCCTTTGGTTTGTTTAGATTAACACTTTTTTTTTCCTGAAAAACAGCTCGTCTGTGGTTGTCATCAGTAGGTCCTGCTTTAACAAGACTGTAAAACAACTCACTTTTACTGCCAGACCTAACGTTTAGCATTAGCTCACCTCTGACTGCACAGGTTCCTGTAGCTCCGCCCATTTTGTCCAAATATGGTATCATTCTTCCTTTATCTACTACAGTCTATGCCTTCAGATCATTATCTGTATATTATTTGTGTTTTTGGTCATAAAATGCACAAGAGATTCATGATTCCCTCTGTGCTTGGTAATGACTTCACTGATAGAAAAAAAACTGTTAAAAATAAAAGTAACTTGTTTTGGTTTTCCTTGTTTAAATACACTTGAGTAAAACAAAAGTTTGAAAAGAGGATATTGACATGAAACTTAATGGAACATACTCAGTTTCATCATTTCACCTCAGAACACATACTTTTCTTCCAATACTTTTTTGTATAAACCTTAATTTTAACATAATGCTTCACCTTCCTGATAGTCTTATATGTTTGTTTTCTTTCCCGTAGGATCCCCACCAACATCGCCTTTCTGTGGACGTCATTCCAGAGTTGAAGAATTCTGAAAACTTCTGTAGGAACCCAGGAGGAATCAGTGACAAACCCTGGTGTTACACCTTAAACCCCAACATTCGCTGGGAGTACTGCGCTGTGCCTCAGTGTGGGCAGACCCTGAAAGGTTCAGTACTGATACTATTTCTTATTGTCTTCAGGACAAACTCACCCACCAAAGAGAACAATCAAACAAAGCAAACAGACTCTAGAACAGCTTTTATGCTAAACCAATAACTGCACGCACTGGGACCATGCAATACCCGCTGAATGTGTGTGTGTGAATACCCTTTTTATAACTCTTCTGCCCGAGGTTTTATTTATGCATTTTTAATGGTTCTACAGTATTTGTATTTATGCTATTCTCTCTTCATGCACCTTAACCCATGCAGGCCCAGAGTAATTTTGTGGCTGTTTCCAAATTATTTTTTCTCTCTACCTGACCTTTCTTAAATGATTTATCATCATTTATCATAAGATTATCCTCTGTACTTAATATTTTTCACTGTAAATCATACAAAAATAATTAAAATTCCCATAAAAACTCAAAGTAAATTCAAAAGTTATTACATCAAAACAGAGAAAACTGAAGAAAAAGTGACTTTTCAGCAAAGATACCATTAATTGAACATAAACCAGGTGTCTCCATCCACTGTCATTGATCCAACTCCATGGGTTTTACTGGTGAATCAATGTTGTAGA
>JAPQRP010000005.1:44936361-44957812 GCA_037367295.1 Apogon hyalosoma | reverse complement strand
GATGCTTGAATTTAGGAAAAAAAAATCTTAAATTAAGCAAAAAAAAAAAAAAAACATCTGCCAGTGGAACAAGTGAAAATTATCTTGATAAGATTTCTTGAAATAAGATTTTCAGGATCTATTGTCTAAAAATAAGTTGTTATATCTCACTGAAAAGTTACTCCTTAGGCGATTATATCTTACTTTAAGTGTGATGGGACATTTTGACTAGAAATGAGAAAAATACACTTGATAATATTTAGATTTTTTCCAGTGTAATTATTTTTGTGTTTGTGTGTATAATGCATTTACACAATATGGTTTTATACATCAAGCATTGTGTTATTTTTACCCATTTAGCTTCTTCAAGTCAATGCTGTCATCATCAAAATGTAAAATCAACACGAAAGCTAAACTTAAACTTGTCAGTTCCTCAAAATGAAGCTAAAACTACTCATAAAACGGACTAAAACTAACTGGTTGTGTGTCTTCTGCTCCAATAAACCAGTTTTTCGAAGCATATTTTTCTCAGTTTTCTAGATTGTTTTCATCTGCACCGTCTCACAATCATAGTCATTATGTATCTGTTTAGACTGAATGAAATATTGCACAATTTCATAAAAAGGAAATACTGTGCATAATTTTAGGTCCATTTTTTTCCCCCGACTTCAGCCCACCATATTTGGTATTATGGGATCACTTGGGAACACCACTAGCATTTAACATAAAGTTGTGTGGGTTCCTGCAAAGACTGGCTGCACAATATGAGCCCGTAATGACCGGGCCACCAATGGGTCGGTGAGGTTTAACGGGTTTTTAAAGCCAAGCCATGTCTCCCTTTGAAAGAGAGATGCCATAAAAGCCAGTCAGTCAAAGTTATGATTGTGGCCGGTATGACTCGGTGTATTTCAGCGCTGTACTCATGCCTGCGGACAGAGCACAGGAAAGGTCTGCTGTACAAAGGAAAAACTGAAACTGCTGCGTGAAAGATCTGTACATGTTTCATGTACTAAATGTGTGTCGTGGATGCCAGGTAACATGAATGGCACATCTGCGTCTTATACTGGGCTGCTCTGGGCTCTGCACAGAATAAACAGTGTGTGCAGAAACTGGTCAAAACAGTGCAGTGCCAAAACCATTTGCTGTAATTTATACATAAACAAGCACACAGAGGCACTTTCTTATAGGGAAGGGGAAAAAAAATCACTAACCAATACTTTGCAGTTTTCCAGTGTCCTATAACATCAGCAGCATTTGACATTTGGTATAATTTTAATGTACTTTACACTGGTTTCCTGCCATGAAAATATACAAAATAAAATGTCATATTTTTAGCATTTACCCATCAGCCACCAGTGTCCAAAACCATCAAGTGATATAAATTGTTTAATAAGTTTTGAACCAATAATCTTATCAAAACACTGGAATTATTCAGGTAAAATACAGTTTCTCAGCTTTTCAGTGGCATCAGATTTGGACATTCAGAAATCCCACTGTGAACATGGTTGATTCACCAATAAAACCCATGGAGTTTGACAAATAACAGTAGTTGGAAACATCTGTTTTTACATTCAATTAAAGGGTACCTGTAGTGAATTTTCATTGATAGCTATTTCAAAAGATCACATATAATACTGGTGGTTCCATTTGGTAACGGACTGTATGTTATAGCCCATTGTCAAGTACGTGCGAGTACTAAGTCACTGCTCCGTCAGTCAGTCATGGTCAGAGACATGTTGCCTCCTTCATGGGCTTTTCCAGCGCCAGTAGTGATACAGAGTCCTTCATTACCTGGGCTGTGATGGACTAGTCACTGACCCTGTACAGCAGACACCAGTCTAAGATGATACATTATTGGATCAAGTAGGTAACCATTTACACCCATTTCCTCAAAATTGTTAGCCGTAGTTTGCTTCTTGAACATGTGCTTTACACTCAATCTTTCTCGCTGACTGCTGCTTGTTTACTTGCACTCAATCACACAGAATCAATGATGGTACGTCACTCACGGCCGGCATTGGCTGCTCTCCATAGGTTCTCCTTAATTCCCATAATAAAAAGGTCCAGTGTGGTGCATTTATTCCAATTTTTTTTTACTGAATTTGCACCTTAAACTAAACACACACAAAGTACAATTAATGTCACAAGCATCACCAGTACCGGTACACTTCAATGATATATTTTGCTGAAAAAGCCCCTTTTTTTTCCAGTTTTCTCTGTTTTGATATACTAACCTTTTCATTTTACTTGCTTTTCCCTGAAAAGACAGTAGAATTATAAAAGGTGCTAAATCACTTAGGACAGATTAGATGTAGAGATGCAGAATTAATTTCCGCTACAACTGTTCAGATTCTTTAGGAGTTAAAGAAGAATAATCCATGTACAGGTAACATGAATGAATCATAAATAGAACAGATTCACTTCAGTAGATCCTTCTGTCATTTTTCATTATAATTGTGAGCATATACACACTTCATAGTCTGGGTTTGTGTCACAGCCAAATATTTACTCACAGAGTAAATGAGTTAACCATATGATGCACTGTTTGCTTGGACCAGCTCAGTTTGATGTCATTACCATGTGTTTATGTCTGGGAATATTTCTGTTGGCTAACATCTGTGGCTGAAAACTACACGACTCACACACTTTCAGTTTCAGGATTATGAAATGAAACGCTGTGTGTGTTTCTTTCTCAGGTGTGTGTGCAGTGGGTAAACCCATGTGCCTGATGTTTGAGTACATGGCCCATGGTGACCTCAACGAGTTCCTCCGCCGTCGATCTCCGACCCAGTCCGTGCGCACCGTCAGCCGCGCTAGTTTATCCATTCGCAGCTTTTCCTCTGAGCTGGACGCCCCCCCTCTGTCCTGCACCGAACAGCTGTCCGTGTCCAAGCAGATCGCCGCTGGGATGGCCTACCTGTCGGAGCGCAAGTTCGTCCATCGTGACCTCGCGACCCGGAACTGCCTGGTAGGAGAGGAAATGGTGGTGAAGATTGCAGACTTTGGCCTCTCCAGAAACATCTACTCAGCTGATTACTACAAAGCCAATGAGAACGATGCCATCCCCATTCGCTGGATGCCGCCAGAGTCGATCTTCTACAACCGCTACACCACTGAATCAGATGTGTGGGCGTATGGAGTGGTGCTATGGGAGATTTTCTCCCACGGAATGCAGCCGTACTATGGCATGGGTCATGAAGAGGTCATTTACTACGTGAGGGATGGGCACATCCTGTCATCACCTGAGAACTGTCCTCTGGAGCTGTACAATCTGATGAGGCTGTGTTGGAGCACACACCCGTCAGACCGACCCAGCTTCAGCAGTATACACCGAATACTGGAGCGGATGCATCAGACCATGATAAGCTGTAACACTGAGGCAGAGGCTGACTGCTAGCCTGACACCTACTGACCATAAAAAGACTTGATGGATTGCGAAATGTTTGGGGGTTTTTGAATTTAATAAATGTTGCCTAGCTTGAGAATGATTATTTAGCATCCATAGATACTCTTTTAGCCCTGCACATTGCATTTTTTTTTTTATTCAGCAGACCTGGTCTAGGATAAACTTGGACTTTTTTTGCCCATTGATTTTCATGCTTATGCCAGTAATGCAGTTTTTTAGTTAATAATATGACAGTAAGATTGGATTTACCTGATAAATGGCTGCATAAAAAGTGGTCACATGTAGGGCTGTTGTGGTGAGGAAATATTTTGTGTGCTGATTTTGACTCAGTGGTGCATTATGTGGATGTATTATAGTATTTCACCGTAGATTAATTAGTTTCATTAAGCTCTGAAAATATAATCACACTTCTTTTAACTGGACAATGACAGAAAAACTGAATACGCACAAACCCCTGCATGTTAAAGCGGACTCAAGAAAAGCTGTAATATCTTTTGCACCGCTGCTTCAGCAAAAATAAAACACTTTTACCCCGCGTTAGAGTTCAGAACTCAGACCAGGTGCTCACAGATTAACTGTAATTCTTGAAAGTTGATATTTCATCTGTAATTTTTTTCACATGGAGGTTGCTTTGCAGATGAACTGAGCACTTTAAGCCTGAACACACAGAAAAGAACAACTATAAATAGATTTACACTTGCTAGTCTTGCAATGTTTATGCTAATAACCCATAATGCAACAGTTTCTGTATTTACACAGACACTCAACAAATTTAAACTATATATTAAAGAGGATTAGGTATGTTGGGACAGTGCTGTTATTCATTCATTAAAGTGTGATAACATTTCTGTAGGAAACTGTGCTGGCTGTGTAGCCTTATGACAAACAGAGGAACTTTTGTCAGAGTTGTTTGCCGTCCTCGCCAGTTGACTTGTCTTTAGTGCAGTACAATGTGGCGGTTACCGCAACAGCCCTCATTACATGTATAGACCCTGTACATACATGCATCACCACTTAGAAAGTAACCATGCATCAGGGTATTGGACTACTGAAAGAACTGTGATTGGTGAACTCCATTTGTGGTTTCTCCTACAAATGGGGACGACATAAAGTAAATGTTATCTAAAGTTTAGTAATTATGTCAGAAATATGAGAAATAGACATCCATCAAAGTCATCTCCACTGCAAGGGTTAGAAAGACTAGAGATTGTGCGACTTAATTCACGTTATTGGTGCTTTTTGACTTTGACATTGTACCTACAGAAAGAACTGAAGGTTACTTTGCTTGTCAACTAAAAACTCTACCTAAAAGCTAATTCCACAGCGGCACACAATCACTTTAAATGATTGCTGATTGTTTTTTGTTTTTTTTTAATAGACAAGTTGCTATTCCATTTGGGGCATTCTCCTTTTCCCTTTTTTTCTTTTTATTGTTATGTTGTTGATGATTTCTGATGATGATGTTGATGTGTGGGACATATTAAAGGAAAAATCTAATGGGTAATGACAATGTGAATGATGTGATTTTCTCTAGACCCATTTGAACAAAGGTGGAACATTTTGGATAGACATGTTCTTCACTTCCATCATCAACACAGCAAATAAGGGAACATCTTTTATGAGAATGGAGTTCAAAGATATTGTAATCAGCGCTACTGTACGCTGAAGCTGTTCCCTTTTAAGACACTCTTGTTTTTTCCTTGAATATGTCACCTGTTGATGTGCATCTGTTTTTTACATCTGCATGGTCATCCCCACGGTAGGCATAGACACACACATTTGTTATCATTTTTCCTCTTTATCAGGGTCAATTATTGCCTTAATTTTCATAATGTTACAAAAAATTCTAAATCTTAACTAGTTGTCACCGAAGACAAATTATTTTACGGATCTAAGTTTTTTCTTGTGACTCAATATAAATGTATATATACTATATTGAAACCAAGGTTGTTGACACAGCCCTCTGTATTGGCTGCAAATGCTTTAAAGATGAATGAACTGTATGTTTTTATATTGTGTAACATTACATAAACGGTTATGCAAGTTTTGACACATTTGCCTTGTCACTCGATTTCTTTGTATTATTGCAAATAAACATAATTATAAACACAATTTTTATAGTTTAAGGGATGAAATCATACTTTTATAGATTTTCCTGCGTAAGACTTCAGTAAAAACTGGAGAAAACTCATATTCTTATTGTAAAAGTAAACACATGAGTAACATAATTTAGCTATGACCATGATGGTGCATAACGGACTTAGTGCCTTTTAACATCAAACCACTGACTGGGATTAGATGATGTTCATTGTTGTTGTACTTGGAAATTGGAAATATTGGACAAATGTTTAAAAATAGATCAAATATAGGGACAAAGAATGCCATATTCCACAGAAAATGCAGAGGAGGCTTTGGCTAAACCAGTCACTGCCACTAATATAAAATAAATGGCCGACAGTAGCTTCACTGTGTCCACTGTGGGTTAATGGTGAGAGTGTGGAACAGCAGTTAAAAAAAACCACAGCCACAGACATGCTCAGGGTAAAAACCTCACTTTTTTCTTTTTTAAGGACAAAAAAGTTATATTGAGCCTTTGCAGAGTAAGATAGATTGAAAATTCCCAAATATTTCTTTAACAAAAGGCTTTTTATAAATACACATAGAAGAAGAAGAAATCAACTTTAGCTCATAAATATTTGTGTTCTTTGAGCCTCAACTGTTTCTCATCTTTTCTCATCTCATTTAATCCGGAGATTTATTTTCCCCATATTTTCCACAACCAAATCCTCAATCATGTGGAAGCTGCAGTTTCTTTCTACACCACTAGGGGGCTCACAGCTGCAGAGAGACACCAGATTGGCTTCCAATGCAGAGTATGTGAATGATTTTACAATGAATTTCAGTGTAATGTCCACGTATGTGCACATGTTCCATTGTACACATTTGTATTTGCATTTATGTTTGGCGTGCATGTGTGTGTGTGTGTGTGTGTGTGTGTGTGTGTGTGTGTGTGTGCTTGTGTGCGTGTGCGTGTGTGTGTGTTCATTTCAGGAAGATGCCTGTGGTGTGTGTGCGTGTGTTTGCGTGTGTGTGTGTTGGGGATGTTCAGTGTAAACTGTTTAGAGTAGACAGTGTAGAGTTTGGCCGTGGACTTGACATGTGTCTCGTCATCTAAACTGTGGATTAGGCCGTCTCACTCCCACTTCCTTCTTCGTTGACTTGTCCGTCCCACTGTTGTCTTTCTGTCTTTTTCCGTATGTAAAATCTTTCCATATTTAAAGTCCCTCAGTGCGTTTTATTGTTAGTCGGCATTCAACACTGAAGAAACACAACACCGACATACAAGAGTTTTGGTTTGTTTTCTGATTTTGAGGTGACACTTCTTGTTTTCTAGCCTTATAGAATTGATTATTGTTAGTTTTTGTAGAACTGTAAAATGTAAATCTAAATTATAAAATGAGCAACATCCTTCATATATCTCCCACATAGAGGGGATATGAAATGATTAGTTGGTTTTATTTCCAGGGCTTGAACAATAAGACACAAAATCAACGACCTCAATCACGACTGACCACCGAGGATTTATCTTCAGTGAATACATTTGCATTCATACAATATTCCTTATAATTAAAAGGACATTCACATCAACAGTACACTCTCTGTGGATATTCTCAAATAGGTTGTAAGGCCTTTACACATCCACAGTTAATTTGTATGACATGACTTTGAACTTTCACACAGAACACGAATGTTTTGCAGTGAAAAAGCAGTTATTTTTATTTTAATCCAAGGTAAATTTTTTTGAGATTCAACACAACGTGCCTCAACCAGTCAATTTTGTGACAATAACATATTGTGACGACAATAATGATGAACCTGTTGACCATGGACCATGTTTTATCTAAACACAAAATTGTAAAGATAATGAAGTGAAGGACGACGTGTGGAGGAGCATCAACAGACAACTGAGGAAATGAGGAGTTTCTGTAACGTGAATGTCATATGAATCCAGTTTGCTCTGTGTGCGTGTTTTTACGTCAGCGCCAAAGTATAATGGAGCCAAATAAACAGAAGATGCTGGACCAGGATTTCAGGATGCAAATGAGGCCTGAGGTGATGCTGAATCCAAACACGAGTGAATATATTTCAGACTTTTATTTCACAAGTGGTGTAACTTCTGTAAACGTCACATCTGATTGAATCTTAAACGCGGTTGGTTATTGAAGCTGTCAATCATACATTTAACCTCCGTATCCATCTGGAAACATATCAGCCAAACTGTCCACGATATGCTAGAGTCAAACTCACATACAGCCCAACATGAACCAGTAAAATAATAGAAAAATAAGATATGGCTTTTTTAAGTCCCACAATGGGAAATTCCAGATATAGCCTATTGTTATTATTATTATTATTATTATTATTATTATTATTATTATTATTATTATTATTATTATATTGAAAATTCCATATTTTTCTCTTTATTTTAATGCAAAAAAAATTAAATTACATTATGAAAATGTTAAAATGTCAACATTTACAAGCATCCCTTTCCCACAAAAATAATGAATAACCTGAACAACCTGAAATTTCTCAAGAAAAATAAATATAATTTTAACAACATTATGCCTTAACTCATTTATAGATGTGCATTACAGATGGCAGTGGATCTATGAAGGCACAAAACATTTTGTAGGCCAGGACAGACAGAATATTGTTTGCAGTTTTGGAATTTGGATTTATTATTTATAACTTATTCTGCTTTTATTTTACTGATCTGACCCCCTTGAGATCAAACTGAGCCAAAATGAGTTTGACATCTTTATTGTTTTCATTGTATATTTTGCACTTTGCAAATTCATCCCATACTCTGTCTGTCTGTCTGTCTGTCTGTCTGTCTGTCTGTCTGTCTGTCTATCTATCTATCTATCTATCTATCAAGTTCTGTGTTTTAGGGTAAATTTGGAAATCATCCACCCATCTTTGCTTCATAAGGGCTACATTTTCTGCTGCTTTTGGACCAAATCATGACTACAATCAACTGAAGATATCAGGCATCGTGATTTTAAAATGTCCCCCATTGCAATATTTTTTTCAGAACATGTCACAGGCCTGAATGAAAGGAATGGATGCTGAACCAGACAAAATGACAAGTTAGAAATCCCCACTTTCTGTTTTGATGAAGAGTTTTGAGCGTATCATCACTGAGAACCCGTTTTCCCTTGTCCAAACAAAAGGTTTATCTGAATGGACTCTCTAACCTTCCTGCCAAGTCGCACCATCAGCGATCGATGTTTGGGGGCCAGAGAATTAAACAGTCATGAGAAATCACATCCTGTTTTGTCATTATAATCTTCTACATCAACACAGAAATCTGATGATGTCTCAGATGAAGTTGGGGTGTGTGTAACAACCGCCACAGTTCCTGAATATCTTGGCATGTTAGCAGCTCAGCCTTTAGTGTCATGTTTACTTTCCCACTTAATGTAATCTTTCTGGGAAGAGAAACGCTATTTCTGGGAATTCACATCATTAGCTTTTACCTGGTTTACATGAAGGACGAGGTTTCACTGAGGGGACTGTATTCGTCATAAGCAGACCCCAGCGAGAGCCATGGAAAGAGTCTGTATTGACACAGCGACGGTGATGTGACATTCCCCTCACTCAGCGACGGCCCAGAGGAACTTCCTGTGTGGCCAGGGTGAGTCCTGATTGGCCCTTTCAGGGAGCAACAGGAAGTAGCTAGACATATATCAGTCAACTGGAGGCTAGCACTCCAAAGCTGTGGAACAATAAACATAGCCTGGTGCACACTCATTCAGTCACACACACACGCACACACACACACATTTACAGTCATGATTCTATCACTTCAGGGGACCATACATTGACTTACATTCATATCCTGGAGACGTAACCTAATATGAATCATAACAGCAAAAAGTCTAAGCCTGACCTCGGTCTTAAAAACAAGTCTCAACCCTCAAATGCATTGATTTACATGAGAGAAACCTGCATTTTGTCCCTTAAACAAACCTGACTCAACAGATTTACGTCCCCATAACATAAGTAATACTCGTCCACACATGCAAACACACACAGACATTCTTTCCTACAAAAACATTTGGCTTCCGTTGCTACGTCTGCTTCTTAAGTCATGTCACACAAGAAACACCGTGGCCCTGACCGCTCATTCAGTAGCATTAAACACACACACATACCTCACTTTTACAGCATAGCACTTAATGTAACCTCTGCTTTACATCATGGACCGTATAGTGTAATGCTGACTGAGTTGGTGCAGTCCTGGATCTGGAGTCGGCATAATGGTCACTATGAGTCCATGCAGAAGCACATACAATAAGTATGCAGCTGAGTCTGGACTCACCCAGTCTCCATGGATGCTTATGTATCCAGATGATATTGAACACAGGACTCAGAATCACCTGCTATAGCAAAAGATGGTTTTATTAACAATATATACAAAAATAGACCCAATGTCCCTGTATCCTACCAGCATGTTCTGTCAAGAATCAATAACAAGCTGAATGTGAGAGGTTGTCAGGTTCTACCGCTATGTTAGTCATGTGGTCTCGATGCAGGAGATCGATCTCCCAGTAGAAGTTGGTGGTACTTTCACTGGAGAACTCAGCTAATTAAATCAAAATCCATATATGACTTCCTATCAGTGCTCAATAGTAACTACATTGATATCTCTAACAATTTTCACGTTATAAACCATCAAAATATGGCCCATTATACGTAAAGGCAAATTTGTAATATTTCAAAAATTTGTTAAAAATTAAAAAAATCTAAATTTTTCAGAACTGCAAAAAATCATTAAATACATCATCCTAGGGAAGCTTCACATAAAATTTTAAATCAATCCACCCAGTAGTTTTGCCAGGGATGATGATTGAAGAAATTGTTAATGAAGGCGACAAAGATGACGACAAAGACGACAACAGACAAAACGCTTTCACAATAGTGATCCAATCGTGTCTTATCGAGCCTGTGAGTGAAAAAGTTTAATTCAATTACACATCCATACAAAAACCCATTATAGGACCCATTTACCAGACCAAACAAGTAAGAAATGAAACATGTTCTATAGTTAATATGTATGTACGTAAGAAGACTGGGCCAGTAAAAAAAAACAAAACAAAACAAAAACTTAGCTTAATTGTAAATATTCACAACGAACAGAAGTCGGTCTGGAAGGTTAGTGGTGCAGAGCAGCTGGTGATAACCAGTTTGCATGAAGGTGATTACTATAGGCAGGCAATTATTAAAAACACCACTACAAAACAGTCAACTCAGAAATGCAGAGATCTGATCATTGATAAGGAGGAGGATGCAAACCACAAAATAACACATATGCAAATGGAAAAAAACACTGCTCACACCCCTTTAGCAACAACTGTATTAAACCATCCCCAAAGTACCATCGGTTCTCTATCCTTAAAAATCATTGAATTGAATTTGAAAATAAAATACAACAGATGCGGTTAAAACGCTCTGTTATTTTTTAAAACACTATATATTAAAGTCCAGTTCAGCAGACATAGGGTGTTGGGTCAGGTCAAGAATGACAACGGGTGTACGAAGGCCCGTCATGAGTGAGTTTGGATGCGAGTGTTCGTCTTCATTTCCATTCCTGGATGTTGGTTGCTAGCTGCTTTCATGGATTTGTCTGCTTCCTTTAAAAACATGGAAGAAGTAAAAGATTTGTACTTAAATAGCTCCCAAAAAGTCATATGCAACATTATTTGTCAGGTAAAAATATTCTCCCAGGATATATTTTTTCATCTACTAGTGGTGAGTGAGCCACTTAATGTCAAGTTAATTATGAGGTGGTATGAAATATAACATTGCACTCATCACTATGCCTTTGACCAGCAGTTTAAAAATGTAAACGTGATGCCAATTCATAATATATTTTTGTTCGGTTGTCTGGAAGACACTAAGTTTATCTCTTAGGTTTTGAGTTCAGAACGTTTAGCGACCACTGCTGAACATAAATAAAACCATTTCCACCATAAAGAAACAAAGTCATGCATAAAAATACACCAGCATTGAAGGAAATGAAATGTTTAATTCAAAGAACTTCCTGGGAAGGACCTCCACAAATCCCACTGAACATGTTCCAACCCAACAAACAGCCAAGAACTTACCTTTCAGATGGCAGCATGGACGACAGATGTGTCACAATATGTCAGCAATTAATGACACTGTAGTTACCAAATGTGGTCCCACAGTGACCAGACTGACATAATAATACAGTAAAGTCGAAGTTCAAGGGACTATATGTAGCATTTCTACTTTGAAATAGTAAAAAAAAAATATCACCTAAAAGTGTTATTAGTGTGTTAAGAATAAATTATTCTGAAGGTGTGTCAAAGATGCCAATGTATTGGATTACAGAAGTGTTTTTCAACTTGAACATGGGGTTGGCTGAAATTTCTAGTAATTGATAGAAACACAGATACAGTCTGTGGATACACAGTATTGATTCATTGGTGGTTTTTGGTCCTGAGAGTTTGGAATATAAGCACTTTAGGTTTAGGTGTGCATTATGGCTGTTCTATTCCTATAATTTCAATGTCTTGAAGGGTTAATTGGATTATTTCACAGGTTTTGTTGTATCATGTTTGTGATTAACAGATGCAAAGCAGCGCTTTTGAGCCTCTAGTGATGCTTTACCCTGTGACCTTTCTGTTCAGACAGGCCTCCATTCACATTTGACTGACAGCTGAACAAACAAAAACCCAATGTGAACAAGTGTTTTCTGGCATCTGAATGAAGGAAACCCAGTCCAGAAACACCAGTCTAACAACAGCCACACAGAAATGGTTGGAATCTAATTTATGGGGCTATTTTTCCACCTCTAAATCTGTGCAATGCTGCCAAATAGCCACACAAATCGCACTGTGAAACAAAGTGTTTCTTGCAAGAAATAAACATTGTGACATAAACGGGCTGCTGCTGACAGTCAAGGCTATCTGAAGTGTGTGACAGTGTGTGTCAAGGTTTAGAGATTGGTTCTAGTCTGGATGTCATTACACATACATTATCTGTCTGTATATGTCTGTTTGCCTTTACCCAACCTTCTGGATGACACAGAAACCAAAATAGAGGTGGATACTAGATAGAAACAAGCATAATCAGACTTAAAGTGCCAAACCTTTTCAAAACAAGTGGTTCCAGGCACAACAAACCCCACTCCTCGCACATATTCTGCCCATTATAAGTAAATGGGAAGATTTGAAAAATTCATAAAAACTTTGAACTTTGACCTACTGTTCCCAAAATGTAATGTGATCCATTCTGGGTCAATTTGGTATGAATTCAACCAATAGTTTTGCTGCTACAGACATGTGAAATTTGCCCATTATAAGTAAATGGAGGGGGAAAAAAAAGATTTAAAAAATTCATAAAAAATTGTACCTTTGAACAACTTTTCCCAAAATTTAATGAGATCTGGCACACCCAACCAAAAACAATACCCCTTGCCTGCCCTTTGGGGGGCAGGATAATAAACTGTAAAAAAAAACAAAAGAAAATACACACAGACAGAATTATCCAGACTTTTTCATGTTTTCTTTATTGTTGCTGGAATATCAACACTTCTGGCTGGACATCCATAGATATTGGCCCCTACAGTACAGACAGTAAGTTTGGAAATTAAATGTGTCCCAAATAAAAATGTATATACTACTGCTTCTACAGTTTATTAAATCTGAGTCTATGATCAAATCATAAAGCAGTGTTTCACTTTGACAGTGTTTCACAAGTCAGACCTAAAGCTATGAAGACCAGTCACTGGTCCATAAAATGACATTGTTCTATTGTGGATTTTAAGTACAACTCTGTTGTTCAAACAGTTACAGTCCATTGTAACATCACTGAACACATTTTCCTGTATCAGAATTTGGATTTTTACTCTCAAAAATAAAGTTTGATTCCATACTTCAATGCTTAAAAGGATTTTAAAACATTCTAAGTCATTGATAAAATATAATTTAATGTTTCAGATGTGTAGTGGAGGCATCAATATAAACATAGGTTTATGTCCTGCCCACACTAACAAGGATATTTTTCTTTCTCAATTTTTTTTCTAGTATGTTTTTTTTTTTTTTTTGGGGGGGGATGCACACAAACTAGAGTTTAAAAATCTACACTTTAGAATGCTTTAGTGTTGCGAGCTAAACCACAATGATATGTGGACGAGGCGGCCAAACATTAAAAAAAAAGTGTTTCTTAAAACATCCACATTAGTGTGAACAGGGCATTATTCTAAGCCAAAATCATTATTCTAACCTTTACACAAAGATCATGACTTCTCACGTAAAACAACGTTAATAGGTTTTGTCAGTCAGTCACACTGTACTCAGTTCTTTAATACTTTAGACTGCGATGTGTATTTAATACTACAAAACTCCCATGTCTTCTGAAGATATTGGCCAAAGTGAAATATCCCAAACACTGACATTAATCTTAAGGCGAGTGTAAAATGAGGATGTTAGTGACAAACACGTTTAAGGCACTGCACACATAGATAATCTAGTTCTGGGTCACAAACAAATTAATAACTGCATATATATTGTCTACAGGAAACGCACAATACAAACGAGATAATCATGACATAAAGTCCATAAACAAAATCCTACAGTACATCTGGACAGTTTTACACAGTTGCATTTACAAACACAAAACACTTTCCCTTTGGTGATTATTCTGGAATATATATATTTATATACACACATACTGTACATGTACTTACAATGGTATACAAAGAATGACACTGGTAACAAAATGATCAAATTTAGTTGGTTTCTGTGTATAACCTGAATCAATACTTTGTTATGAACATGGTTAATGTCAATGTCGTAGATGAGTTTTAATCAAAACTACTCTAATGCGGGATAAAAGTTAACAGACAAAAAGGATTCAATTAATGTTTCAATAGAGATTGGTGTCTTGAAATTATTTTATTTCTTATCTATTGTCAGTGTTAAGGCACAAACAGGAGATTTAAAGGCTAAATTCAGTCAGTAAGAAAGTCCTTCTACTAACAAATATCAGCAGGGGGTTTGGAAAGAGGCAAGACTAAGAACACGTGAAGCGATCCTGAGAATGTGAACGCCCTTTCAAGATAAAATAAGTCATGTTTCCTGTCAAAGACGAGCAGGAAACTGTGCGACTCCAACAGGCTGAAGTACCTGCTAACTTTAATCCATCACTGCAGTTCGATGAACAACACAGCATCTTGGAAAACATTGGACTTGTAATGTTGGCCGTGTTTCTGACTCTGCTGTCAGCTGTTGGGAACTTTGTCCATGTATTTTAGCCAACACGTGTTTCGATTCAAGTCACGACAAGGCGTTTAGCTGGCATTTTTTAACCACATACGTCACAACAAGGCCCTTGTTGAAGTTCAGAAATACAAATTAATAGCAGAGGACTAGGAGTGCACTTGTACAAACGCATACATAACACGATTTAACACTGTATTGGCTCTAAGTCACTTTAAGACAAAGAAAGTTCACTACATTTTATCGTTTAATAATAGGTAAACGGTCAAAACTGCTTATGCTGTTGATTGGTAAACATTCAGTAAAGACATTAAGATAATTATCCACCACAAGCACCTTGTACTGTATCATAAAAAAGAATGGAGAATATCTCAATAACACTTCATATCACCCATAAAACTATCTGACAAAGTGTGTACAAATCAGCATAACTGTCTGTGAAAAAGGAAACATAGATGGACTCAAATTCTGTTTTACTTGGAACGTTTTACTAAAGGAAAGTAAACTTCTCATGCTGTTGTTTCAGTGAAAGGAGTGAAGCTCAGTCAGAAATAGCGCTCAAGTCATCGTACAAGTTCAAGTCAAAGTCAAAGGGCAACGCCAGACATGAGAGCGATTCTACGCCCAGAAAACTGGCAAATATGTCAATATATTATGTTGAGTTGAGCATTAGTTGCGGGCTATCGGGATGCAGGGTTTCTGTTCAAAATGGTGCAAATTTGAACTCAATTTCCAAAAATTGCTGATCCATCACTATCTTTAACAATTTGTCTATTAGATATAAGGTGTACTTTTACATTACTTCATATAAATCATATAAGATATGTTGACAGATGACCTGAAGCTGTTTTAGCTTTTGTTTCTTAAATCAAACCACTGATCTGGATCATAACGTTCTTATAAACTCTTCCATAATTTGTCAAAGGTTTCATCTAACATCTCTTTCTGTCCATCCATGTTTATGACTTATTGCTGCTTTACATTTAATATATGACATTCTGGTTTATTTCTTGTTTTAACTGAGTGAAGACTGGTTTATCAATAAAAGGCTAATGCCAATAATTGGATTAATAAGGAAAGTGCAACTCCCCCACCTTTCCGAAACATATAAACTTGGGAGTTTTTTTTAATTCCCAAGTGAAAATATGAATAAAAACAGATGGATGGAAACACCTAGTATCATAAAGTAAAATCTGATTCATCCCAACTCATTATAATAAAATGTTGCCATTGTACTTTTCTGTAAACCACAGATACATGGAATATCAATATTTTTGGACCAAAAAAAAATTTGTTTTACATGAACCTTTCTCAATATGTATAAATCCATGTTGCAAACTTTTAACAGCTTGGATATTTGGTGTCAAGTGAAAGATGCAAGTGCTTGAGTAAAGACAGGAAAAGTAAACAAGTAACACATTTGGTAACTTTTCTGCAACCAGAACATTGTGGATTTTGTGTCTTTTCCATCAAACTCAAGCCTGCTGAAGTAAAGGCACAAAAAGACCACGTTTCAAGTTGAGATCAGGCGTTTGTGTCTTCCAAAAATGTACAAAGTTGATTGGTTTGGTGGCTATTTGGCTTAAATCACCCTGGTAGGTCTGGCATCACAAGCCCTTGTAAATAACAGTCTGTCATTTTGTCTGTAACCTTTGATTCTCACTCCAGATTCCACTGAAAACAGTTTTATTGGCCCTGACTGTCAACTGTTCCTGGGAAGATAGCACAACCTGATTTATGCCGCATCTGTTGATGCTAAATTAACCCATAAAGACCCAAACATCCACTGGCAACCAAAAGCATCTACTGACTTCAAATGTTTAATACTTGTTGATCCACTAATCCTATCAATACATGTAAATAATTGGTGTAAAATACAGTTTGTCATCTTTTCATGGTCATCAGATATGACCCATTTGGACGTTCAGAGACTCTGTAGTGAACATGGAAACACCGTCATCTTCTACAACATTGATTCACCAGTAAAACCCATGGAGTTTGACAAATGACAGTGGATGGCGACACTTGGTTTATGTTCAGTTGATATATTTGACTGAAAAAGTCACTTTTTCTTCCGTTTTCTCTGTTTTGTGATAAAATAACCCTCAACTTTAAATCTGAGCTTTTATGAATATCTACATAATCAGTACATTAAATATTGAAATATACCTAATTTTCACTTACCAAATGAAAAATACAGAGCATAATATTCGAATAAATGGTGATAAGTCACTTAAGAACAGTTAAAAATAGATAAAAATAAATATTTTGGGAACTGCCACAAAAGTAGCACTGGGTCTTTATGGGTTAAACCTAATCCTACCGGTTTGTTCTTTGGCTCTACCTACTGCTTAAGTCATCAGCTCTGCTCCACAGAAATAGTTTATATCCTGGAGAACTATCTAAGCAGTTTACATCAACTATCACACATGGAAAAACAAAGAGTGCAAACTAACCAATAAAGCTGAAAAGGTTTATCATCAAGGATTCGAGTTTCCCATACTGGCTTAATTCCTGTCTCAGCACATTCAAACCACCAGGAGGCAACTTCAGATAAACACTTTGACGTTCACTGAACTTTCCTAGCTTCCCTTTCCCCCAGTCAGACTCAGAGACACTCGATAAAAACCACCAGAGACAGCCAGCTCAGCACACGTCACGATCTGAAGCCTGTGTGTTAACGCTCACCAGATATGACCTTCTCCTCCTCGTCTCTGCACAGCACTGTTGCTCAGAGCCTGCCCTTAAAACTGCAAACATTCTCCTCCTCTTTTTTTTTTTCAGTTCCAGGACAGCTTGTCTTTAATTCCTCTGGGGGATTAAACAACACTGGATTTTGTTGGATCCTTTGTGTATTTAGTTTAGATGAAAGGAAGAAGCTGATGAAGACATTTGGAGTCATCTTTAGTCAGCAGTGGATTGAGGTTCTAAGGCCACTTGTCATCAAAAGATTAAGATATTAAAGCACAAAGTACTGACAATGACAGTACACTAATATTTTTTGGTAAGGTCCATGTTAAACATAGTGTAAAAAAAACTGGTTTTCATAGCTGCAGTTTTAGGATGACATTTGGAAGTGGTGCAAATACTAACATCATGCACTCGGTTTGCATTAGGTCATCTAAGGCATGTTAGAGCTGAACGTAACATGTAAAATAAACATCATTTAGTGTTGTGAGAATGGAAATGCCCACTTAATGACATTGGGTTCTTCTGTATACGAAAGAGAAGAAGTTTTTTTTCTTTTCTTTTTTTTTTTGCAATAATCGCAAAATAAGTGGAAAAAAGTGATCAACAACACTGGACAACAACAAAAACAAATTTCATCTGCTACTGGAGGAAAAACAACTGATGTTGACTAAATCAGTCATTCTGAGTCTAAATCTGGAATCAGAATTTCTCCAACATGCCAAGATTTTGAGTTATGTGAACCTGTAAGAGAACAAACTTGTACTTTTGTGTAATCATAATCCAAAGATAACATGTACTACACTAGTCACACTTACTAATAGATGTGAACATCAAGACCATTGAAGAATAAACCTCTGCATCAGAGCCCATTAGCTTGGATCTAAAATGTTTCTTGTTTTCTCTTCTTTGACAGTTTCCTGCTGTAGAACCAATAATAACCATCCCCATGTTTGAAGCCCCTTGGTGCCTGGGTTACATTTCAGAAATTCATTCATTCATTCATTCATTCATTTTCTGAACCTGCTTTATCCTCACTAGGCTCACAGGGGTCGCTGGAGCCTATCCCAGCTACTTATGGGCGAAGGCGGGGTACACCCTCTCACATTCACACCTATGGGCAATTTAGATTAACCCATTAACAGTGCATGTGACCGTCTTGCTGTGAGGCACGAGTGCTATCCACTGTATCGTGGCTCTATTGTTGACCACAAAATGAAAAATTGCGCCACTTGTATGACTGAATCTCAAGCTGTTAATTCTGGGGCCGAACTTTGAGGGGGATGGGACGACTATTGAGTTCTCTAATCTCAGGTCCAGTGGAAATTCCCAGTGTCATATTGGCGTCACTTTGGACTGCACCAAATGTTTCCAACGGGCATTGAAAGCCTTAGAGTTTACTTGTGCGTAACTCAAAATCCTCACATCCATCATTGCTGACTGGTGTTATCTAGTATTGTCAAACAAGCTTAGAGGTGCAATACTGCCACCAAATGAACCGGACTCACTACACGGGAGAGTCTGCTGAGTCGAGTACATCAACCTCATGGTAAAATCCAATGTATTGGTCTAGTCGAGTGTTTGACTTCATGTAAAACCAGCTTGACTTTTGCATAACTCAAAAACTCAAAATCCAGTATGAACAGTTTATGTAAAAATCAGGTGTTTTTCCTCAGAGCAGAATCAGGTTGTCGACCAGTGTGACCGACGAGGATTAAGGAAGGAAGCGCCTCTCTAAGCCTTGCCCTTAAAATAAGGACTCGAAGTTACAGGTACTTGTAGAGAAGTGTATCCTAAAATATGATGATTTCAAATGATAATGAAATGCTGAAATTGTTGTGTCATGTATATATGATGTTCTAGATAAATCCATATGAATATGGACCTGAAATGAACCCGTTACTAAAGGGTACGTTGAAGACAGAGGGAGGGTTCTACTGGCATTACCTTCACTTCACAGATTACCTTTAAATAGTTCATAAAAGCCAGTAACAACACATTTAACACAAAATAATAAACAGCTAAACAAAAATACTAACAGCCTATCAGAGTCCTTGACAATCAGACTCCTTTCCAACGAGTGTTTTTTTTTTTAATCCTCTTCATTGTTGCATCTTCTTCACTGTGATTCTCCTCCTGTTCACTTCATCTAAAGCCTCACATGTGGGTTAAGTTCATTTAATGTTCACAGTCCATTTTGACCTTCTCTTAACACTATTTAACTTCTCCATCCCGCATCGCTGCGCCCTCCAGCCTCCTTTTATACCACCGAGTGTTCATTATGGTGATGGTGATGCATCCCGCCGCTCAGCACCGTGTGGTTGATGGATGACGCCGACCTGTCGGAGCCCTCTGCCGCCGTGCCATTGACGTTCTCCTGTCGCTGGCAGCAAAGGATTTGCCTGAAGGTGGCGCTCATTTCCTTATCGCGGTAGGAGTAGATGATGGGGTTCATGGCTGAGTTGAACTCGGCGAGGAGGAGGAAGAACTTTTCGTAAGTCAGGACGTTGCAGCTTGCACAGAAGACGTCGAGAAGGAGGATGACGAGGCCTGGGGTCCAGCAGATGATGAAGGCACCTGAGGGGGAACAGGACAAGAAGGAAAATGAAGATATCAGCACCGTTTACCACCTCAACAAAAAGAAAACCACAAATCTTTAGTGTTATGTTTCAGTTGCCCGGGGCCACAGGGAGGTTTATACCAACTCTCAAAGACTTGAAAAGCGTTGATTCACCAGTAAAAACCCATGTAGTTTGGAGAAAATGACTAAAATTACTGTCATCTGTCACAGTTTTCTCCATTTAGACCCAATAACCTTTGAATTAATTAAATAGCCTATAGGAAAATACTTGAGTTTCACAGAAAAATGCTAAATGCAGAGATATGTCATAACAAATCATAACCAACGGTGGTAAATCACTTTAATGCAGAGAATTCATTTGAAAGTTATCACAAACATTGTTTAAGGGTTAAGCTGTTCATTGTAGCGCTTTAGTTTTATGTTTCCACATCCTTTCAAGTCAAAGCAGTTTCATAATATGAAAAATAACCCTATTTACCACAACTTGACGTACAATATTGATAAATAGAAATAAATAAAAAGTGTACACGTGTGAACAATGACACAACAGTACAGCTCCACTGCTTCTCATTACGGCTGCATGACAGGACAATATTTCATTTCGTATTATGCTCTGTTGGTTACATTGCTGAACTGTAAATCACCCTCTTTATGATGAGATTTTTTTGCCATTCGATCATTTTGAGTTCTTCCACATGGATGCAAAATGGAAAACTGCACAAAAACAGCAGGAAAACAAGGAGAGAGAATGTGACACAGAATGTGATCATTTTGAGCCAGAATAGTTTTTATGGGTGTAAAAGATTAATTCATTACATTTGATTATTTCTTTATTTAGAGAATGTTTCATGATAATGTTTCATGAGAATGTTTCAGCTTCATGATATACGTTTTCTGGGACTTTTGGGAATGCAGTTTTTATATTTACATATTTTTACAATCTGATACTTTGACACATTTACCACAAACTGTAACTTTCTTGGCTCGTAAAATTATCTTGTAAACTTAAAAAACACGTGTAAATAATGCATAACTAAGACAATATTAAAACGAATTCGTGGTCTCTTACCATTGACTGTAAACCAATATTTTTTCAAACTAAACTCCCATAGGACACAGCGGGAAGGGGCGGGACTTAAACTCTTTGTATCACTTGACCTCCATTTATTCAATGTTCAATGAGTCAAGTACCAATGTGATTACATCATTATTCAATGTGTTGCATCGTGGATTGTATTTAGTATTAATGCCTCCAGGTTAGTGAAAGTATTTAACTGTGTTTTTCCAGTATTAAAAATGACAAATGGTTGAGGCTTAGTTCACAATAGAACTTATTCATGAATATATCATGACAAATATGACTCTGTGCATAAGTGAACATTCCACACTGTGCAGACCTGACCTATCACTTCTACTGCTGCTATTTCCACATCACCTTATGGTATTATCTTGAATAACTAAACCATTTTAAAGAGATAAATC
>JAPQRP010000005.1:44898253-44926321 GCA_037367295.1 Apogon hyalosoma | reverse complement strand
CAACTGATGACGTCATAATATGCAAATTAGATGAACAAAATCACCCTCAACATATACTTTTTTCTGCATATACTATAAATTCTAATTCACAGTATACCTCTATCTCCTAACAGTTTTATACAATAAGTATTTGAATTAAAGAGGCCAAAAATGAAGGATGATCAGAAAAAAAAAACGGGGCGGCCAAATGACTGCATGTTTTTACGAGACCAAGTCGCACAGTTTATGTTTATCTTTAAGACTGGATGCAAAGTTTACATATTTGTATATTTGAGACCAAGTGTGACAATTGTATGATTTTAGCTTTAAGACTGAGGGTGATATTTGTATAAAATCAGCTGAAATGTATGTGTTTTTATGTTTAAGGCTGAGTGCAACATCTGCCTGTTTTACCTTTAAGACAGAATTAGATGTTTGCACATTTTACTTTGTAATATTTACATGTTTTATGTAAGTAGACATTTGCGTGTTTTTACCATTAAATGTGACTTTTGTGTGTTTGTGATAGTTGCATGATTTCACTTTGATAAACTGTGTGGAATTTATATGTTTTTACGTAAAAGACCAAGACCAACATTTGCCTGCTTGCGGTGTTTTTACTTTTAGACTTTTAGAGTGCAACTTTGCGTGTTTTATCATAATAACTGAACATAACATTTGAAGCATTGTTACTTTTAAAACTCAACGTGATATTTTTTGCACGTTTGCAATGTTTACATCATTAAGTTCATGTCTATAAATTGCACGTTGTGATGTGTGCATGTTTTATCTTGAAGACTGAACATGATATTTGCGATGTTTACATGTTCTTACTTTCAGACAGCTAACCACAGTAAACACCGACAGTTCTGTGTCCAGAAAACCCTCAGGTTTTATGAGACTGTTTTCAAAAGCACTTATGTCTTTCTGGAATAAAACTTCTCTAACTCTCCAAACACTGAGTTTTGCCTCTACAACCTGGTAATAAGCCTGGTTCTCACAATTGTAGATAATTAACTTTGATTATGTAATGTAGAAATAAGCTTATTGGCTATGGATGCAGCTATAGTATGAAAGTCAAATGAAACCTCTACATCAGAGTGATTTTCTTTGTGTTTGAACCATGTCTCAGTCTGATGTAAACCCACTCAGACCTTTGCCGGACCCATCCATCCCAACCACATCCTCAGTTGTGATAACAGTAACAACAATTCCATGGTATTTCCACTTCTACTTTTGACAGAAAACTCATTAACTGAACAAATTACAAAATGTCCTTTTTCAGGAAAACACGATATACAAAGTCATGAAGTCTTTTACCAAACAACCAGTTCTAACATTTTCTGTTAATGTTGATGGAAAGCGACGATACCGTGACCTGTCAGTGGTCATGTCAGCTTTTCCATCAGCACTTCCTAATGCATCACACATTAGAGCGTCTTCATATTGTGGTGATGTATTCCATATGGAGTAACACACTTGAGTCATTTTAGAGCTGCACATTCATCGCTGTCATTGCATTATTTTTTTTTTTAAAGGATTTCTCATGTGTCTTCATCCTGGCTTAGGTTTCCACTAATGTGCAATTCTCCCAAGCTCGAAAAATTGAGTAAACACTCACTATTAAATTACTGCTCTCATTTTTCTTGATGTCTTACTCCCTTTCTTGCCATTAATCTCCTTGTATGTGTCTCCCTTTCCTTCTGCTGCTGTATTTCCTGTACTTCTCATTTGTATCTCTGTCTGTCCTCCATTGCGATTCTGTTTTTATCCCTTATATTCCACCTTCTCCAAAGCTTCTCTTACCCTTTTTTATGCTTTTTCTCCATGTTTTTATTTATATTTTCTCTTACTCTTCTCAGTCTCTTTCACTCTCATTCTTAGTTTCCTGTTACTCTGGCTTTGTTTATCGCCTATCATTTTCACAAGCCAGGCTGCCGTCTGAGGTTGTGACCATGATCCCACTGAAATCAGTCAGTGGACAGAAACAATTATGCAGATTTCTAAAATAGCTTAGTGGCTTTCTGTTAGTCCACAGCAGGATTTATTTTTCCTGTCAGTTTCCCACATTGCTACTTACACACACACACACACACACACACACACACACACAGCAGATTAGATTAAAGTGCACATTCAGTAGCGTGTGTTTACAGTTATTGATAAAGGGTGCTGTGGTGTACACAGTGATGGAGTGGCGGTAATGTCACAGTGATCTAATAGTTACAGAAACAAGCTTTTGACTGGAAGTACACTGGGTTCTTTGCGATGGCAATAATGGAGATTTCTGTTCTAAAAGCACCAGATGGCTCTAGTGTCGACCACAGACCCACTCACTGATAGATGTGTAGTGTTTTAAACCTCAGTTTTCTTGCATTGTATTACGTCAAAAATAAAAAATAAAAAAAGCAAAGCTCACAGCTAACGTTCTTCAATCACAACTGATTTAAAGACTTAAACTGCTAGTGACCAAAGCATTTACTGATCTAAAATGTTTAGTAACTTTTGAACTGCTAATCCTATCAATACATTAACATTTTTCAGGTAAAAATCAGTTTTTCAGCTTCTTTGCAGCATCAGATGTGTCTTTTTTTGGATGTTCACAGGATCTGTAGTGAACGTGGGTTCACTATCATCTTCTGCAACCTTGATTCACCAATAAAACCCATTGAATTTGACAAAGGACAGTGGTGGTAGATGCTGGTTTTTATCTTCAGTTAATGATATATTTTGCTGAAAAAGTCAGCAGTTTTTGCTGTTTTGATGTAATTTCCTTTGAATGTATTCTTAGTTTTCATGAACATCTATTCGATCAGTAAATTACATACAAGCACATAGCTGAATTTTCTACAAAATGAAAAGGGAAATGTTATACATGGTGATAGATCACTTAGGAAAGGTTCAATGTAAAGAAAAATGTATTTGGAAGTTACCACAAAAATAGTTCTAGATCTATTTTAAGAAGGGTTAAACAATATTATGGTTCGGCATCTGTTTTATGAGCAGAACATAATGCACTCAATATCAGTCTATTCAATTTAATCATATTGTATAAATGACTGACGATGTCTGTCATCTATCGTTTTCTGTCACTTCAGGGTAAGAAACTGCTCTGCTTTCGGTCCGGGAACAAGTGCTCTGTTACAAGCACAGAAAGATGTAGCTGACATGATCAATACTTGGCAGAAAAACATCCATTTTTAAGCTTTTTTTATGTTTCTCACTTTAATCCTTGACTTTCAGTTTGCAGAATGATGTCTGTAATGTTTAGCACTTGAAATGTTCCCAAGATTCATCTGTGAAGGAGAGAAATGTTCTCAAAAATCTGATTTTAAGAAGCACAGAAATCTGGAACGCCCTGTTTCAAGTATGATGTGGAAACATGAAGACATCAGATAGACTGAGTGTGAACTTTTAGAGGAAAGAATGGATTCAGAATTTTTCAACGAATGTAGAATGGAAGATGTCAACATTTTATAGCATAAAACCTTATTAAACTCAAATTACTACATGTGGTAAATTAGGTTTGTTATGTCTTATGTCACGACTTATAAGAGTTTAACATTTTAGGGTCAATAGATTTAAAATAGGGGGAGACCATTTAAGAAATTACTATTTTTGTGTTGATAATAACTAAAACTAATGTTCATAATACACTAAAATGAAAAATGTTAACTAACTATTTGGTATCCTTTAAATTTCTTCTTTTTTTTCTTCTTAATCTGTTTATCTTTGGAAAAAAAATCCATTATGGTCAATTCTGGACAAATATGTATTGAATGGTTAGAGACAAGTAATTCCCTTTGAATCATGCATCATTTGCATATCATGTTTGTCGATCTAAAAGAATTTCACAAGTCAAAGAAGTGGAAGTTTGTGGTAAAACTGTCTAAGTATGAAAATACATAAATATAAAAATTACAACCCAAATGTCATGGAGGTGATTTCATTGTGCGTCTGTTCTAAGTTTTTGAAGGTCTTTAGCCTCAATATGACCAAACTGGGGGAAATTTCACTTCTTTGAATACTTTTTCCCCTTGTTCTGAAGATTAATATAAAATACTCCAAGGCAACAGTGTTAGTGTTGGTAAAATGTAACACATGTGATGAGAGATGCAGTCCACTGAACGGTTTCCACACAAAACTACATGTTTCTTTTGCATAAACTGTGACCTTCTTTTATAAAATTATCTCTTAAATTGACAAACATCCTGTGTAAATGCTGACAACTCAAACATAATCAAAAAATGACATGTACCACACTATATTACCACACATTCATGTTTTTGTAACACTAGGGGTTTTCTTATCATTTTCAAAGAATTTCTTCAGTGTCTTCCTTTAATAAACATACTAAAACTTTCAGATCCATTTCTTATAGAGGCAGTCACATGACATATGTACTTTTTTTAAGCTAAAAGGCAAAAAATAACTAATAATATTGCTCCTTGCTAACAGTATTTGCTTTAATAGTATGATAAGTGCAGCTGACAGAATACATGAATCATGTATCGTCACACCCAGGAAGTAGTTAATGATACTGTACGTGTTTAAGGAGATGATTGGCGCCGTTGGAACGGTTTTCACTATGACAGAAGCTGCTTTTGTGAGTGATTAGAAAGTGTGCACAGTAATTTCTTTCATTAAGTGCTTTACACTCAACCACATGCGCACACACAGTCAAATGTACAGAAAACAGGTGACAATGCGAGCTGCATACCAGGCGCGTTTCCATGCTGACTGTGGATTGGAGGATTTGGCTTAGGATCAGCCTTGATTGGTTCTGCTCTTAGTCAGCCAGAAAAACACAAAGACATTATAGCAGCAGAGAAAAGGAAGTGTAAGTGGATGCCAGGGTTCGCATGTGTGGATAACAACCACTTTATGGCCATTATTTAAAGCGTTAATGCAGAAATCAGTGGTGAAAACGCCACTTATTGCTAACACTGTGGCGCTTGCATGTGTTGTAGGAGGTGGTATGTGTTGGCGCTCCGTCCAGTCTGACCGCATACAGCAACATAAGCTTTAGCATAATCAAATCATTCACAGAGGAACCCGATAAGAGCCAGCACCTGACACACAGCACACACCGTCACGGCTAATTTCACTGAGCTTTTGACTCATTGATGAATGATGAAGGGAAGCTCTGTTGATGTCATTCAAATGATGTTTTCTCAGCAGAGTAATGACAGTAGAGCTGCAAGGATTAGCTGTTTAGTTGTTGACAATCAAATTACTCAACTCTTCATACAATTATCAATCAAACCAGTTGTTTGTTAACTCATAAAGACCCAACATCCCCCGTCGACCAAAACCATCCACTGATGTCAACTGTTTAGTACTTGTTGATCCACTAACAAATAAATAATTGGTGTAAAATGCAGTTTGTCATCTTTTCATGGTCATCAGATATGACCCACTTGGATGTTCAGAGGCTCCATAGTGAACGTGGAAACACCGTCATCTTCTACAACATTGATTCATCAGTAAAATCCATGAAGTTTGATTAATGACAGTGGATGGAGATACTTGTTTTTACATTCAGTGGATGATTTATTTTACTGAGAAAGTCACTTTTTCTTCAGTTTTCTCAGCTTTTTTATAGAATAACATTTGAATTTACTCTGAGCTTTAATGACCAGCTACATGATCAGTTAATTAAATATAGTAAAATACCTGCTTTACATTTTTAAAAAAGTGCAAAATACAGAGGGTAATACTATAATAAATGGTGATAAATCACTTAAGAAAGGTAAAATCTAGAAAAAAATCATTTAGGAAGGAGTTGGATCAATGACAATAGAAGGACACACTTGATTTATACATTGACTTATTGATATCTGTAATGAAAAGTGACTTTTTCATCCGTTTTCTCTGTTTTGATATAATAACCTTCAACTTTAATCTGAGCTTTTATGAACATCTACATGATCAGTAAATTAAATATAGAAAACTACCTGATTTCAGTGAATAAATGTAAAATAAAGAGGATAATATTACAATTAATGGTGATAAATCTCTGTAGAAAGGTTAAATATATAGAAAAAAAAAACATTTGGCAACTAACACAAAAGTAGCACTGGGTCTTTATGGCTTAAGAAAAGAGTCAAAATTCTTAACTTGGAATGGGAATCAAAGCTGGTTCATGTAGACAACCAGTTCCCAGTAGCTCAATTCCTTTGAATCCTTATTCTGCTTGCTTACCGATTCAGTGACATCATCAGGTCAAATGCATCATCAGTGAGAAGAGTTTTTGGTCAGAGCCCAGAATGAGGGACATTTTATTTAAAGACATCAGTTTTAGTGCATGAAACTTAGAGATATTTTGTTTCTTCAGGGTCATCCAGCATTCATTTTGTTGCTTAACGTGGAAGTCTTCCATTCGACTTGGCGTATAGGATTATATTTTTCTCAGTGTGTGTGCATCCTTTTCCCTGTAGAGGATACATGTTCTGTTGTCCTTGGCTCGTTTTCAGTTTACTTTGCCAGATTGTGGTTTTGTTTTCCCATCATCTGACTAAACTGTGAGTACATAAGTTTATGTGGATGTCACATCTCAGTGTTCTTTAATAAGCCTGAGAATTTGCGTATGAGCGACTCCATATGTGCACGCACACGATACATGCTTCTATGTATTTGTGTTTAAGTGTGTGAAACCGACACTGTATTTTATTTATTTTCTTCCATCTCATCCAGACCTTGGAAATGAAATCAGCCGTCACTGGTTTTATAGCATCCTCTGAGGGACAAGTGAAGAGGACATCAGCGGCAGGAGAGCAGTGTTATCATCTGGTGAGCAGATGGGAGAAGCTGAGCAGGAAAAATACTGATGGGTTTGCTTTCTGATTAAACAGCACAGGCAAAACTCATTGTAACTTTCCCTAACATAATAAAAAAAAAAAACCTGAAGTCACAAATTTGAACTGTTATCACAATGGAGACTGAAGGCCAAAAAGGAAAAGGAGGAATTTCACAACGGACATCTTAAGGTCATCTGAAATCAACAGATGACAAAGAAGCAAATGAAGGAATGTCAGCTGTAATTATCTAAACTGAAATGATCAGAGAATGAAAGGCTACAGCTGTCAGTATTATTAGAGAAACACCGTGGAAGTCTGACATGAAAAAAAGGGACATTTTTCTTAACACTAGAACCATCAGAAGTTGCTATACCTAAAACCACCAAACCTGCAATGGCAAATTTACCTACCAGCAGAGAGTCTATATGGTAAAAGGAGTAAAATCTAAACTAGAGTAAAGTCTAATCATGAAAAGACAACTGTCTATTCCAGCAGCATTTGTGTCTGACTGCATGAAAAACAAACGGGCAGCCACAGAAGGTATGGAATGTATTATTATGCAGAGGGAACTATAGAACTGCATGGACTGAACATTAAATACCTTTGAGTTCCCACTGAACACAGCCAGTGATTAAGTAAATCACACAAAGTTGTCAAACATAAGTCTGTACCTCAACTGTATCCTGTTGTTACTAATTTAAAATTATTTAAAATGCAGTGGAATTCAATGCCATAAATGAGACCAACCTTATTAAAGTGAACTCTTTGCTTTGGTTCCAAAAATTGTCGCATTAGTGTGGTTAATTTTATACATTTTCTTGTGTATGGAAATAAAAACAGTAAAGTTTAATGTGATTTGAAACATTTATAATACACATTTTGCTTCGCTTTGCTCCCTTTAACTCCTTTACCCCCCCCTCCATTTTTTCTGGATCCGCCACTGTACCCATATACCACTTCTAGACACAAAAATGTCCTCATTGCGTTAAATAATTCTCTTCACTAAACAGTGTCTCAAGTCATGACAGTTTGTTTAATCACAACCTGTGTTTTATTGGTTTTATAATTAAAGTATATTTAAGAAAAACAGTTGGACATAAAATACCAACAAAAATTGGTATTCGAAAAAAATATATTTTATAATGACTAAGAGAGTGATTAATGAATGAATCAAATTATAAAATGCAGGACACATCTTTCTGATGATGCACTAAACATTCTAAATTTTTTTTAGGCAGTAGCATAACATAAAATGGGGGCATTTCTATAGGGGTAGATTTGACCTTTTCCCTAAATCTTTAACAATAGGAAGTAGATCACAGCACAATTTTAAGAAAAGTCCAAAACTGGAGACCTACAATCTTTTAACAGCCTGTGGAATGTACTGTTTCTAATGTATGAGTGTAAACTGATTTTTGGAGTGAACCCCGGTGGTCATCGGTGGTATTACAACTTCAGGCCCCTCTGCATTGGTTTCATTTTGGAGCTGAGGTCCGCACCCCTTGAAGCAGAATTATGCACAATAGAAAAACTGCCCTGGGTAAAGTTGACTTCTTGACGGTTCTAGTGGAAAACAAAGCACTTTATAACTGAGATTAAGGCAGTTAAAGAAATGAGATGGTGAACTTTTGTCTTACAGTATGTGATGAGTGGGTTATTGGATGAACCTAAATGGTCACATTCCAAGTCGGCTTATTACTGACTTATTCAGTGCTGTAATCCAATTTAATTCAGACCTTTTTTTTTTTTTTTTTTTTTTAAAACTTAAGTGTCCATTTCAATGTTTCTGTTTGATCCAGTTAGTTTTGTTTTCACTAAGTTTTCAAGTGTATTCCCCTTGCCTCCCATCTGCTGTGTTTCCTTTAATAGACATCCGTGTGACTGATATCAGCATGACATTACGAGACTCATTTTTAACTTCTTACATCTGTTTGTTTTTTCTTTTGTGGATTAGTGACAGTAGGTAGCCTTGCACAATTTCCTTTAATTCTTCTGAAAGTTTTAACTATCCAAAAAAATGTTTTCACGCTGAGAAATCTAAGACAGGAAATTATGGTTCTGCCCAAAGAAGCCCGAAGTATGGACCAAAAAAGGTAGGAAAGCAATCAAAATGACTTATGTTTGTACCTTAAGAAAAACATTACTGATGAGAAAACTGTTCAATCCCCCTGTTCCTTTTCTATTCTTGTATGGGGCATTTAAGGACAAATCTGTTCATCGGAGCCCAGAGTCAATCATAGTGTCCTCGGTGACGAAACATTTCAACACAACTGGCAGCTTGTTTTCTTTTTCCCCTTCTCCAGAACAAGCACCGACAGCTTCATGTCATATTTTCTTACAAAATGCATGGTTCAGTAAGTTTCGATTTGTGTTTATCAGGTTAAGATATCGGTTATTATACATTTCTGAAGGTAATGACTCATTTTATGGTTTTGGGACCTTGTTAAAACTAGACAGAACAGGAGTGTGAAGTTGATGTGAATCAGTCTTGGGTTAAATCGATAATATCACTTCCCAAACAGCAGTGAATTCCTGAGAGTGAAACAAAACATATCACACCCTCGCTCAGAGGACTCCAGGCAAGGTGTGGCACCCTTAAAGAGAGTTAAATTTAATTTGTTCAGGAACTTAAAATAATGATTTGTTGAATATTCAAATGGTATGCAGAGCTATCCGCATCATTACTGAACTTTACATTAAAGACTTGCATGAAAAAGAAGAAACTTTTCATGCAACTTTTTTGTTCTGATGATTATAATTCTTCATACATTTTTTCCACCTTGAAACATCTGCAGTTCCCTTAATGCTACACTCAAACAAAGCATGCTTATTGTACTGTTAATATGAAGTTAACTATTATGTTTAAAAGTATTATGAGCTGAATTTAACCTTTTTGTTGCCATAAAATCTGACCATATTGTTTATTTAACTCTTTTGAGGCTGTAGCCAAGACCACATTTTTTCAGTCAGCCTGGATCAACGGTTTGTGCAATTACTTCATCAGGAGGTATTTATATCTCTCTTTCGATGTGTTGTGGAGTGGTTTGAGTTTACTTTCAACGTCTAGATCATTTCTTGGTGAAGTAAATCCTCGTCGAATGTTTATAAAAATTAAACGCTCACAGCGCTGAGACCGAGCCAGGCCCAAAACCTGATAAAAGAAAATCTTGAGGAATGGTGTGACGCTTTGTTTAATATCTAAAGGATCCTCTAATGTTTCTGGATGAAGGCACTTATCAGGAACTGATATGTGTGTGTTTAATTACAGGGATTTTTTGGGGATAGTAGCAAGTGTTATTGTATGACTCAGACTGTTTCCTGGTGTAGTATATGGCGGACTGTCAACATAAATGCAGAAGCAGCTGCAATGACACAACTTTAAAATTCCACGGAGCTGTTATTCAATGGAAAAACACAGTTAAAGTGAGGTAATGTTGTGTGCTAAAGTAGGTTGTGTAGTTTTAACGCATTAAAAATGTAGCTGTTTACAGTTTTCCTGTCACAACACACATGAGTCAATGCGTTGTACTTCATTTTCAGCAGAAAGGAAGCCAATAAGATCGCCTAAGGCTCCAACATGCTTCGTCTCGTCATGGAAGAAGACACTAATGTTGAAAACAAAGCTCTATCCAGTTACCTGCGTATTTGTTTTATTTACTTCATGGTTTTTGCATCTCTCTGCAATACCACATGGGCAACCT
This sequence comes from Apogon hyalosoma, assembly GCA_037367295.1. NCBI lineage: Eukaryota > Metazoa > Chordata > Actinopteri > Kurtiformes > Apogonidae > Apogon > Apogon hyalosoma. The sequence continues at coordinate 44,915,841 of JAPQRP010000005.1, read as the reverse complement.
GCAGAATACACTGAATGCCTTTTCTTCACACTGGAGGCTGAAAGAGTGCATTCGTAGTCATCTGCTGCTTTAAGTTAAGTGTGGAGTAAAGACAACAGAGGCAACAGGATGAGATAACACAGCCCATAACAGACAAATCACATGGAATCCCTTGGTATGTTTTGTCTTGGACCAACACATCCTGCTTCCAGGCACTAAAAAGTAATTTTCCCACAATTCACACTCCTACACACTGATGATTCCACAGTAGCGGGCTAGCTCTGTGTGCACAGCCTATGTGCAAACTGTTTTAGTACACACTGAAGAGTTTAGGGAAAGTGGAAAACATGTCATCACTTAATGCTTTGATATAAAACTGTCAGATACAGCTGAGCTCCGAGATAAAATGTTGTAAGGAGACGGCCTTGTTACTGCATCAGTAGACAAAACAACAGGCTCTTGATTAATAATTAAATGATTTTAAGTCTGCCTTGGGTTGACAACAAAATATAGGTGGTACAAAATCTACCTTTGAGCGTATTGTCAAACTAATACCACCACTATTTATTTAAATATATCTAATAATTTTCCATCTCTGAACTGAGGGTGACCGTTTCGCAATTCTCATAGGGACATGTCGAGGCTTACAAACATTCCTCCACCATAAATCTAGACTGGAGGAAGAGCAGATAGGCTGGCATAGATGAGCATTCCTACTTATGAGCTCGAGTTCAGTCTGGTAATTACATTAGCACAGCATGGGGTCTGGTAATGTGAAGAAAGCTCTCCCAGCGCACCATTAATCAACATTACTGAAGCCTCTCTTTAATACTTTTAAAACAGTTAAACAGAATGTCTTTGCTAATATGCACAACGAGCAGTGGACATTTTCCTAATTGAAACCTTTATGTAATGACAGCCATTTTGGGATGGATTTCATCACAATAACAGTATAATAGATAAAGACAATCAAGGGTTGGAATATGGAGTTTGTCTTTTCTAGTTGTACTGGGGTTGTTTCTATTGTGAAATTAGCTTTAGCTCATCGGTAAACAAGGAAGAGTAGTAATTCTTGGCAGCCAGAATGGTGTGGAGTCATTTCTCATCTCCAGCCCCTTTGAGTGGCAATATGAGTAAGTTTCTAAGTTTTATGTGATTGTTAGACGCTATATTTTTTATTAATTAAATATGTTTAATATGTTAATTGATATAGATTAGTAGAGTCTAATCTGAGTTCATGTAAATGATATGGCTCTGCTAGGATTAACCTTATAATGCACTTTATATGTGACAATATAAACTTATCTGATATTAGTGGACATTATTTCTATATCTTTGTCTCACCTCAGTTTCACACTTTTTTCCATTAAATCCTGTTCCAATACAACATGTGCCTGTTCCTAGGAGGAAATGTGGCAAGAGAGTTTAGCTGGCGATGAATCTCGATATAGGACGTGAGTCACATTGGGTACAACAGTACACTAGTACTTGTTAAGGTTTTACAAATGTTGAACGTTGATGGTGCAAACTGCAATAGGCTACAATAGTTGAGTTGGGACTGCTTTCAACAAAATAAAGGACTTGTCTGAAAATGCTAGATTTGGCAGTATGGTTCTGCTCTGGGAGATCCCTGACCTTCCACATGCAGACATGGAAAGCCTAAACAGGAAGTGCACACCTTCCTGCTCCTCTATGAGCATGAATGGACAACAGGGAGAGAGAAAAGCGACACAACCCCGTCAATAAGAATCAATGACATTAAGGCAGATACCAAAGGAAACGACAACACTGAGGTGGCAGTAGATTGAAAAGAGGAGAAAGAAATCCAGGAGGCTACGATAGTTTAGCAGCTTTAAATATGACAACCTGCATGAGATTAGCCAACAGGATATGCAGAATAGAGTCGGCTGATGTGGGCTGAGATTGAGATCAGCTGCTGTTAATCATCAACTGCTATGTGGACTCAGCTTGGCTTCATCAGCCAGCTGAAATAAATCTACTACCTGGTCTTCCTTCACTACTCCAAGAATTGGAAGTTACTTTTCCTGCTTCTTTAGTTTAAATTTGGTTTCTGTGGTTTGTCTGGGCAATGTCTCTGAAAAAGTTTAGCTTTCAGCAAACTGCTACCTCTACTAAGAACATTGCTGTGTACTTAAGTGTTGTGCTGTCACAGTATCTAACTGTAGCTGGGTTTCCATTACAATTTTCTGCAAAATAAAAGCGATATTTCTACAATTTTGACAAAGAACTTGTAGGTGTTTCCACTGAAGAGTGTTTGGCTTCTGGTGCATGATTCTAGTTAAGTCTTGTCTTGCAACATGTTGAAATTCTCATAAAATACTGTATAGTTCTCGCAACACCCTCATTTAAGGAAGATGGACTTACTGCGTTTCATGCAAAACCTCCAGTGTTGGCACTGGGGCAGGCTGACGGAAGCGTGGCTGCCAATTCACAGCCCTCTGACCACCACCGAACATTCATACGCATTCATACCAGTGTTAGGAGGCAAGGAGGCTGAAGTGCCTTGCCCAAGGACACAACGGACTGACTAGGGCAGAGTGGGATGCGAACCGCCAACCCTTTGGCTACTGGACAACCTGCTCTACCTCTTGAGCCATGGCCGCGTACAGATAACACGTCAATTAAAAGTGGCGTGTTATCTGTATGCAATTGATGATATCACGTTGCAAATGACCTGTGCATAATTTAATGAACTGTGTGATGTTATTGAACCTCTCATGGCACCAGACTTGTCAGGCCCTCGGGAAGCAAGTGGCTATTGCCCTAAACAAACTAGAACCACCTGTTCTGAGTACAGGGTCATAGGGCAGATGTTTGGCCTATACAAAAGTACCATGCACAGATGTGTGAAAATGCGCAAAATGTGTTTCCATTACACTTTTGTGCTATACTTCTATATTGAAACGTCTTAAAAACCACCTCATGAGAGCGTAAAAACTTTTTTGCGATCTTTGATCGTTTTCGCGACATTTCGGTGTTTCCATTACCAGTTTTCTATTGCGCAATTTAGATTTTACACATTTCTGAGGGTAATGGAAGCCCAGCTTGTGAGAATCATCTGTTACATACATTTCATTTCATCAGTGGTGTGGCTATCACATCTGTCACAACATACATGTCAGATCACTCCGTCTCTGTGGCTGGTTCAGGTTTTGTTGCACATTCCCAAGATATGACACATATTTTCAGCCAAGTATCATTATACTGTAGAACCTCACTAACACATTTCGGGGTATTGTTTTTATAAATTCCTCACAGCAGTAGTCTCTGTGGTATTCTGTAAGACACATTAAATGACTTTATAAACCTAGTCAAACACATTAATAACAGGCCTACTCTCAGATGTTTTCAGGAATTGCTGCCTAGACTATTTGACTGATCTTTTTCACAGGTTAAAAATGTAAAAATAAGTTGTTAATCTGCTACTTCATGTTGATGTCAAATGAGTTCATCATTCCAGTGAGAGCAGCAGCTTGTATTTATCTCTGTTATATGGTTGACTGTTCATGTCAGTTTGGCTGGGCTCCAAAATGCACTATACATCCAGCAGTTTTCAGTATCACTGTGTCAGATCTTCACGATGTTTTTTCCGTTGAGTCATACATTAAATTGACTCTCACAGCATATGTTTTGGGGTCAAACAGTACAAGATTCAGGACTATCCTGAATGTTTTGGTAGCAAATAATATATGAAGCTTTTGCTTACCTAACACAATCACCACAGTTTTCAGCAGAGACATCATGGTATCCCGATTGCGTCGTGGTCCAGAACTATGCCTCGACATCCTCATGGTCCTCTGGCGCACATAGACAAAGATGTGGGCATACAGTGTCACCATGACAACAAAAGTCACCAGGTTAAAAACTGCCCAAAAGACCAGGTAGGAGTTGCTGTAAAGTGGTGCCATGTTGGAGCAGGACTTAATGCTACAGATACAGTTCCAACCCACACTGGGAATGGCTCCCATAATTATAGACATGGTCCAGATAATAACAATCACAACCACCACACGGCGGTTGCTCATGCGTGTATGTAGCTGCATTCGGAATACAGTGATGTGGCGTTCAATGGCGATGGCCAGCAGGTTGGCCACAGACGCTGTCAGGCTGGTATCAATCAGGCCTTGGCGCAGCAGCCATGTGGAAACAGTCAGCCGCCTCGTGTTGGGTCCCGTGTTAAACATTAAGTAGAAGTATGCCAGTCCGGCAAAGAAGTCAGCAGCAGCCAGGTTGGCCATCAGGTAGTAGATGGGGAAGTGGAATCTCCTGTTCACGTAGATGGCAATCATCACCAGAAGGTTGGCGAGCATGATGAAGATGCACACGGTGATGCCCAGACCCATGACTAGTCTGCTGACGGTGTTCCAGTCAGTAGCAAGGTATTTACCACTGCGGTTGTAGAAGAAGGCGATGGTCTCGTTGTAGTAGCACTGCTCCTCATCCATGGTGGTAGTGGTGCTTTCTGAGGGAAAAGGAGTAACATTAAGATACATATCCAAACGTTTTTAACCTTCAGATCTATCAGAAGGCTTATTTTAAAACAATCTGAAACACTGATGATTATCCAAACACAACACCCACACATTAAATACCACAAAAGAACTATATTTCCACAAGATCAAACCCTCTTTTTTTCCTTTCAACTGGGAACTGAACCGTAGCATAGAAGCCAAAGCTGTGATATTTACAAGACCATAAAAGCTCAATAAATGGGTGATGATAAAGGCAAATTCAAGGACCAGGTATTTCAGTTGGGGTTTGGCATTTGTACATGTGATTGCATTACCTTCAAAATCAACCTACTCATGGCTTAACCCATGAAGACCCAGTGTTACTTTTGTGGCAGTTCCCAAATGATTTTTTTTCTCTCTATTTAACTTTTCATTTATCACCATTTATTATCATATTATCATCTGTATTTTTGCATTTTTCTGTGAAAATCATGTATTTTCCTATACTTAATTTACTGATAATTGCAGATGTTCAGTAAAGCTCAAGTTAAAGTTGAGGGTTATTATAACAGAAAGAGAGAAAACTGAAGACAAAGTGACTTTTTCCTCAAAATATATTATTAATTTAACAAACCAATTGTGTCCATCCACTGTCTTTGATTAAACTCAGTGGGTTTTACTGGTGAATCAATGTTGTTCACTGTAAATCATGTATTTTCCCATATTTAATTTCCAATACTTAATTTAGATTCTCATGAAAACTCAAGAGAAAAGATGACGAACAGCATTTTACACCAATTATTTACATAGACTGATAGCATTAGTGGATCAATAGTTATTAAATATTTTACATCAGTAGATGCTTTAGATTGTCAATGGGTGTTTGGGTCTTTATGGGCTAAAACCAACACAAAAAACAGCTAAGATCATCTACAAAGCCTGTGTGTGGGTATAAATGTGAGTATGACTGTATTTTTTTGTGTTTTAATAATATATAAATCACATTTTAGCAACTAATTTTCTTCATCTGAGTTAATTTTCACCTGTATTATTTATCAGTGTTTGTATATACATTCAATTCCCATCCTTCTTTGTTCAATTAAGTACTTTTCACATGCCTTAATTGTCAGCTTAACATAACACTACTTTATGGCAATGAGGTAATCTATATTTTCCAGAAGAATATCATATATTCTTCTCTCACAACACTCTATACAAAGCAGTGCATTAAGATTAAGAAAGTGTGGGCTTAAGCTAGTTCCTGAAATATGGAAAACTAAATCCCCTTTGGGTTTACACTCTATTCCATAGTTAATCATCTGTGTGTGTGTTTCGCATGCAAAAGCAGGCATCTCTTAACAGGAGCAGACGCAGGAGTTATAGGTGCGAAAGGTCTACAAGCTATTATTCAACACAAAACTGCATTGTCTACAAGTTAGAGTTTACAACTACATTTCACATCGGTGGTATGTGCAGCGTGTGTGTGCACGTTCACATGAGCTTCATATCACACTGGGGTTTATTCGCACTAGCGTAACATTTTTTTACCATCTGGTCAAGTTTTATGAGTGAGCTTGGATTGAAAAATATAACAGAGGACAAAGAGAAAACTAAGCAGCCACAGCGGCAACATGATGCTATGTAAACTCACACACAAACACACGCCCAAACAGCTTTTAAAAACAATGCTCACAGGAACATGGAGCGTGTTTGTGTTATAAACCGGAGTCCCATGCAGATTCTGGATAGTCCCGTTCACTTACATCCCAGACCGGAAACAGGACCTGGGGCTAAAAGTACAGAGAGTGTCTGTGTGGACATGGGAGAAACAAAGACGAAGCAAGAAGCAAAGACATGGGATTTATTTGCTCCTGTTCTTTTTTTTTTTTTTTGGGGGGGGAGTGGTTTAATGTCAATTTTTACCAGACTGGTGTCTTCAGGTGCAAATATGTTCCTTTAGCCCAGTGTTTTCCAGAACTTTTTTAAGTTTTCTTCAGAAATTCTCACTTACTCCACAAGGCAACATTCACCTTCCATACACTGGACTTAACCCAAAACCCATAAAGACCCAAACAGTCAGTGACCAAAACCATCTAACGATCTAAACTGTTTAATACCTGTTGATCCACTAATCCGATCAAAGCATGTAAATAATTAGTATACAGTTTGTCATCTTTTCATGGTCATCAGATATGACCCATCTGGATGTTCAGAGGCTCCTGAGTTACCGTGGAAACACTGTCATCTTCTACAGCATTGACTCATCTGTAAAACCCATGGGGTTGAATCAATGACAGTGGACGGAGACACTTGTTTTTACATTCAGTTGATGATATATTTTACTGAAAAAGTCACTTTTTCTTCAGTTTCTCTGCTTTTTATACAATAACCTCTGAATTTACTCTGAGCTTTAATGAGCATCTACATGATCAGTGAATTAAATGCAGGAAAATACCTGTTTTACATTAAAAATGCAAAATACAGAGGATAATATTATAATAAATGGTGATAAATCTCTTAAGAAAGGTTAAATCTAGAGAAAAATTAATTTGGGAATGACCACAAAAGTAGCACTGGGTCTTTTTGGGTTAAACACTTACAACTGTTTTTGTGACAGCTTCCACCATTTATTATATTACTTTAATATGCATTTTGCACTTTTGCTGATCATGTATATGTTGATAAAAGCTGTTTGTTGTTGATGCATGTATTTCAGCATATTTATTCACCTATACCACTTTATGTATGTTACCAATCTCGAATAAACCCTTAAAAGTTTTATAATCATTTTTGTGGTACGTTCCAAATGGATTCCACTACATTTAACCTTCCCCAAGGGATTTGTCACTGTTTCTTGTAATATTATCTTCTGCATTTTGCATTTTTCTGTGAAAATCTGATTGCCTTCTGTGATTATGCACAGTGTGGTAGCTTTTTTTTCTTACTAAATTCAATATGCAATATAAACTAAATTACACTAAGGTGAAAGGGAAAAACAGATTAGAGGTCTTAGGTCAAAGGTCAGCTTTGTGTTGGAAAACCTTGCTGTTTGATTTACCTTCTGGTCAAATCCTCGATATGCTCTTTTATTTCTGTAGTGACTGAGTAAAAAAAAAAACAAAGAACAAAAGATGTGAATAACTGAATCCTCACTTGGAACAACTATCCCAACCTCCACCTTTCAAACAATAACATGAAAAATAGGAGATACTCCTGGGAAATGAAGCGGTGCTCAAAGCTATAAAACCATACGTGTGCCAAAAACATTTTCCAGCTGCTTCATCTCAGCGCTAGAAAAAGAGAAGCACAAAATCCCATAAGTAATATACTGGTTGGATGTCCATGACAAACTAGACATGTTTTACTATATTATGGACAAATTGTTTCCCTGGTAGCTTAAACCTATAATTTAGTTCTCAACCTTTTGTCCTATAGCCTAGAGTGTTATTAATCCTAAATTTAGCCCTCTTATTAACCTTTATCTGAGCCAAACACAACCCTTCCTTTCAACTTTACAGTAGACTGGCTTAAAATAAATCCATATAAAATGTTTTTTTATGTGCTTTAGCCAAAACAGGAGTGTATTAGGCATGGCAGAGCACCAATAACAATAAAAGAAGATCTAATCAATTAAATAAACCGTATTCTGCTCTATGTTTATATGCCCAATTTCCTAAAGTGGTTTGATAAGAAACTTTATCTGTAACTATGTTTGCTTATCATGGCACTAAAAATGGTAGAAGAAAATCTGATGCTACTTTCTGTTTGTTTATGTGGAATCATTACAGATGCGGTACGGCTCCAGACAGCCTGAATGCATGTGCTTAATTTCTGTTGATTGATAAGGATGTTGAATATAATTAAAGAATATATAAAAAATGAACATATCATTTTGTCTCTGTGCTCATTAAATTGTTCTACTTTCATTCATTTTCTGAGCCCGCTTTATCCTCACTAGGGTCACGGGGGTCGCTAGAGCCTATTCCAGCTACTTTTGGGCAAAGGTGGGGTACACCCTGGACATGTCGCCAGTTCATCGCAGGGCTGACATATAAAGACAATCACTCTCACATTCACACCTATGGGCAATTTAGATTAACCGATGAACCTATCAGTGCATGTGTTTGGATGGTGGGAGGAAGCCAGAGTACCCTGAGAGAACCCACGCAGACACAGGGAGAACATGCAAACTCCACCCAGAAAGGTCCCACCCATCGACTGGTGTTGGAATCGAACCCAGGACCGATGTGAGGCACAAGTGCTATCCACTGCACCACTGTGTTGCCCTGTTCTACTTTCAAGTGTTAAAAAAATGACATAAAATTATCTTCAGTGTGTTTAGACTATAGACCTCTAAAGTTCTACCAAAGATGCCAACGTATTGGATATGAATTTATTTACACCGACAGGCCGGCGAATTTATGTGACCACTAGAGGGAGTAGTGAGTCACTCTGTCGGCTTCCTATGGTGAGGAAAACTAACACCACGGGGACTTTGACCAAAGTGTCATAAAGTAACTAGATGGGATGAGAACCACAAAGAAACAACTTTTAGAGTCAAAGAAAGTGATGAAAGCTAGAAGCACTGTTGTCATTTTCTCCATAGGACACAGCTCTAAATGAAAAGAATGATGCTGAAATGGCAGCATTTCTTCAACACAGGTGAGTTTTACTCTGGGGCTTATGAAGGTATAAAGATATTATGGGATGTTGTTATCTTTTCTAAGTTGCTGTTTGTTGATCCACAGTTCAGACTAAACTGTGACAGTTCTGACCTGTTCGGATGATTCCAAACAGCTTGTGGCATAGGCCACATAGGCGGTTGCCTAGGGCGCCAACTGCTGGAGGGGGTGCCACCAGTAGGCACAAAAATAAAAATAAAATATTAGTAATAATAATTATAGTAAATAAAGAAATATGAGTACTGATAAGGTGATAATGTCTCCTTAAGTGTCTAAAAAATAAAGAAATGAGAAAAAAAACAAAAAACAGCCCCCCTGTTATTTCTCGGGTGAGCTCTCCCTGACCCAGTGTTCACTGCGTGTATGTGAGTGAGCAAGACAGACATTATCCAGGTGTTGAACTAAGCATCCAGGTAAAGGTGGCAAAATGTATCACCATGAAAAGGCCTTCCATGCCCTTAGCTGCACAGTTTCGAAGCAGAGAAAAGAGGAGGCAGAAAAGTCATCCAAATATAGAGGTATGTAACCTTTTATAATGTTAAAAAAACATTTGATGTTACTAGCAACAGCTAGCTGAATTGAAATGAAGCAAAGTTGGCTAATAATGCTACTGTAGATGATTAAGCTGTGAGATATCTGCAAAGGAATCTGGTTTACTGCTGCTGAGCTGGTTTACATATGTTTCTATGTGGTTTATATATGTTTCTATGTGGTTTATATATGTTTCTATGTGGTTTACTGCTGGCTGTTTTGTGCATCTCCTCTCACGCTTCATGCATCTTGTCTTCGTGACCCCCCCACCCCCATATATGTGTGTGCGTGTGTGTGTGTGGGGGGGACTCATATCTCGCCCAGGGTGCCAAAATGGCTAGAACCAGCCCTGAGTTCAGCTATTGACAACACAGACTGTACAGAAAACAGAGGTGATTTGTGGTTTAACTGTGGCGGTTTTCTGTTTAAAAATAAAGCTAAGCTAACAGAGATATAATGTAAACTATCAGCTACAGCAGCATGTGAACATTAGAAGACAGTGTTATTTTAGGCAATAAAATAATCAGCTATGAAAACTTAATGTTACCATAATACAGATGTGTGTAAACAGTGAGCTTTATACTTTACTCAGTGAGTGATACAGTCTGTGGATCTATAGCATTGAGTCGCTGGTGGTTTTGGTCCGTGTGTGTTCAGCTTGGAATATCAGTATGATGCATAAGCCTTTATATGTTTCATGAGCAGGTTCTGAAAATATCACAGGTCAGAGTTTTCTCATGATTCACACACAGCAGCTATTTTCCTATTTGTGTTGTTTTTGCTCTAGTTCTATTTCTCTGCAGTATTTTTAATTATTTTAGAAAGCACATAATGTTTTTTTAGCAATCACCTCTATCCTGTATAAGCCATAAGATGGTTATTAGAAACACTAAAAGGAGGAGCTGAGTGATTGCAGTAGCACTAATGTGAGATAGTGTAGATACATAGCAAAAGAGGCTCAGTAGATGAAAGTCTATTTATTTTGCTTGTCATCTGCAGTTATATGTCTGGAGGGAGCCATCACCAGGGCATTAGATGCCTGAGGGGAGTCGTCAGTACTAGAAAGTGGAGGAAGTGTCAGTGGCCTCTCAGTGCACATTCCCAACACTTTCATCATGCACTTGGATCCTGCAAAGGGAAAGCCTGCCATTGTGTTCACAGGAGTGTGTGTGTGTGTGTGTGTGTGTGTGTGTGTGTGTGTGTGCGTGTGCGTGTATGTGTGTTTGTAACAGTCCGTGGGTGGGTCTTTTACAGCGGGAAAGATTGAGCAAGAAAGTGGGGATTTTACTTTTCTGGGCTCCTACACCTGGGTGTAGCGAGTGCACCCTATAAAAGGAAATGACTACATTGATGAAGCCTTTCTGGAGTGTGTGTGTACAACGTGTTGAACCCCGGGTGAACAAAATGCTCACTGTTCATGAGTGTGTGTCCGTCTTTATGCCTGTTAGTAATGTGTGATAAAGTCTGGCTCTGTGAAAGGACAGAATAAAGTGTGGTTGTGTGTGTGCGTGTGTGTGTGTGTGTGTGTGAGTGCGTGTGTGTGCATGTGTGTGAGTGTGTGTGTGAGTGTGTGTGTGTGTGAGTGTGTGTGTGAGTGTGTGCGGCGTGTGTGTTTCTAATGAACTGTGAAAGGACCACCCTGCAACCCATACAAGTGAGGTCATTACTCAAACATCAGCACCAGTGCGGGATCCGTATATTCATAACACACGCCTAATTAACGTTGACACTTGCCATTTATGATGGTGTCTCGCTGTTACACTAGATACATGTTTTTTTGATCTTCATGTGCGAACAGCAGCTGAAAGACACACTTGTTCATAAGATAACATATTTCTGCAACTATTAAGGTGCTGAAAAGTTATACCCAAGACAATAAGTCAAAGCTAGCTACCACACAGCGCTCATTTGAACAACAGATGACTGCATTTGTTCGACTAAAAAGCATCCAACCGAGGCCTGCAGTTGTTTGTTTCTTTGACAAAAAAACAGAAAAACAGCTGCACCAAATTTCATGAAACTTCTAAAGGCGGGGCACGGGCCAAGGATGAACACATTTAACCCCCAAGAGACCTAGAATTACTATTGGTGACTTTCAAATTAACTTTTCTTACCTTCTCCATTTATTTTTAACCTCTGCATTTTTTTTCAATTAAAATCAGGCATTTTCCTCTATTTAACTACTAATGAAGTAGATGTTAATAAAAGCTCAGAGTGAATTCACAGTCTGTTTCACTTCAGTTTTCTCTGATCTGATACGATTTTTGATAAATCATACCATTTGGTAAAAACATAAAACTAAGTGTCTACATCCAGTCATTTGTCAAACTACACGTGTTTAATGGCTGAATAAATGAAGGTGTTTCTACTTTCACTTCAGTTTCCAAACATCTAAATCAGGGGTCTCAAACTCATTTTCTTTCAGGGGTCACATTCAGCCCGATTTGATCTCAAGTGGGCCGGACCAGTAAAATAATAGCATAATAACCTATAAATAATGACAACTCCAAATTTTTGTCTTTGTTTTAGTATGAAAAACCCCATGAAATTATGAAAATATTTACTTTTATAAACTATCAAAAAAAAAAGATGTGAATTACCTGGAAAAAATTTAATTTCTTAAGAAAATTAAGTGCAATTTTAACAATATTATGCCTCAACTTATCATTTCTACATGGGCATTATGGATCAGATCTACAAAGACACTAAACACTTACTAACAGGCAGAAAATTGTTAAAAATGTGCTTAATTTTCTTTAGACATCTCATGTTGTTCATATTTGTTCAGGTTATTCACATTTTATTGTTATGGGATATTTTGTAAATGTAAATATTTTCATAATTTAATGGGGGGTTTTTTGCACTAAAACAAAGACAAAAATTTGAAGTTGTCATTATTTAAAGACATAATGTAATATTATTTTTGTCACATCAAACTGAGAAGAAAATATGGAGTCATTCTTTTTTGTAGGTTATTATGCTATTATTTTACTGAAGATCATACTGGTCTGTATGTGGAACCTGAACTAATATGAGTTCCACAGCCTGGACTGTGGAATTTTTGCACTTTGCAGATTCATCCCATGGGCCGGATTGGAACCTTTGGCGGGCTGCATTTGGCCCCTGGGCCGCATGTTTGAGACCCCTGATCTAAATAGATCATATCTTAAGCCAGTGAAAACCTGAGAAGCCACATTTCAGCTTAATTATTTAATAGTACTAGTGGTTATTAACAGAGGTGTATTATTTTCAGTATTTTAGGATAAGTAGTTTAAAAGTTATTGATCAGTAGATTATTTTGGTTGCTGTCAACTATCTGGGTCTTTGAGGGTCATTTGTTTTGTTTTGTGTTTTTTTGTATTGATAATTTCTTTCCTGCTACTTTTTATTATATTTGAATGGAGCAACTGGTGTCTGAATTAAAGGAAAATTATTGGCAGCTGTACATGATGTATAGTTTCACATCATTCAAAATGAAAAAGGATCCCTTTTTCCACCTAGAACAAAAGAACTAGAACTGTATGTCTGTATGACAGAAAGTTCAAAGAAGACAGTTTTGTTGTTGGAGAAAACGTCCCTGCTATTCATCAGCATTGTACATTTGTACATTTTATTCTTGGCTAAGTGTCTTAACTGAGGAATCCTAAGATTGATTACAGTAATGTATAATTTATCATACTGATTACTGATTCCCTGCTACACATCTGGGGTGTGATTGTGATTTTAAAGACAACTGAATTCCAGTTCAGCTGTGCAGCATTCTTCCAGCTTATTTCCAGACTTTGATGTGAATGAGTTCTGAGTGAAGGCCATAACATCTGAAAATGATAGAAACCCTCTTTTTTGAACTGTCCGTGGGTTCGGCTTAACTGCCTACCTGAGCTTAAGGCCTACCCAGTATTTGGCAACAGTCGGCCTCTTGGAATATGGGACAGGTTTAGCCTCAGGTCGAAGTTATTTCGTACATCCTCCACTTTCCATCATATTTGGAGATGTCAAGAGATGTCACTAAATATATGTAGGGTGATCATAATGCTCTTTGTCCATACTGACCAGTACTGATATTTATCACAATATATTGTAAACCAGAGGTGTCAAACTCATTTAAGTTCAGGTTCCACATTCAGCCCAGTATGATCTTAACCGGGCCGGACCAGTAACAGTGAAAAAAGTAAAACTACATTATGAAAATTGTTACACCTATAAGGTTTCCTGTAAAGAAATGTGAATAATATGAACAACCTGAAATTTCTTAAGAAAATAAGTGCAATTTTAACAATATTATGCCTCAGTTTACAAAGATCACAGTGGATCTACAAAGACACAAAACATTTAGGTGAATATTGTTAAAATTACACTTACATCTCTTAAGATATTTCATGTTGTTCATATTTATTGAGGTAATTCTCATTTTTTGTGAAAGGATAGTAAATGTACATAATTTCATGTAACTTTACTTTTTTACACTAACACAAAGAGAAAGATTCGTTTTCATTATTTATAGGTTATTTACTGGTCTGACCCACTTAAGATCATATTGTTCTGTATGAACCTGAGCTACACTGAATTTCACACTCATTCATTCATTCATTCATTCATTCATTCATTCACATTCATTCTTCATCATCTTTATGCTTCACGTCTAACATAATGACAGCACACATTGTTGACGTTTAATCCTTGAGTTCACTTCATTGTATCATTGCCCAGTTGGAACTTTTAAAGAACCTTTACAGCCATTTAACTATAGATTTCAGAATTTATGAAGTGTATTTAAATGCACCATGAAGCTACTCTCGCTATGTGCAACGAACTCCAACACTAACAGTGAACACAGCACCTTTAAATCACACCAAAACTCTCAGAGTAGTTTTTTGCTACATGATTTACCCAAATGTGCTGACAGCCTTTAGAGTTTTACTCCAAAACATAAAATCTACTTGTATTAAGACTCTTTACAGCCACACTTTGCAGTGAGAAATAGCTGTGCACTGTAACAAACAAACCAAAAAACTGCACTCGTGTTTATTTTGGCTACATGATGGGCTGTTAGATCTATCTACGTCGAGAAAATGGTTTGTCATCCATGGTTTGTCATTTAATCGACCAGCCTTACATATCTGTACTTTTCACCTCTGAGTTTGGCTGGTGCCTCTATTTTTCACCCTCTATCTTATTTTGCCAAGCTATTCCTCTGTATCTAACATGTAATTCCCCAATTTCCTCATTTTCTTCCCCATACATCTTACATCTTCTCTTCCCTGTTTTGATTTCTTTTCTCTGCCTCTTTCCCTTTAACCCATCACTTCTTCTCTAATCTCCTTTTTCCTCAGTTCTCCTCTCCTATATCCTCCTCTCCACCTCTTATCCTCCTCCAACTCCCCCCTTCTCCCCTTTTGCCAACTCTCCACACAATGCCCCCATTGTTCCAGCTCTCTCACCCTAGAATGCAGAGAAACAGGGCTTCTACAACAGAGAGTACACGCAAACACTCGCAAAGACAGGCTTTTGC
This sequence comes from Apogon hyalosoma, assembly GCA_037367295.1. NCBI lineage: Eukaryota > Metazoa > Chordata > Actinopteri > Kurtiformes > Apogonidae > Apogon > Apogon hyalosoma. The sequence goes on along the minus strand of JAPQRP010000005.1, from coordinate 44,900,665 downwards.
TTTTTCTTTTAAAGTATGCACAAGTGAACCTGCACTGCACGGACCTTCACACTTTGCACATGCTCTCTAGCAGTGTTCACGGCTGAGCTCAGTACAAGGGCTGGATTGATGGTTGGTGTTGAGTCATGTGTGACTGCGGCCGTGAAGGGCTGACTCACAGCTCGTCAGTGAATGATACCCCTTCAGCCGCTTCGAGTGGACGCAAACTCTGCATACTCCTGTTAAAATGGAAGGGTTTCGCGATATAAAGCCATGAATAGATGAATCACGTGAGAAGTTTTTCCACCTTTGTTGTGAAACTGCAATATAAGCATGGCTTGTGCAGCAGGAGACAAGCAGCAAGTGGTCTGCAGGCCCACAAGAACAGCTGAACACTATCTGGTGTTGATCAGAGTTACTTTAAACTATTTAACATGAGATTGAATGTGATGGTTTCCTCTGAGCGAAGCCACACCCTTGATTATAAACTGGTCTGAACACCATGCAACCAGGTTTTTTCCAAAATGTTTTCTATTATGGAGACTTAAAATGAAGGCTGAAAAATATATATAAATACTTAAATTAATAGCAGATTTCTTTCTTCTCTTTATAGTTCATGTTTCACAAGTGTATATTTCCTGTTTTCTGTCTTCTCTGCATTTTATTTTTGTATTTGCTGCTGTCAGCTGTGCAATTTCCCCATGTTTGGGATCAGTACTCTTATCTCCTCTCCTCTCCTCTCCTCTTAAAAAGCTCCAATTCAATTTATTTTTTTAAAGACACATCCACAACACATCATTATTAGAAGTTCTGCCCCTCTGTCAGTCAGTCCCCATCACATTTACAAAGTCATATCTCAAGAAGTTTTGACAGAATGTTGCAAAATTTGGCACCAAAGCTCACTTGGACCAAAAGATGGACTAAATATGTTCTACTGGCTAAAGGTTGAAGTCACTGTGACCTTCTGCCTGTTCATTTTTTGATTTGAACAGACATATGAATAGACAGCATCTCAGGAATGCCTTTAGAGTTTTGTTTTGTTTTGTTATTTAGCACAAACATTCCTTTGGTTTCATGGAAAAACTCATTAAAATTTGATTGAAAATTCTTAAGGTTGTTGTGACCTGGCAACAAAACATTTTGTTCATAACTGATAGGGACTGAGAGAACGGCACGAATAGTTTATGATGACGGATGTAGACAGATCTGATTGAACTTATAGTTATAATTACATCATAAAACCAACCATTTTAAAAGGGATATTTTATCTTTTTATAATTTACATGAATTGACAAGGATTACGATCTATGCTCATAAACAATGAGAAGAATGTGTTTTGTTTGATTTGCTGTAGACTGCACAACTGAATAAAAAAGAATAGCTCCATTTGACTACAGTGATAATTACATTTTTTTTTTACTCCACCCTTAAAGACCTAGAACTAATTTTTGTGACAACTTCCGCACTCATTACTCTCTACATTTAACCTTTCCAAAGTTATCGATCACCAATTATTATTTTATATTCTGAATTGTTTGGTAAAGAGCAAATCTGTTCTTATATTTAATTTACTGATCATGTAGTTGTTCATCAAAACTCAATGTAAATTCAAAGGTTGTTAAATTACAACAGAGAAAAAATGAAGAGTGTGTTTTTCAATAAAACACATCATTCACTGTAACATAGAAACAAGCCTCTAACCACTACCACTCTTCAAATTTTCAAAGACCCAGGACATGGTGTTTCCACGTTCACTACAAAGCCTCTCAAAGTCCTAATGAGTCATATCTGATGCCACTGAAAAACTGACTTGCATTTTACCTGGATTATCTAAATGTATTGATAGGATTAATGGTTCAAAGGTCATTTAACACTTTAGATTAGTAGATGCTTTTGGTCACCAGCAGCTGTTTAGATCTTTGAGGGTTAACTGTGAACATCTACCCAAAAGGAGAGAAGCAGCATCTTTGGCAGTTTGTCAACAATCCCACAATGCAATGTGTTGCATTTTGAAGATGCCTGAAACAAGTCTGAAATCTCACTTTTCATACCATAGTGTCAGCTGCTGAGTCTAATTTTATATCCAAATGGGTGTGGAATTAAATGAACAGAACAGCTTTAGTCCCATAGACATAGACATATGGACATGGATATATAGACATAGATATAGAGACAAAGACACAGACTTTATTTGTCATTTCAGATTTACATCAGAAATAAAATCTTGATGCAACTAGTTCAGGAGGCAGCAGCAATAAATAAAACAGACACTACATCCATCCAATTTCTGAACCCACTGTATCCTCACTAGGGTCGCTTGAGCCTATCCCAGCCACTTACGGGTGAAGGTGGGATACACCCTGGACATGTCACCAGTACATCGCAGGGCTGACATATAGAGACAAACAAACACTCTCACATTCACACCTATGG
>JAPQRP010000005.1:44860740-44875292 GCA_037367295.1 Apogon hyalosoma | reverse complement strand
TGGAATCAGCATCACCAAAATAGCTTTATACAGGCATTTGCCTCCAGGTAGCAAAATCTTTGTTGACCAGTGTTATACAGTACATCCACTGACACAAACTGATAATAGTTTTACTGATATGGCAGAGCTCTACCTGGATATGATCACCACATTCTGAGGTGGTCTGAGCCACTTATTCCTTTCAGCAGTTTGTATATGAAATGTATGGTTAATAACATGGAAGTACAAATGCTGCCAGGTCTCCATTTGGTCCTGAAGCTGCATTAACTGGCAGATACATATTAAATGAGTTAAAAGTGCCGATGCAATATCCATATGTATTTCATATGTATCAATAATTAATCATGGAGGGGGGTGTGCTTTGACATATGAATCTGCTTTGCAGAAATGTACAATGCTGACCATTTTTCTGATAATTAAGTGCACTGCTGGCTCCCATTGGTTAAAAATGGTTCTGTTTGGATATTTATTAGCATCCCTCTGAGACCCAGGATGGAAAGTAAAAGTTTTGGCTTTTTTACATGAAACAATTGTCTTGATCAGAAACAGCTTACAGCAACCGTTATTTTTTTTTTTTAAACACATTTTTTAAATTCCCCCTTGAACTGCCACCTTATCGTGGTGGGGGAGTTTGCGTGCCCGAATGATCCCAGGAGCTACGTTGTCCGGGGCTTTATGCCCCTGGTTGGGTCTCCCTTGGCAAACAGGTCCTGGGTGACGGGCCAGACTAAGAGCAGTTCAGAAGCCCTTATGAAAAAGAAACATCTGAGGACCATGACGTTGCCTGGCATGGTACAGCCGGGGCCCCACCCTGGAGCCAGGCTCGGGGTTGGGGCTCGCAAGCAAGCGCCTGGTGGCCAGGCCTTTGCCCATGGGGCCCGGCTGGGCTTTGCCCGAAGGGATGACATGGGCCCGCCCTCCGGTGGACTCACCACCTGGGAATCGTAGGGGCCGGGGGCGATGTGGATTGGTCGTCAGTCAACAGCAGGGGGCTTGACAACCTAATCCCCGGACAAGGAGTCTAGCTCTAGGGACATGGCCTGGACGCCTACCTGGGGAGGTGTTCCGGGCATGTCCCACCGGGAGGAGGCCTCAGGGAAGACCTAGGACACGCTGGAGAGACTATGTCTCTTGGCTGGCCTGGGAACACCTCGGGATCCCCCCGGAAGAGCTGGAGGAGGAGTCTGGGGAGAGGGAAGTCTGGGCATCCCTACTTAGACTGTTGCCCCCACGACCTGGCCCCAGATAAGCGGAAGAAAATGGATGGATGGATTTTTTAATTAATTTTTGTGGAATGTCTTGTCTTGGAACTGTGCAGTGGACAGCTTCTTTTTAAGTAAAGCTGTGAAACTCTTGTCCCCTACAGAGGACAAAAATGCATTGCTGCGTCTTAGGAGGATATAAACAGAGGTGATCAGAAGTGTCCCTCGTGACACTTGAGACACATGTGATCAGATTACCCAAGATGCCTTGTAATGTCAGATGTGAAACAGGGCCTCAGATAAAATCTTCCTTTTACATATGGTGATGGCCTTACACAGTTGATTCCTTCACCCACATCCTCCCTGTTTCTTCCTCTCTTATTACCCTCCAGTGACTCAGACACTTTACTGCCTGATTACTATCGAACATCCTAAATTACAGTGAGCAGATGTACATGATGACAGTCAGACTGTCTGTAACCTTGCATGTGGGTGTCTGTGAGAACATCTTTCTGTGTTATTGCCAGAGCAGAACTGAAGTATGAGATAGAGATGACAGATTAGCCCACTGTGTCTTCCTGTGGGCCAGGTGATGCTGGGTAATGGCCTCTCTCTGCTGATGACTGTATCACTGATGAAGTGCATCCCTTTCTAATGGACTCTTGTATATTGGTTTTTACAGCCTCCCCTGTAATCACTTTGGGTCTTAAAACACTCAGTGCTGTCGTCATTGCCAAGCTGTCACTGTTAAAGAACGGGAAACACAGGATTTACAGCAAGGTCAAGATAAATTAAGGGAAAATAGAAGAAATTTATGGTGTTTTATGTTCGAGAGGTGGCAACCAACTCTCAGGTCAATATTACAGATTAAATTTTCAACTAAAACTTTACTATTTATGTATCTATTGAGGGTTTACTGTATTTGTAGAACTGTGATGCTATTATAAAGCTCCACAGGCAAAAGAAATATCTTAAAGGTCCAACCACTAGGCCCACTCACATGTTTTTTCTAAAGCTTTCAACCACATCTTAGGATCCTCATGGCCAAATGTCACTGTCATTATGTGACCAAAGTATAAAGTTCCCCCTAACTCTGTGATTTAAGAATGTGATCAAGGAGTAGGAGGCGTCCTAAAAATGAACTGAGGGCTTAAAGGTCCAGTTTGACAAATTTAGGGGGATTTAGGAGGGTCTGCTTACAGAAATGGGATGTAATCATCATAATTATGTTTTCATTAGTCTATAATCACTTGAAAATGAGAATCTGTGACTATAGATGGATCCTTGTAAAGTAACAAATAGAGTCTGCTGTGTTTCTGCAAATGGACTTCCTCTTTGTTGCTACAATTTTATATTATTGCAAGTAGCATGCATTTTAAGCTTTTTAATTTTGCTTCACTGGACAACAAAATACATAATTACATTATATAATTGGCTGAAAGGTAATGCTCTGAGAGGAAACAAGGGTTCTGCTCACTTCTGAGGACAGTTTGTAGACATCATGATTCAGACTTTGGCTAATCACAGGTGTTTTCAGACAGGTAGCTTAGGTTAAAAACATGATTGACAGCTGTAATCACGAACGGTAGCTCAGATTCAGTCTGATGTGATTCTGCCGTTCTTTCGTAGACATAGAAGCTTGGAAAAGTATCTTGTTTCAGTAGTGTTAAACAGTAAGTCTATTACATTTTTATGTGGTCTTCTGTCTCTTCCTGGCAATTTTTCCATGATTTTGGCTCCTGCAGCTTTACATTACCTATTATATTGCCCCAGAGTTAATATTCATGTGAATAAAAAGCCCAGAACAGACAGAACAAACACTGAACACACAAAAAAGTGGAAGTCCTTCATTAGAGGGAGGGGGTTTAAGTCTGACATCATGGTGCTATAAAAGTCAGTTTGAGTAAAACCAATTAAAATAAAATAATGTCAATATAATACGCCGTAAACTGGCACTGATTGTTTTGTACTTCATAAGCATGTTAAATTCTGCTTAAGTTCCTGGTGTGGTTACATCACTGGGCGACTTCACTTTATGCTCCACGTTGTATGTAATCATTACTTTATTTGGCTTTTCCTGAACTGGATACCACAGATAAAGGGGCGACAAATGAAATGCAAAGTGTGAAAATATGAAACACCTTCTAAAAATCTTATTCTATATCAGAGAAATCCATAAAAATCCAGTTTGAAAGATGCAGTGTGAACTATTAAGGTTGGGTAACACCAAAAGTTCAGGTTTTTCTCAGTGGTGTAAGACTTGTAACTTCATTTATTGACTTTAACCACTTCATCCAACACTGGGCCCGGTGACCCCACCCCCACCCCTACACATCATATGCACTTACCACCCTTTCCCATCACTCCTTCTGGTTATGCACACACACCCTTTAATTCACTCATTGTGCACACAATCCATATATCTGTCATCCACATGTATAATATGGTCACAGTTTTTAATTGTATAGTATATCAGTATCACCTCAATCTGTATATTATGTCACTATACACCTGTATAATTAATATTGTATATTGTAATGTTTATTAATCTGTACATAATAATCCATAGAGTATAATTATAGCACCCCAAAAATCTATCCTATATTCATGTACATATTGTCCACTGATTGTACTTGTGGTTAGATACTAAACTGCATTTTGTTACCTGGTACTTATGTGTAATGACAATAAAGTTGAATCTAATCTACTGGATGTGTTTTATGGACTCGGTATGGAGACACAGTACTGCAGCAGAAACAGAAAAACCCCGAAACAGGAAATAACATCACAGATTAACACAGATTTAGCTTGTTACAATCTGTTACATCAACTCTTAATGTCTGTTACATCAACTCTTAATGTCACTAAATATTCGTACCTTTAAAACAATACCATAACATTTATTCTTTCACGCTTTGCAGTTCAGTTTACATACATAACACAAGTGCGTTTCCATGACTTTAGGGAGAGGTCACATTGACTTCTTCCTAATCTCTGCCACAGACTCAGGCATGTTTAGTGACAGCTGTTTGTTATTGAGTCTGTGCGGTCAATGAGGTCTGGTGTTTGTAGTTGGAACAGACTCTCACTGTGGCATCAGGGACAATACCCTGGTGAGTGTGTGTCTGTTATGTGTGTAAGATATGACATCTGCATTTTTCATTGTTTTAATTTATCTTGGACATTTTAATCTGGATCTTTTGCAAATTATTTTGTAAAATTTATAGCTCTGATGTTAGACTCTAGTGGGAGCAATAAAGTAATAAAATGCAATAGATGTTTCATTCTGCAATTGTCAGGATGAAAGAGGCAAACATTGGGATTCTATAAATGCTTTGGCCTGTGCACAAATAGAAAAAAACAAAGCTTAAAGCAAGTAATCTCAGCTGGTTTTCCAGTTCCAGGTTTCAGCTCTTTCTCTGCATGTCCTCCACCTCTTATAGCAGATCCTGAAGTGCTCCTAAGGCCAGATGGGAAACATAATCTGTCCAGCACATTGTGGAGCTGTGGGTCTGCCCCACAGTCTCCTCTCAGCTGGAAGTAGCAGGTATAATGACCACAGAGAAGCCACCTGCAGAGACCTGAACCAGCTCGAGTGGATCTAGTTAAGTCCATTAGTGATTGAGTTAGTCACACAGCTTGCAAGTCTAGTTCTTTTAAATAAAGATTATTTTAAAGTGTTTTTGCAAATGCACAGATGCTACCTGTTCATACCAAGTAGAGGAGTTGAGGTAAAATTCATCTTTTTCTCATTTCAAACCACAAAAAAATGTATGTAAAAATTACTTAACACCTATTCATGTTTCAGTTTGTACTTTTCAAAACCTCCCTTAAAGCTGCAGCGTTTGTTGTCCATTAGCATCACTAGGTTAAAAATCCATAATTACTTTTGAGGATATTGTAATTCAAGTGATCTGAGAGATGAGATGGTTGCATGTTTTTGGGCTGTGAAGAAATCTACTCCACAGCACAAGTCTTTCACCAATTAGCATTTTTAGACAGGTGTGGGGGTTGAAAACATGATTAGTATGACAGACATAAATATCAATTGCTGATCAGATTCTTTCAGACATAACCTGATGTGATGCTACTGCGCTACACCATGCCTCAGTGTGATTGCTTGGAAAAGTGGTTTCACTATTCCAAAACAGCATGAAATGACATCAGGTTCATCTGTATTTATATTTAGTCTTTTAAGTTGGACTAAGATGAGAGAACTGCAGACGGAAGGTTTGTATTTTAAGATTCTGGTTTTCAGAAATTTCACCTGATTTCAGCTCCTGCAGTTTTAATAGTGTGTAGGTATTACCACTGAAACGTACTTCAATAGTTAAATATTGACAGGGACCAATTAACTGCACAGTGACTATTACAAATCAGTGGTGGATTTACCTACCGGTGCCCTCGGTGCCCCCCCAGCCCCTCCCCGTTTGAACATGTAAAGTGTTGAAAAAAAATTAGCCCTCTTGCCAGGAATCGATCCCCAATCTTGAATTATAGACCATAGTGGTACTTACTGAGCTATCAGTCCACATGTACTTTGAAGCACAAAACTGATGCACCCCAAGACTCTCCTGTATTTTGCACTGGGTGGGTGTGGGGGGGGTCTACTGCACATGCGCTATTTATGATAAGAGTCTATATGGCAAAGGGAGTTAAATCTAAACTAGAGTAAACTCTAATCATGAAGAGACAACTGTCTATTCCAGCAGCATTTGGGTCTGCATGAAAAACAAACGGCCAGCCAGAAAGTATGGGATGTATTACTATGCAGTGGGAGCTATAGAACTGCATGGACTGAATATTAAATATCTTTGAGTTGCTGTGGAATACAACCAGTGTGTGAGTAAATCAGACAAAGTTGTCAAACATAGGTCTATACCTTGATTGTATCCTGTTGTTTGTCACTTTAAATTATTTGGAATACAATGGAATTCAATGCCATAAACTAGGCTTACGCCATCAGAAGCAACGGCTAGGAGTATATCCCTGAATGCCCCCAATCCTTAACCAGACAGCTATGATGTCATGACATGAGGCATTCCCAGGTCATGACCTTTCATTTGCACTTGATTTGAAGTCAGTCAGACAAATAGTTCCAGAGATATGAACAAAAGAGTGTTTAGTGATTTTAAACTTTTGAGCGGCCCCTTGTGGGCAATCTACAAATGGTAAATTATCCAAAATTGAATCAGTTCTTCCTCTACATGATATTCATTGATATGGAAAATATGGAATTTCTAAACCGAATATTTTTCAAGTTATCGCATTTACACGAAGGATATCCAGTGGCGGCAGCGGTCAGACCAAAAACATAACATCCCCGAAACTCAGTTCGGGGATATAATGAGGACAACCTAATTGCTTTGGTTCCTTAAGTGCTCACATTAAGTGTGGTTCAATTTTATTCATTTATTTTGTGCATGATAATAAAAAAAATACTGTTTTATGTGATTTGAAGCATTTATAATGATAATTTTGCTTCACCTCGCCCCCTTGAACCCCCATCGGGGCTCCAACCCTGGACCCCACCATTCTCCTGTGCCCCCCCCTTCCATTTTTTTGGGAGAAACACAAATATCCAAATAGTCACTTTTAACATAATTTAGTCTTGGGATGATGCATTTTCCAGTGTATCCAAGAGGGGTTTTAATCAATTTATTTAGTTTAAAATATTTAACTTCAGAGATATGGTTTTCACAGCTCAGGAAAGGGATCCAAAATTATAATCTGAAATGTCATTGAAGCTGACCCAAAATATAATAATAACAATAATAATAATAGTAATAGATTGGATTTATATAGCACTTTTCTATGAACGCATGCTCAAAGTACATACAGTGGATCCCTTATTCATTCACTCTCACATTTTCACTCTGGTGGTGGTATATATGTATCCACAGCTGCCCTGAGGCAGACTGACGGAAGCGTGGTTGCCAGTTCACGCCTACAGCCCCTCCGACCACCATCGAACATTCATACACCACTGTAAGTAGCAGCACTCAAGGACAAGGACACAACAATAAAAAATATAATAAATAAATAAATAAAAGAAAATAATAAAATAATAATAAATAAATAATAAAACAATTTAAAAAAAAAAAAAAGCAAGGACACAACAGCACAACTTAGGCAGAGCGGGACTCGATGCAGAGCTTGGGTTACTGGACAACCTGCTCTACCGCCTGAGCCACAGCCGCCCAAATGTATGTGATGTATGTGTAATGGGGGTATAATGTCACATAGAATGTGAATATACAAGTACCATAAACCTCCACAGGAGTACAGTATTTGTTACACCCCATTGTCTGATTCAAACCAGTTTTAAGTCTGCACAGCCTCCAGGATTTGACTGTATAGCCACCAAAAAAAAAAAAATGTTCCCCGACCTACAATGCTAATCAGGCTTCCGTAGTACATCTGTATTGTTACATTCCTTCTAATTCAAAGCAGGTCATGAGCAATGCAAAGATGCTAATGCAGCCCCCACCAGAGTGGAGCGGTGCAGCATGGAAAAGCCATTACAGCTGACAGAAAGGCCTTTTATTTGGAGAACTAAGCTCAGGTTCACATCAGGAACCAATTACCTTCAACTCCTTAACCCAGAGAGCAGCTGAAGACCCCCCCCCCTGCCACTCCACCACCTCTACCTTCTTTTCTGAGTCCATCCCCCATTTCAGTCCAGCGTCTTCTTCTTTCTCCTTCATCCCCTCCTCAGCCAGTACCCATCTCTTTTTATAGCTCTATTCCCTTCCTTTCTTTATCCTTTCTACTGTCATTCTCATTCTCCTGTAGCTGAACCTCTCTCTCTCTCTCTCTCTCTCTCTCTCTCTCTCTCTCTCTTTCTCTTTTTAGCCAACCCTCCCTTTCCTTCCTGTCTCCCTCTCTATCTGCTTTCACTCTTTCATTCTTCTCCACCCTTTCCTGCCAGCTTACCTTACTTGAATATTTTTCCCCAATTTTCGCTTTCTGAGTTTTTTCACCTTTTATTTCTCATAACCCGTCCTTGCCCTTTTGCATCTGGATATTTTCGACTCCCTTCTCCTCCCACCTTTGCTTTTCATTACTTTTATTTGCCTCCACTGTAAAATTCACTTTAGTGTGTGCATGAAATGCACCATGTTGGTCTGTTCAGCTTAGATGCTGTATGAGGGCCTCTGTTTCTTCTCTCAAACCTGGACATAATATCATTGCATTTCTGAGTCTTGACTTCTTTGATTCTCTCATTTTTAATCACTTGTATGACGTCAAAACGAAGTGTGTGTAAGAGTCAAACTAAAGTCACAGGAAATGCAGAACGGTGGTCTGACGTGAGGAAACTTTGAAAATGAACAAACTGGATGGACATCATAAGCACTTGTCAAGAGAGTTTTTCCTGTGAGGAGGAGTAGAAGAAGAAGAAGAAGAAGAAGAAGAAGAAGAAGAAGAAGCTTTTGAGAGACAGTATTCAGACACTGAAAAACCTCAGTCATGTATTTGTTTCTGAAAGTCCCTGTTCAGACCTGTCATTAACCTGAACCGTTAGTGTTCAGATCTCAAGTGGTCAGCACTAATGCTAAGTGTGAACGAAGTGTGAAAGGATGCTAATGTCAGCATTCTTCAACAGTTGGATCTTGACCTTCATCCCATTTCCACTTTGTGAAAGTCAGCATGGCAAAGAAACAAAAAAGTGCATGAAAATAAGAAACTTCCAATGGATAATTACTGTGGTGATAAATGTTTCAGCTGCAATATTTTTCTTAACTCTAACTGAAGCACTGACTACCTTCTCACATCATAAACAACCATTAGTTTGTAGAGCAAAAAGTTTGGACTGTGTTTCAATGGATAAATGTCATGTGGTCTGATCATGCCTAGTGCCTACAGTACAAGCCTGTGGGGGCAGTGTTATGATCTGGGGTTGATTCAGTTGGTCTGGTCTAGGTTCAGCAATGCTTTGAGTCCAAAAACATGTCTGAACATCAATAGATTTCTTTCTATGCTGTAGACACAGACATGTTCATTGATGACAATTCCAAGATTCATCAGGCTCAGACTGTTGAAGAGTGGTTCAGGAGCATGAGATATCATTTTTACAAATGGATTGGCCACTACAAAGTCCAGACCTGAACTTCATTGTGAATCTTTGCAAGGTGATGGAGAATATTATACGCACTGGGTCAAACTCTGCATTGTCAACATAATACATGGTGAAAAACTAATGCAACTCTGGACATAAATATATGTTTTGATATTAACTGAGAAATAACAATTATTTATGCCGTGGCAAATTTGTCCCATAATCAAAGCTAAGGGTAGTCCAACTATTCATTATTAAGTATTTTGGTTCTTGGGTTGACCCATGCAGAGCTAGATCAATTAAAGTTATTTTCTCATGAGGACATAGAATATCAGCAGCTCACATTATCATACATGAAGATCTGATCACTACTCATGCTAGGGAGTCCCAAGTGAACCAAATACACAAACAGAATAATCAAAGTTTAGAGATGAGAATTTAAGGGTGTATTCACATGTGGAAAGTCCTTTGGTCCTCTAATTTGGTTCGGATCGAATGCGGAATTAATTTTTTTTTGTTTGGGTCGGGTCGCATTTTCATTGCACTTTTTGCTAGTGGACCAAAATGTGTAAACAGAAGCATGCATGTAACTAATTGCATTGGCATTAGACAGAAAATTCTGGGGCGGGGTGAATCAGAGATGGCGAGTGTTGAAAAGAAACACGGAGGTCCTATGTGACCACTGACCAAATGTCAATGAGACATTCAATCTCCTCATTGCTCCACGTCTGTCCACAGCTCATGGCTGCTGCTATTAGTTCTGGCTACCTGTGCGGCTCGGCTACTTCCAGTTTTGTTGATTACCCACAATGCCACGTGGCTACGATGGCTCGTCAAGCACAAAAAGGTGCATGGTTCCTGTGTTTGTTTTGGCTCAAGGCTGGTTGTATTCACACCAGAAGTGAACCGGCCCAGAGTCCCTTTGGAAAAGACCGAGACCACCTAGAAAAGGTGGTCTGTTTCTAAAGCTTGTTTGGTTCGAATCAGAGTTTACATGTTTGTATTCACACCTAGAAAAAAGTCTGGACTTTCCAGGGAATTGAACTCTGGTCCGTTTAAAATGGACCAGAGTTCGTTTCCCATTTTAAACGGACCAGACAAAGTAGGTCTGAATACACCCAAAGGTGGTCTAAAAGCTGAACGCAGTCTTTGAGGCTTGACAGGGAGCATTACAAATCCACACTGGTGAAACCATGCTACATTCTAGGTTATAGATATCCAGTTTATTTGCATATAGAGTGAGGAGTAATTTTTATACAAGGTGTGACCAGATATATTTGGAGGTGGCCACATGAAAGGATCAATGCCAGGACTGAAGTTTGCTAACATTACTTGACATATCAACACCTTGGGACATTCTGTTCTTGACTCAGATTTGTTCCTAATGTGGATTACACAACAAAGTACATTTATTCTACATAAGGTGGAGAAGTCAGGGGGAAAAATCTTTATCAATTTCCATAGCATCTACATGTTTTTCCTAAATTTAGTACAGTTAAACACCAAATTTTTGTCTTGGCTCCTTTGGTGAGTCTTTGGTGAAGTCTTAGAGCCCCTGAACTAGATTATCAAGCCATTTGTGACCTGAATGTGAACAGGACTCATAACAGTGCATTTTTTACTACAGAAACCCAGAGACAGCTAATAAAAACATCAGCATAGTTCTGCCCCTGGTTTCCTTTGACGGGCAGAGTGGGTCAGGATGTGTTCCATCTGAATACGATTGTGATTTGTTCCACTTCTTCTAAACAGTTTATTCTAACATCCACAGTTTGAAAACATGACCAAAAGTGTCCTGCTGTGTTGAGGGTACAAAATTAGCTCAGCTCCTGCAGGAGCAGCCTCTATTACAAACCTACATTTTAATATTGTGACAAGCCAACATTTCATTTTAAAACTATAAGAGAGTTTATACTTCTGTAATCCAATTGGTACTGGCACAGGCATACACAAGATTCTGGTTCAGATTTCACCTGTCTGTAAAACTAAATTAGTTGACAATTTCATTAAAACTAAGTCTGCATCTTAAAATCACAGGTTTCGCATTGAAACATATTGAATCCATGCCCGCAGGCATTCATGTGGTTGGTGTTTCAGCAGTGGTGAATTCACATGCACACAGCTGCACACAGACACACTAAGCAGTACCCTGTCAGTGGTTAAAAGCCTGGTGGTGTGGTACGATGTAAACACACCACTCAGTGGCATGATTGTGGTAACCCTCACACTCCTTAACGCTCCCTCTCTTCAGTCTCTGTTTCTCGCGGCTCTCACTGCTCTTGTTTTGTCATTTTTCCACTTAACCACTTATTTTTCCTGTTCGTATCGCTCCCACTTCTGGTTTTCTCTGGATCGCTGTCTGGATCTTTCTTACAACCGACCTTATGTGCAAAATATACTTTTTTCATTAGTATGTTAACTTATACATATGCTGTGAACATAGTCTGCCTGTACCATGCACTCTGCCCGAATAAGCATGAATCTTTTTGTCTTGCAGCAGCAAGATTTGTATTCTCTTCCCTTTTCTTTTCTGTACATTAGCATCTTGTAAGTCCTAATCTCTATGTCAAAGAACAACCACTAATTTTCAACTTTAACCCATAGAGACCCAGTGATTCTTTTGTGGTGGTTCGCAAATTAATTTTTCTCTATATGTATCCTTCCTTAAGAGATTTATCACCATTTATTGTGACATTATCCTGTTTATTTTGAATTTCCTCAGTAAAAAAAAATAGGCATTTTTCTATACTTAATCTACTGATCATGTTGATGTTCATAAAAACTCAGAGTAAATTCAAAGGGTATTATATCAGAAACAGAGAAAACTGAAGAAAAAGTGATTTCTTCAGCAAAAGATATCATTAATTGAACATAAACCAAGTGTCTCCATCCACTGTCATTTGTCAAACTCCATGGGTTTTACTGGTGAATCAATGTTGTAGAAGATGATGGTGTTTCCAAGTTCACTTACGGAGCCTCTGAACATCCACATGAGTCATATCTGATGACCATAAAAAGATGACAAACTGCATTTTACACCAATTATTTACATGTGTTGATGGGATTAGTGGATCAACAGGTATTAAACATTTTACATCAGTAGATGGTTTTGGTCAACAGTGGATGTTTGGGTCTTTTTATGGGTTAATGTGTGTTTATGCAGTTTTTTTTTTTTTTTATTCCAGGTGCACATATTTGACCAAATAACTTCTCTCCCAACACTATTTGGCAATATTAATGTAGCATCCTGGACGCAATGTTGTCCAAAATGAGTGTGGTGTGTGTTAAGAAATAGCCAGAAAATCCTGAGAGTTTTATTCCTGTTCCAAAATGACAGTTGAAGACCACATGCATCAGTATCAATAGCCAACTTTCCATATAATTTTCAAGTAAACGTGAAGCAAAATGTGAGCTTTACACATTACCAGTACCTGATTTGGAGTGAAAAATCTAGGCTGCGTACAGTTATCAGAGGGTGACTATATAGACTATGTTGAATAAATCTTCCTTTTTGCTGAGTTTTGGGAGGGATGGGACTCTGTCAGGCTCCACCTTTTGAAAAGGACTGAATCAAGCTCTGCTAAGGCTCTCACAGGTTAGCTGTATTTTTTTTCTTTTGCTTTATTTTGTTTTTGATGATGATTTGGACTCATCACTGTACGCCTTTAAGAAAAAGAAAATGTGTAGCCTGTCTTGCTGCGGGATCTGTCCATCCCTTCTCTTCCTAAATAAACACAGATGTCAGTGAAAGATCAATCAAAACCAACAATTTTTTAGTGATTTTGCTAACACTGCAAGGGGCTGTGGCTGTGATCACACTGACAGTCTTACTGCTCAGATCTGTATTTGTTTGGCTGTTCTCATTATTATTTAAAATGTGGCCAATATCAGATCCCAGAGTGAGCCGGTGAGGGTCCTAAACTGAGCCACATCTGCAAAAGCAATGGATTTGAGTGCTCAGATCATTCCCTAAATGAATAGTAAAAGTGTTAATACATATGTTCCACTACAAGGAAAAGTCATGCATTCAAAACCTTCCTTGCACACATGGATTGTGCAGTAAAAAGTCTCTCCATTGGGAGAGGTTTTGAATGACTTTTAGTGCTGCATTCATGTAAACTACATTTGAACCATTTTACAGCATGTGAATGAGTCCCTCCAGTGCACAACTGTGAAGAATCTCCTTAAAGTGATGTAAAAGCTGCATGATCTGACTGTTCAGACTGAAAGTTCAGCCTGCATCAAGGACAACAGCTTTAAGGGTTAAGGCTGAAAGATGGCAGGAAAAACAGCTCAGTCAATCTTTCATGCATTAAGAGTTTTTCAAAAAAGATAAAATCCACCTCAATTGAGCCTAAAAACATTGCAAAACTGAAACCATGCTTCAGAATGTGTATACAGTATAAACAGCATATTGATGAAACGTGGGTAGGGACTCCATATCAGTGGCTTCATTTGTCTCCCCAGCATGTACACATATGTGCATGTGTGTACAGTATGTTACAAATTGCAAAATCTGTGTGGTCACATCACGAAAATTGCAACAGGTAAACACATGCATGTCTGCTTTTAATCAGACAGGCCAGGCTTTCACACTGTAGGAACACACACATTCTTGGATAAAGAGCTATTTGTTTTAATGGTTGAGGGGAGGATGTGGATCTACCACCCATTGTGACGCTGTGCTGACTGCTGTGGTTCTCAGGCATTGTGTGAAGAAAATCAGCCCTTAAAACTCCAGGTTAAAGACAATCAAGTCTAAAGAGTCCATGTCCCAGCAACAGAAACAGCTGGAAACCAGTCTGATGTGTCAGGTCCAAGACTATGTTGCCCAAACACATGCCTCATTTCAATCTTTTATGGTAATTTAAGCAACAGACTTAAATATCATACAAATTGCAGCAAAGACAACTCTAAAAAAACAAAAAAAATTCCTGTTGGATATACTGGCGTTTTAGAGTTTGACTAAACTGTTTAACAAAATTTATTACATTTAGCAAGACTGGACAAGAGCATAAGTCAAGGAACTTGGGGCAAAGGTCGCTGAGGTTATCTTGTGTCTTTACAACTGAAGAGTTCTTGGCAGTTCCAGATGTGCCAGAGGCTGACAAACGTGTTTTTTTTTTTTTTTTTTACAATGTTTTATGTCGAACATGTTGTGTTAAGGGTTTCACAGTTTACCAATGGATGTTCAGAGGAAAAGAAAGGATATTCAGAGAAGAGGAGAGGAGAGGAGAGGAGAGGAGAGGAGAGGAGAGGAGAGGAGAGGAGAGGAGAGGAGAGGAGAGGAG
>JAPQRP010000005.1:44833047-44846471 GCA_037367295.1 Apogon hyalosoma | reverse complement strand
GGGGGGCTATAAGCCATTAAAATATGGTAGTTGTATTGGTTGTTCCCAACCTTTAAAGTGAAACACTGTCACACTGTGAATTAAAAATGAACTATAACTACATGAACATTCATTTAACTGATTATAAAACACAGCAGTTCACTGAAACAGAATAAGAAACAATGCGGCTGCAATATTTCACCAGCATTTACTTAAAGTGACAGTGAGGTAAGGATGTCTCATTTTGTTAGGAGTCTGTTGCCTCAATTCTTCTGCTCACATGTGAGGAGGGACTAGAATGTGATGTGGGGGGTCATGGAGTCGAGAAATCAAGGAGTCCAATAGCTTCACCTTGAGAACAGACAACAAAGATGTGTTGCAGAACCCACTGGGATATTATTCTATGTTGTACATTTGAACACCTGTGAGTTTTTCCCAACCTTACAGAATAGGACTATTCTCTATTAATTCAGATTAAAGGGTACCTGTAGTGAATTTTCATTGCTAGCTAAGTCAAAAGATTATGTAGAATCCTAGCAGTTCTGTCAGGTTACTTACGTTATAGCCCGTTGTGAAGTACGTGCGAGTACAGCTCCATCAGTCAGTCATGGTCAGCGACATGTTGCCTCCTTCACAGGCTCTTCCAGCACCTGTAGTGACTAAAACTTGTTGATTTGTCTGAGTACCTGGGCTGTGATGGACTGGTCACTGACCCCATGCAGCAGACACCAGTCTGAGATGACACACTGGATCGAATACGTAACTATTTACACCCATTTCATCAAAATTGCCAGCCATAGTTTGCTTCTTGAACATGTGCTTTCCACTCAATCTCTCTCACTGACTGCTGCTTGTTTACTCACACTCGATCACCTGGAATCAATGATGGTACATCACTTACGGCCAACAATGGCTGCTCCTCATAAGTTCTGCCACTGCCCGGAATTTAAGTACTAAAAAGTTCCAGTGTGGTGCATTTATGTCAGTTTTTACAGAATTTGTTGCTTTTTTTTTACACTTTATAGAGTTTACAATTTTTTTTACACTTAAAGATCACCTAGTTATTCTGTATGTTTTCTTATGTTGATCTATGTAGGCAGAAACAGGACCATGTCCACAGAAAACAGTGTGCCACATCAACAAGAGAATACTATTTTCATATTTTTTAAAATTCTTGCAGCAGCCTATGCAGCGCATGTTAGAAGTGCACGTGCCAGTAAATAGTCACCTGTAAACTCTCTTTCAATGCATGTAATGTCTTGATGTAGTTTTTATCTGTGTAGCCATAAGGAAGTCTCTCAGATAAGGAATAATTAGGCCTTAAGTCTTAAATTCAATGTCACATTGTGTAACAGGCACAGTGTTTTCACTGATAATACCAGTCACTGTTAAACAATGTTTAAGTGAGTTTCTTCTACCCCTCTACAATGTGCAGCACAAGCTACCCTTGGTTTAAAATCCAGTCCAAATGACAACCTTTGGACCTTCCTGACC
The DNA here is from genome assembly GCA_037367295.1 of Apogon hyalosoma. NCBI lineage: Eukaryota > Metazoa > Chordata > Actinopteri > Kurtiformes > Apogonidae > Apogon > Apogon hyalosoma. Next base: position 44,844,998 of record JAPQRP010000005.1, on the reverse strand, counting down.
TGTAATCTCTACATAAAAAAATCAGTCTACATACTATGTGGAGGTAAACAGTTCAGAGGGTAATTAAGGCTGTTTATTTTTAAGGTATGTTAGGATCTATTCACACATTGGAGTGATTAATTATCATAAAATGAGAAAACTTGGGTATTGTCCAGAACCAACTCTTGTTTTCGTTCTATTTTTGTATTTGTGGTCATTACTGAAGTTTAATAATCGACCCATTTTGGAGTTCTCCAAAGTTAAACCTCTGGAAATAACATCCAACGTGTAATAAACTATAATTTTCTTTTAAGTCATTGTGCAGACATGTAAAAATGATATGTCTTTCTGTTGGTGGGAAGTACAACACTGAGACATCATGAAAGCGACTTAGCCGCCGCTGCCACTGAGATATGTGAGACTCGCAGAACCTGGGAGACAGAGAGAAGCTGGATGTGCATTGGCTGAGAGGTAGGCAACAGAGTGGAAAAGCAGGGTTTTGGAAACATGATTTCCTGTGGAAACAGTGATGTCATAATGGTCTGTCTTTCACAGTCTCATGTGGACACACACACTGGGGCATTGTCTACGTAAATCAAGCTTTTTCTCACTGTCCCTATATACAGTATGTAAATGTCATTAACATCCCTACTGAGGTAAACTATGCTGTATACCGCAATACTTTAGAACATTACTACAGTAGATGTTGCACTTTTATTAGTCTACACTTATCTGTGTCTGTCTGTAGCTTTAATGGTTGATTTTTACAGATAGATAATTGTGCTGTGAATTAAAAAAAAAAAAATTAGCAAGTCTCCCAGCAAAAGATGGTAAAGTCAAGAAAAGAACTACCTAGTTACATAAATAAATGTTATTAGCATTTAGCATTAGCACATTAGCAACATGCTCATCAGTCCAAGTACATTTAAAAGAATGGTATGTAAATGTACTGTGCAAGACTACATTGTCCTGTCATATTGCTGAATAATTTATAACACTGTCTGGAATGCAACAGAAACATGGTAACTCTAATTTAGTAGCTACAAATTATAAAATAAACTTTTTTTTATTAAATACATTTGTGTTTTTTCTGCACTGTCAATCTGTCACTAGCTAACAAGCTAACAGTGGCTAATAGTTAGCCAGTTCAGTTAGACTGATGGGAAATTACAGTTAGAGATATTTTAATAACCTAAAAGTTTTCCGGCTTATGGGAAATCATTGATAGCTGAAGCTCCAGTTTATTTGATTGTTTGGTCAATACTTTTGTATAATAACTTTATTGTGGTACTGTTTTTATAGGAGCTTCATAATGCCCACATTTCTTTGTAGCCTATATGCTCTGTGTGTAAATACAGTTGAACTGAATTAATAAAGAAGATGCTGCTAACTTTATACTTCATTATCATGTGTATACTGTATTGGACACTCTTTACAAAAGAAAAAATGTCCAAGTACTTAATAGTAAATCATGCTGTGCTAATATTTCATTAGTAACACGAATGAGAGCAAGTATTATTCCATCTACTTAGAGTAAATCTGGGTTCTAGTACAGACAAGGTAAAGTGGCCTAAGACCGTGGGATTGGTTGTTTTGATGAAAATATATGTGACGTCACTCATAAATTGTGTTTACAGACAAGGTAATGTATTAACGTTATCTTACACAGGAATAGGAATTGCATACTTATGACATAACATATTGGATGTAATGCTTTACATTTTCTTATTACCTTTCACAGTAAAAGCCTTACACAGGTAAACATACAAGAAATGCAATCTCTACATTTTATTAAGAAGTACCTAGATAAAATAGCTTATAGTTTAATTCACAGTTGTCATTTCATTGTAATGAAACATCTGCAAATAACAGCAAATGTTTGTAAAGCGGGAAGACGCCCTGTTACACTGAATAAAATAATGGATTGAATATGATGTAATCAAGTAAGCAAATTATACAACATAGTTTTTAGATTTTCTAATAAAAAATGTAATGTATTATTGCTTTACAAGCTCTACTGTGACTCATGTCGTCATGCAGCATGGTTTACCAGTGAACTACAGTCCAAGTCTGGATGCTTTGTGCATGTTCTCAGCCTTGTAGCCAGGAAGGTAGTCTCACTCAACCAGGTATCCTGCCCAATAGGGAGGATTAAATGCACTTTTCCAGAAAAGCACCACAGCTGTTGTTGTGATCCAGTGAGTAAAGCGCAGGCAGGTTTGTCTGGTTTGTCACTGAGGCCGGGTTTGTTATTTATTCATTCATTCATTTATTTATTTGCTAACTCTTGTCGTGTTTAGTCAGATGTGTAGTTACAGAGGCTTCCTGCCCAGTTACTCTTTCCCTCCGAACAAACCACAGTGGCTGCTGAAATACCAGTTTAGCTTTTTTAGCTCACTAAAAACTTTTTTCTTGGAAATGTCTTCTTGTAAGAACAGACAATGTAAATCTTTTTACTGGCTGGTGTTTGAGGCTCAGCCCGGATCCCTCCGCTACAGGGTTAAGTTAAACGTTGTGTTGCCAGTGGCCTCCAGACGGCTGTTTGTGGCCACACTTCATTACAATCCTGATCTGATCGATTTCAGTTTTAAACAGATTTATGTGTTTGAATTGTACTTGACCCTCAGGGCAATAATTTTACATTTTATTGCTTGTGTTGTGTATTTTTCCTTTACTGCCGTGCCAGCTCTTCACCCATGGGGCCACATTGGAAAGGGTGTCTCTCTGTATTTTTAAACTTTATGCAATTTATTTTATGCTTGATGTGTAGTTTCTCAGATAATGATTGAATTGCAGAATTAATGGATGAAAAAAGGATGAATGGGGAGAGCCATTTTGATGTTCCGTGTTTCAGTGCGTGTTTTTAATCTGTTCCTGCCCCTGTAGTACTTCCCCAAACAAGCTTTAGTTTTCCATTTTGCCTTTTTGGCGCAAGTTCACCTCACAGTCCATGACCCCTGTGCTCTGTTTTCCTTTTTTTATTTATTTTTTTTCTTCTCTTTGGCTCGCAGCTCTTTCCTTCCCTCATCTCTGATCTCTTCTTTCTAATATTTTCCCTGCCTTTGGCTCTGATATTTCTCTTTTTCTGTCCTGTCTCATTCTAGTTAAGCAGCTATGTGTTATTAGCTTTATTAGCTAGCTTTATTACTGTAAATTCTGATTTGCATCTGCCATTAAATGCTTTGTTTATTCTTAGTGTATCATTAATTCTTTACTGTAATTGAAGCATTTTGTCGAGCCTTGCCACCTTTTCCTTTATCCTGAACTCTAGGGAGCTTCCACTCACTGTAATGTACATGTCCTTTTCCAAAAAACACAGAAGTTGAAGATTAACTCATATATATTGTACAATCAAGAGAACATATTCAAAGGTATAGTAGGTAAGATTTATGGGGATTTAGAGGGATTTAATTGCAGAAATGGAATTTAGCATTTATAATTATTCTTGCTAGTGTGTACTGTGAAAATGAAAACCATTTAGATTTTTTGAAGACACTGATGCTGTCTGTACTAATACAAATATTTTCCCAAACAATTCTTTTTATCCCATTGTTTCACAAGATATAAGTAATTGTGTGAAAACTCCCAAATATTTTTTTCTCTACATCTAACCATTCTTAAGTGATTTATCACCAATTATTATAATATTTCCCTTGAATTTAGCATTTTTCAGTGAATATCAGGTGTGTTCCTATAATTAAATTACTGATTATGTAGAAATTTCAAAGGTGGGATCAGAGAGAACCAAAGACAAGGTTACTTTTGAGGAAAATATATAATTTACTGAACATAAAAACAAGCGTCTATAAACATTAATATTTGTGAAACTGCATGGGTTTCATTCGTGAATCAGTGTTACAGAAGTTCCCACCTTCATTACAGAGACTCTGAACATTCAAACGGGTCATATCTGACTGAAAATCTGAGAAACTGCATTTTACCAGAATTATTTACATGCATTGATAAGATTAATGGTTCAAAGTTATTAAATACTTAATGTCAGAAGATGCATTTGGTCTCCAGCAGCTGTTCTCTGATCTCTGAGGGATAAAAAGAAAATCTGTCCACATGACATTTGCTCTATCGCTAGATTAAAACATAAAAAATAACTATAACCCACTGCAAATGTCCATACAACCCTAGTATTACTGGAAGACTTTAAACTTTGCTTCTGTTGCATCTAATATTATTTGAAGATTTGTCCACAGCATCCAAAGACTTTAGTTTAAGTTTCTGTGAATTCCTTGAAGTTAATTATTTTTATTAAATAAATTTTACCCCAACACATGCACGTGTTCATCTGTCCAGGTACAGATTAATTACACAAAGCAATAACAAACATAAAACGGATTGTGATACCATTGTTTTCTGATCACTTTGTTTTTTGTCTGTCCACCCAGATACTCCCAACCCTTGGCTTTTTCATCATCTTCACTCTAGAAAACAATTTAGCAGTTTTTGCGACTAAAAAGCCATTAACACATGGATGAACTTTGCAGACATACACTGCAGCACCTGGACGGTTCAAATTCAAACTTTTTGAATTATTAGGGTCCAAATACACAAATAAATGAACCAAAGACTAATAAAAGTGGGTTTAGCAAAATATGACCCCTTTAAGTTTTTGTCACTGTTTTTGAATTTAGTCATATTTGGTGATAGGTTTCAATATTTTTACAGTTCATATAACACTGAGCAGCATTTTTTTTGTTCCATATCATATAAATATTCAGTTTACTAAATAGTCTGAACTTTTGTCTCTACATTCCTCACTACAATAGCTGTTGATGGGTTGAAAAGTTATGATTTCAAAGCAGTTTCTTCAGTACTGTTTATATTTCACTATTCTATTCAATTGCTTGACACATTCTTTGTAACACCTCTCATCCTCTGTTTTCTCTGTGGTACTCGTATTTCCACATATTATAATTTCTCTGTCTCTGGTGTGTCTCTCTCCTCATGCTTTGACCTCTGTTATCCATCTCTGCTTTTGTTTTCTCACCGTCTCACTGTTCCCAAAACATACTGACACATTGGAAAGACAAGAAAGCGTAACCTCTGCGGTGTGTCTTTTTTTTTATTGTATTATACAGATAGAAATCTCAGCATCATCACTGAGAGGATTACATTGCTGCACACACTATATGGACAAAAGTATTCGGACACGTTGAATTCGGGTGTTTCTTTTTTAACGGGTTAGAATATGGCAAATATAATTTCATTGCATTGGTTAGATTTGTTTAAATTGTTATCTTTGCTTCCAAAATGCCCCATTAAACTTTATGCAAATACTGATGTTTATATCTAAATTAGCATGAATAGGATATCTTACAGCTGTCGACATGATGTGTCCCGGTGTTTGTGTCCAAACAGTTTAGAAACATCAATATTTCCTTAAAGTTTGATGGGAGATTTTTCTTCCTAAGTGAGAAGTGAAGAAAGTAGATGGCTAGTTGTGGCAGAAAATTATTATTTACAGTCAGAGCATGAAAAACTATCTTTCATTTCTGGATTTTTTACCTTTGAGAGCCTCGGTTTTGTTTTCCTTTCATATGTGTATATATTCTGCAGATATTTTGCTCTAAAACTGTAGATACACTATATGGTACACTATATGGACAGAAGTATTTGGACATGTTGAATTCAGGTGTTTCTTTTCTAATAGAGGTCTGGGATACAAAACAATAATGACAAATGTCATTATATAGTTTTATAGTGATAAATATCATTGCATTAGTTAGATTTGTTTAAATTGTCATCTTTGCTTCCAAAAAGCCTCAGAGGTGGTTTTTACTTCATTTCTGTCGATACTGATCACATCACCTGGAAGAAAGCTTTAAGGAAATATTGATGTTTATAAACTATATGGACAAAAATATTGGGACACATCATCGCTAAAGCTGTAACATGTCCTGTTCATGCTGATCTGAAATATAAACATCAACATTTCCTTCGAGTTTAATGGGAGATTTTTCTTCACGAGTGAAATGTGAAGAAAATAGATGGTTGGTTGTGATAGAAAACTGTTATTTACAGTCAGAGCATGAAATACTTGAGAAATTTAGAGGGAGAACATTAAAAATCATTGTCATGAATTAAAAAAAAAAAAAATGTTGACAGAACTTAAATAAAAACCATCTCTGAGGAATTTTGGAAGCAAATATAACAATTTAAAGAAATCTAACTTGTGCAATGATATTTATCACAATATAAAACTATATTATGACATGTGTCATTTTTATTTTGTATCCCAGACCCTGTTAGAAAAGATATACCTGAATTCAACATGTCCCAATACTTTTGTCCATATAGTGTATCTACAAGTTAAAAGCAGAATATCAACAGAATACATATATAAAAGAAAACAAAACCAAGGCTCTGAAAAGTAAAAATTCCAGAAATGAAAGATGGTTACTATATTAGCTTGTGAACTGTATGAGGTGGAGGTGAACAGTGGTTCACTCTGCGTTCCACCTCATCTGAAAACAACACACAGCTCTGTGAGAATGTGTGAGCCTGTATGTCCACGCTTAAGACGGTGTGTTTTTATGTGTGTTTACCGCCTGCATGCTGACCTCATATGTGTGTGTGCTTGTGCAAAGTGTGTATTTGCATATGTTCGGAGGGCACAGACTACGATTGTTCTCCTTGGGTGTTAGCTTTCGGAGCAGGAAGTGCACAGTCAGGTCAGGGGGGGATCTAGGCACGCTCAGTCTGCCCACATCTGTTCAAATACCAGAGACCCTCAAAGTCACACAGGAAATGTGTGTGAGCATGTGTGTGTATATGTGCTACAGAAGCTACTCTTTGTGAGCCCGGTTTATAAAAAAAAAAAAAAAAAAATGACCTTTTGCTGCAAATACACATTCCCACATTAAGTAATAAAGGAAAATTAATCATGTACCTGCTGAAATGTGACCCTTAAAGGGCACAGACACTGAATAAACATGTCACTTGTACAATTCCTCATTGTTTCTATTCATTTGGACAATAAATGACACTGAACCCATTTACATGCATACAAATACTCTGATCACTGCCTGAATTCTGGAGTTATCCAATTATTCCAGTGATCATGTAAAGAGCAAAATCTTATATGGTTAGCCTCATAGCATACTGACCTAAGTCATGTATTTTCAGGTCATAGCCAATGATGAAAAATGAAGCAGCAGTGTTAGGAAAGTAAAGTTATGCAGATATCATAATCTGGCCAAAAATATGGCTTAAGCGATGATGTTATGAGGATAATAACATGCTTTATCAGATAACAACAGTTATCTGATTATGAGAAATCAGATTAAGACACCTGGATTTCTCCCCAGTACTCTGATGTCTTCCTGCATGTATACAGGTCAGTCTGATTCATTTCATTCTTTTACATCTGCACATGTGTAAAAGCAATTAAATCAAAGAAAACAGAGGTGAAGTAGTCAAAAGTGAGCAGATGGCAATAATAGGAAGTCCAAGTCTACATCACTACATGCACATGTACTCCGAAAGAAATAAAATAATAGACTGAAACATCTAAACCAGTTTTTTTTTGTTTGTTTTTTATGACTGCATTTCTTAAGTGCATGTAAACGTGTCATATCTGATTATTACAATTATCTGGTTTCTCAAAGTTATCAGACTTTTATGCTCATGTAAATGGGCACACTGATGCAATGAAGCAGTATATTAATGATGCATGAAAGAATTAAAGTATGGTGTTCAAAACAGCAGCCAAACAGTGTTTAAGTTGCTGCCCCCAACCCAAAAAAGAAGCAGCTAGAAGGGCACTTTACCTCTGTTCTCTCAGTTGGTGTCATTGACATAGACTTTGCCCATGTTAAGGTTTTAGTTCTGGTTCATCAGTTGTTGCCACTGGTTAGTTTAAGCTTCAGTCCTTAAGGGGAGATTCCAGTCCTTGGGTATAAACAGGTCCAGGCCTTGGGGTCTCTGAAAGGAGACCAGAGGCTGTTCTGATTGAATGGAGTCCTATGGGAGAAGTACTCAGTATCCTGAACAAGCCACTACTCTGTGAAAACGCCCAGTTTCATAACAAGTAGACAACCTCTCTGGTGACCTTTGACATCTTACCCACTCGCAGATACTGTGGATAAGATCTCTGTGTAGGTTGCCCAGGTCATCATTCTTCTTGGTAGTTCTTCTCGGTTCAACTGGACTGGTTTAGCGCTTTTGAACAAAACGATTCTTCAATGACAGTTGTGTACTGTTTTTCCCTCTTTGAGGACCCGGCAGCAAGTTGTAACACCTAACCTCTATTAAGACTCTGAATACAATTACTTTGTGTCCATAGGTTTATTCACCCTTTAACCCCTGACATGTATGTGGTGAGCATTCTGAATGCATGATTTATTTTAAATGTTCATAAAAATTCAACCGTTTGCTCAATTGAGTAAAATTTCAAAATGTCCTGATAGAATAGACCCTGTTCCTTCTATAAACATCTGAGCATGCTCAGTGCATCCCCCGCCACCTGTGTAATGAGGGATAAAACACAGAGCAGTGAGTGGAAGCCACTCACTATAAAAATAAACAGTTTAGGCTGTTTTTTTTTGTTTTTTTTTTTTTTGTATTGTTTTCCTTGCATTTTTTGTTTTTACTGTTGTTTGCAGTGTTATAATTTACATTCTTTGTTTTTATTGAGATTCGACTGTGTAACTGCTTTTTGGAGTTCAACCAGGTGTCAAAAAGCAGCTGGACTGATTTAGAAAAAAAGCGCCTCAAAACTAAAACTACTGGGCCAAAATTCAAATCCTTACCTTACATTACCCACAGTTTTCTCACAATACACAAAATATTGGAAAAGTGTAGACAAATATATAAGAATACATACATGTAAATGATGGTACCAATGTCAAAAGATGAAGCAAATTCAAACCAGATTCAATGACCCCCCTGAACTGCATGTAGACCTCAAAAACCACTAACTGAAGTGTAACACCAGGGGGCGACAAAGGCAGCTTTGATACCATATGTAAAGTACAGTTGGTGTTACAACAGGCAGGGCCAGTTTATGGTGGTTCTAGTGTGTCATATATTCAACTACACGTCTTTTACTTTCAAGAAGGAGCTAAACTCACTACGTACATTACAAATCAAGAAATGTTGAATGAGGAGAATGTGAAATGATGTTGACTGATATTGTTGCTCATGATGGTACACAGAGCCAACGTTTAATTAGTTGCAGAGCTCAGTCATTTGTCAGCCGAGTCTGGAATCTTCCCTCTTTAGCCTTTTCTTCAAGCTGTTGTTACTGTAGGACAGAGGTATTCGTTCCATATTACTCCCTTATACAGGGTTATACAAGTTCAGTTTAGGAGTTTTTAAGACCTTTCTAACACTAGAACAGAATTCAAAGCCCATTTCACAGCCTATTTCACAGCCATACTGGCAAAAATTTGTGACTCCTAGAATTAAGGAAATAGTATTTTTATACACCACTGCTTTGATTTCCACCGTTCGGAGTCATTTCTCACTGGCAGCTGCAAAGTTAGAGATAACTGGTTCCTAATTTCAGTGTAAGTTGTCGGGTTGGAACGGGTGGAACTGAGTAGAATAACGTTAATTTTTTTGTAGCTTGGACATTTTCCAGACACATTCAAACAGCCAACAAGTTAATTGCAACATGACCTACTACGTCAAATTTAATACATTTTAATGACTTTTTTAAGGCCTTAAATGCAGATTTGTAAATTCAAGACTTTTTAAGACCCCGCGGGAACCCTGTTATACCAACTTTAATTTAAAGCTGAACATGACTTTCGTCACCAATTTTTCATAAAATATATAAAACCCGAGTCATAGCCTAAATATCACGAATCCGTTAGTCTTTTCGTGACTACACACCTGTGTCTTGTGCATGGAGCTCCACTTCCCACAATGCACATTGTGACGAATTTCCAAAAATCCCAGAGTGACCGACCGTGAGGCAAGAGATTCAGGTGTGTTGTCACGAAAAGACTAACGGATTTATGATACTTAGGCTATGATTCGGGTTTCACAGATTTTATGAAAAATTGGTGACAAAAGTCATGCACAGCTTTAAGTCGCTGCAGTAGGCTTTGTACAATACTGCAGACAAACAATCATGACCTTATAAGCTGCTTGCCAGAGGTAAATACATAACTTAGTGAATATGGATGAACTGAACTGCAGTGCATCCATTTAGTCTGTAGCCAAAACATGCAAATAAAAAATTTACATATATGGAGCATATTATCAGAATAAAATCACAAGTGAAAGAAAACACAACATAAAGTGGTTGAATCCCCTGGGTTGTAAAAGTCTTCTGCCACATGAATCAGAATATCTTCAGTGCTCTGTGGTTTTGATTCTGCTGTATATGTTCATCCGTTCTAACTAGATCTGAGCACCTATGGGTGAACGTCACGAGAGGGAAAATCTTGAGACTGTGGAGTATAAACTTACACCATGTTCATCCTCAATATAACATGAATTCAAGCCATTTACAGCAAAAATAATATAAAAAATGAAAAGTAAAACAAATAGTTCCCCTGGTATGCAATGAGGTTTCAGCCTCTGATTAGATTTTTCATGGATTATTATAAAGATTCCCAAACATTTTCAGACTCAAAAGAGACAGATTTAGAATACATGTCATGAATCCCTACAGATCTACATTTCAAAGTGAATGAAAGTGTTTTTATGTGGTTTTTTATTCTTTTACATTGTCTTAATCCTATTTTTCATTATAAATGTCTCCTTCTTTTTACATCTCATTTGTTGTTTTTAGCATTTATGTTATATTTAACTCATTACGTTTTTTAAAAAAATGTCTGACTTGTTTTGCCATTTTCATCTTGTCCTTTTCATTTTATATGTTTCAGCTCATTTTAATCTCATTTCTTCTTTTCCAACAGAGGCTTCTCTTTTGCCTTTCACATCACTTTGATGGGGTCAGCATTTACAATCTCTTCCAGAGAACACTCTTCTAGTTTTATTTGGAAAAAGAATCCATATATCATATTATTGCTGTATATTTCCATCTGCCAGTTGGTGACAAAATGAAAACAGCTCCACCACCCAGTTTGGATCCCAACCCAAAGTTTGGGAAACATCACTATTAAAATGTGGAAACCACTTAAATGTTTCATCTTTCTTTAATTATTTGAAAAATATCATTTATATCTATAGCATATTTTCAAATAAATATGAGCTCCATAGCGCTACTCATTTTCACAGCATTTCATGTTTTTTTATTTTGCTGTTTTCTATTTCTTTTTTCTTATGCACTCTTGATATGCTGTATGCACTGTTACTTTATTATCTAATAAACTGGAGATCATAAAATACTCTCAAATAAATAAAAAACTTGCAGTCTCAACTTGTATTTCCATAACATCCTTGTTATTCATGCAGCTCTGTCTGTAACACATCCACAGTCTACTGTTTTATTGGGTGTGAGGCTAGTCGTCAAATGGGAAATTTCTGGCGTCAGAGGCCGTGTGGTCGTGTTTTCCTGTAAGCTTTGGTACAAACCAACCTTTGTGAACACATCAGGAAAACACAACTTTGCAGAGGTTTGTAAAAATAATGTGTAATTTCTTTCTTTTTCATTTAAAAAACACAGGCATTTGAGGGGTTAAGGCTTTACAGTGGGATGCAAATTAGATTTAATACTCCCTTTTATAATTAATTTGCTAGTTACTGCATACATTCATGCTGCAGTACGTGGCATTTTTTTTGCTCTGGTTTTATATGGTAAAGAGATGCAGACAGCCATGCACGCACATGGATTGACTCATTGGCTTTTGTAATGGCCATAAAAGCCGTCTGCTTTAAACACACCCTGTTGATTAAGAGTCAATTAAAGTGTCTGAGATGACGGCAAATGAGTGGAAGGGCGAGGAGAGGAAAATATGGAGGCAATTGTCAAAAAGGGAGTGTCGAATAAAGGATAGAGGGGAGGGGAGAGGAGAGGAGAGGAGAGGAGAGGAGCGGCGAGG
>JAPQRP010000005.1:44804557-44826529 GCA_037367295.1 Apogon hyalosoma | reverse complement strand
CCCAATCCAACATCTGAAAATCTGTAAGAGTGGTTTTAAGACTAAAAGAGTATTTCTATTTCTGTGATTTCTTTATGATGAATAACCTCCCACCTGCAGTACTTGCAGGAGTCACTTGGGGGCAGCAGTCCACACTTTAGGACTCATTTCTTGTCTTTTGCATTATATCAAACATCCTCTACATGAAGATGGTGAACTTTGACATGAGACTTATTTCCATAAATGTATTTAATGTGCTCTTCAAAATTTCACATTGGAAAAACGTCTATGGAAACGGCAAAATTAAAAAAATAAAACCTGTCAGTGTCAGAATAAACAGAGTCTCTTTCACAGGCATGTTTTCTACATCCACACAGTGTTGGACCTGTGAGGGGGAGCACAGACCCCAGACTCTCTTCTTTAAACTCTTAAAGTTGATGAATCACTCACACTCTGAAGCATCCCTGAAACTTCTCCAAACAGAGCATAACAGTTATCTGCATGAGTCTTTAATCAGTACTGCTAGAGAGAGAGATATGTTGTGAATACTTGTTGTATTATTTAGTCCAAAATGAAACAGTATTAGTCAGTGAAGGACATTCATTCTTCATTCAGGGCCTTTTCACACCACAGGGTCCATCAGAAAATTAACATGGGGAAAAATATAAACACTAACACATAAAGTTCCTAAACACTTAAGGCACAACAAATAACTTACAATATCCTTTTCCCCACTATCGTACAGTGCAATAGGACTAATACGCTGCAGGACTTGGACTAGTAACTGTGTAATATGTCCTGTGTGCTCCAGGACACACAACCACCATGACTGATCTGTTTGTCTTTTGGTACCCAGGTCAGTCTAAGACCTGGTCTTAATAGTGTCAGTTGTCCTGCATCGCACTAATGCACCTTTTGTATCACAACCCCTTGTGTCAGACCCCCCTGTACTTCATTCTCACTATAGATGGTCCCTGCTGTACATAGCTGTTAATGACAATAAAGATGATATTTTCTATTATTTCACATTTAAATTGTGAGATTTTTCACAGATATTTATTTCCTTTTATATTTCTTCAGTTTCAGTGAAACTTCTGTTGAAGTTATACCACAAACTAAATATAAATAACCTATATAACTAATATAGAGAAAATTAATAATTGAATTAATAAACCTTTATAAACTTCTATGTCATGCACTGACTGGCTGTGAAGAAGCATGTGAGACAATGTAGTGACGTAGCCATGTGATGAAGGGGTAAAATTAGTGATGTAGTCGAGACCGCACCATCCAAGACCATAACATTTCTTAGATCAGAGGGTTCTGAGACCAAGACAAGACCAAGACTTTTAAGGGTCGAGACCAAGACAAGATGAAGACAGTACATACAATGAAAAATAGTTAGAAGAGTGAACAAAGTAAGAATTCTCTATTTTAAGATTGATTTACAGTAATGAGGACAAACAGTCTCTGCACTTTTTTTAAAATTACCACAGTCAAGGAAATCTTCTGCGTCAAAAATCCAGCATCCATCAACCGAACAGCAGCTGTTTCATTCACAGAATTCCAGCATTAAAAGGATGGGAACGTACTAAGCCTGAATAAAATGCACTGACAAATCACTGAAACATCTTCACAATCCAAAACTAACCCTTGATTATATATGCCTTATCTTTACCCTGCCCCCCGAAGGGAAGGCAAAGGTATTGTTTTTGGTTTGTTTTTTTTGTTTGTCAGCAACTTTATGCAAAAACTACTGGACCAATTTCCATGAAATTTTCAGGAAAGGTGCGAGGTGGTTGAGAATAGATCCCATTAAATTTTGGTGAATATAGGTCAAAGGGCAAGGTCACCAAAAATGTGTTTTCGCAATGATAAGAGAAAGGGCAAATCAGGTAAAACGTTTGCAAGGGGTGGAGTTTGTTGTACCTGGCACTACTTGTTTGTCACAGGTTTTGGTTCAGTTTGGAGTTTGCAGACATCACTGCTAAGATACAGTCAGCAACGACGTCACAGCTAGAGGTGGGGAAACCCAAGGGGGAAAACAGTTCTTCCCCCGATCCGCTATAATGTAAACTTGTTTTGCTAACACTAAGAAGTTGTCATGACATACTTTGAGTCGCTATTGCCTTCTGACAAGGATCGATATATTAAAAAATTAGGGGTTGGATTGTTGTCCATACGTTTTAACAGACTGGGCCAATGATCTGACTCAGTGGAATGAAGTGTCATTTCCATACATCTTCTGCCAATCAATAGTCACCTGGTAAGGGACTATATCACTTTTGCTATAGATATGATGAATTAAACATAACATAATTTCAGTACCTGACATTAATTAGATGAATTAATGTTAATGTTGTTGCTGGTCCAATATAACATGAGGTTTTTAGTTTTGCACAGAAACAGGCAATAGAAATGTCCTTCAGAGGGCTAGATTTGGTTTTATGCTTGGAGTACATTAGCACCAGCATTTTTTTTTTTTTGTTACATATACCATACTCAGTAAATAATTTTAATCAGTACTTCTACTTTTGCCAAACTTTTGTAGACAAGTATCAGTACTTTTGCTTAGGTACTGAATGTGTACTTTTGTACATGCTGCAATGAAATCTACACAAATTACACACCGTAGGTGTGTCTGTATGCAGCCTTTTCTGGGGAAACCAATCAAGCAATCAATAACTGGTTGCTTTGAAATAAATCCTTTTCCACTCTAATCAGTGGCATGAACGGTGGCAGTAGTAGTAATAATAATAATGGATTAGATTTCTATTGCGCTTTTCAAGGCACCCAAAACGCTTTACATTATTGATCCATTATTCATTCACTCTCACATTCTCTCTCTGGTGGTGGTAAACTACATCTGTAGCCACAGCTGCCTTGGGGCAGGCTGACGGAAGGGTGGCTAGTAGTAGTAGTAGTGGTAGTAGTAGTATTGTAGTAGTCATAGTGGTACTACTAGTATTGGTACTCTGTTACTCTAGTGGTACTTTAATCAGTGGCATGAACTGTGGCAGTAGTGGTATTGGCAGTAGTTGTAGTAGTTGAAATTATGAAAAAGGGAAATGCAGTTGTGTAAAGAATAAGCACGGTAACCCAGGAACAGTGTAAGAACATCTTTACAAGTGCGTAACAAAAAAAATTCCAGTTGAACCAAATTGCATGGTCAGTGACTTTCAGTGCAATGACCCCTTTACACATATTGTTTTTACTGACATAATTTCATGTTTTGATGCTAAAACTGTCTAGATGGTGGAACTTACAGGGCAATCTGCCATTACAAGTTCTGTTAGTTCCATCTGTGTATTTGATGGTATAATGTTTAAGCAATTTTTTTGTAAATAACAAACTAACTAATAATCCTGATAATCAACTACTGCCCTTATTTATGAGTGTGACCTTTTTGTCATTAGGTGCTTTGCTTAAATTCCTGGCTGTATCTTCTCACGTAGATGCCACATCCTCCAGAGATGAAGGTATGTGCATTATTTGTTCATTATTTTTATTTTATTTGGTGTATTTTTATTCTTTATTCTGTGCTATCATTCTTCTGTTTCTTACTCTATTTAACACTGCTGCAACAAAGCAATTTCCCCGTTTGATATGAATAAAGTATTTATCTAGTCTAATTTAATGTCTAACTTGGATTATTTAAAATTGTATTTATTAGACTGATCATTATGGGCTTAGTCAATGTAGATCATGGGGAGTCCTTTGAGGAAACCCAAGAGGATGTCCCAGCCAGCACTTCCCAAACAACTGAGAGCACTCCAGTTATTCCCACCACCTCTCCGTCACCTGCACCTGAATTATCAACAAAGGAAGGTCCTCCAGTTGTCAGGGATGATCCTGCACTGTGGCCAAACCTGACTGATGACAGCACTCGGTGTCAACATGTAAAAACATGACCAGTTCAAAACACAGACTTTCCTCAAAATTCAGAAATACCCCCAAGGAGATTCACAAAAGACAATTACATGATAACCATGAAAAACGGAGAAAAAATCCAGAGGTCATGGCTTGTGTATTCACTGAGCACAGATTCTGTATTTTATTTTTTCCTGCTTATTTTTTGTCAAGTGAGATAATGCTCTAAGCAGTCGTGGTTACTGTTCATGGAAGAACCTAGAACGACATCTGAAAGAACATGAATTGCTGTGTTGCGTTTTTACTTTTTTATTACAGAATTTGCACAAGCTAAAATCTGCAAGCATTTTTAAATATTCTAACACTTATTCACTTAAATACATAAAAAATAAGGATAATAATAAAACACAAGAATATCTTTAATTGTGTACAGGGTTCACACAAGTCTTTAATTTGTTTTTGTTGTCACGTTTTTATATTTCCTAGATGCTATTGTGTTATATATCTTTATTTGCACATTATTGACCAAACCTAAATGAATAAAGTGATTGCTTATGTAATCATCATGGTACATACCTATTTGTTTGGGGTTGAGTGGGATTCCCAAAGAATTTAGGGCCTTAACTATCGCTTCTTGCCTATGGCCCTGATAGTGTCAAGCAACAGCTCTGTCTGTGAGGGCTCCTGAAGGGAGCAACCATATTATTGGTAGTAATAGTAGTAGTTGTAGTAATTATTCAAGTTTTTTTGTTTGGGTGTAATTTTTGCTCGTACACAGCGTATTTGTGTATTTCAGACTTACTGAGCTGAGCTGAAAATAGTAATTCCTTTTTTTTTAAGTTAGTAAAAATTCAAGCAATATTCATGCACACAGCCAAGATTATTATAAAATGTAGAAGGAAAACAGTCACTGACGGTTCATCTTTATCTTGTCTTTACACTTGTTACCTAACCTCTCTGACTCTCCAGTTTTAACCACTGTTTTGTTTTTTGTCTATTAGTTTAAATGAGGGTGGACAGAATAAAATGTGATTGGCCAGGAGAGACAGACCGATAATTTTATTCGCTTTCACCCATATTAGAGTCTCGCAGGAATGACTTCCGCTCACACCACCGAGCGAGCTCGCCATTCAGACATACAAGCTTAAACGGCGCTGAGCGAGACAGCGTATGCCTGTCAGTCGAAACTGAGGGTGTAAATCTTTAAACTCATAGGCGCTAGACAGCTGAACTGAACGACCTTATAGCTCAAAGCGGAAGTTCAGACTGAGTTGAGTGCGGAGCTGGAAACACACAAAAGCAGGATTCTTAACGTGGTTCTTTTTGGCTAACGCTGCAGAGTTTTCGGGACATTAAAGCAGGTAAGTGCGATGTTGGGAAGTGAAAAGTATAAAGGTGTGTCGGGTTAGCTAGCCGCGGGCCTGCTGGAACTTCCCTTTATGTTGTCGCCTTTCTCCAACATGCGCACATTCTGCCTGCTCCGGCTCCAACATCCATAACATCACGGTTTATCGCACAACTTTAAGCCATTTTGGCATGTATATTCATAACAGCTCGATATCCGACGTAAGATAGCATTAAAACACGTGTTAAATCCCTACATGTTGTGTACTGTACATGTTAGCCAATCAGTGCCCTCTGGGAAAGTGTGGTTTATGAGAACATGATTTCATAAACGTGTTGTGAAACGTGCTGTAAAACCCTCATTTTCTCTGAAATGTGGGATGTTCTATCAGTCAGCCCTGTTAGACTTTGAAGATAATAGTGTTACCTAATATATAGTGTTTGTTTACTTAAAGGATAACCCGACACTAATTTGTCTGTGTAAGCGAAAAATGCAACTGTTGCCCCTTAGCCAGATGTTGAGTTAGCCAGTGAAACAGCAAAAAATCAGCCAAGTTAGAACAGAGTGAGCAGACAAAACAGGAGAAAATCCCAAAGGAGTGGCACAGGAAGCAAGACACTGTAGACTGTCATAACAAATGAAAATGCAGTTTAAAGATTGTGAGAAGATGAACTAAGGGAATGGAAGAACTGAACGGCACATAGTTTAAACCAGGGGTGTCAAACTCATTTTAGTTCAGGGGCCACATACAGCCCATTTTGATCTAAACATAATAACATAATAGTAGCCTGTAGATTATCACCGAACTTTAATGCACATTTTTAAATGTGAAATAACTAAAACTAAATTATAAAAATGTTTAGATCCACAAACTGTTCTTTAAAAATGTAACATGAACACCCTGAAATTTCTCGTGAAAAAGAAGTGCAACTTTAACAATATTATGCCTCAGCTTATCATATACACTTGTGCATTACAACTTAAAGATCTTAGTCATTTTACATAGGCACAAAAGATGTGCTAAAAGGCATAATATTGTAAAAATTAGACTTATTTCTCTTAAGACATTTCAGGTTCATATTTCTTCAGTTTATTCACTTTTTTTGTGAAAGGATAGTTTGTAAATGTAAACATTTTCTTGTCATTTTACTTGGAGTTGAAATTTTGAGTTGTCATTATTTATAGGTTATTATCTTTTTTTTAAGAGTATTTTATCCACTTGAGATCGAATTGGGCTGTAGGCTATTGGCCGGTTTTGGTCCATGCGCCGTATGTTTGACACCCCTGCTTTATACTACATGCTACAATATGCAGCGTATACCTTTTGCACTACAGGTGTAAATATTAAGCTGATGTTTATTGGGGACAGACTGATGTTCACATCATTACTGTTTGCCTTTTAGAGCTTTTTTGTGTAATATGTACTTATAAAGCTAATTGTAGAAAAATATTGTTCCAGTTCATATGGTCAGAACTGGTTTAGAAATATTGAAAATTTTGAAGTGTGTGGATTTGTCGCATCAAAGGTATTTGTATGTGGTTTTGTATTGGGAGTCATTCTAACATTTGATCAAGATTCACATTGTATCTTTAAATGGTTAACATTTCTTGCTATCAGTCTTTGATTGTTAATTTGGTATTAGCCCCTTTTAGTTTCATTTTGATTGGTGTGAAATAAATGATGGTCTAAACAGTCATATTAAAAACATTAAATTTATTTAAAAAAAAAAAAAAAAAAAAAAAAAAAAGAGTCATATGAAACCCACAGATAATTCTCACCAATCAGCTGTGAACATCTAATGATCCAAACTGTGTATTTCTGTTTTCATACTTATCATGCTGATGTAATGATATGTTCAGATTTTTACTTTTTGTTTCACTCTTACTATTCTGTTCAAAAGGGTCACCCACAGTACAGTATGACTACAGTATATAAACCTTAAACCAATATTTTTCTTGCTCATAGCTGGTTCTTAAAATTGTGTACCAATGACAGTCTGCTTCAATATTTTGATGTTTTCTCTCGTTTACGACCAAAATGCTCAAATTGCAACTTCTCTCTTGTTCCTTCAGATGTCAGATACCCAGTAAAATCTTCACCCGTGCCAAAATGATGACTGTTCGCAGCACATTATTACCAGAAGTCTTGCCAAACCGCTGTCTGTCAGCCCACATGAGATCTCAGACTGAGCTGGACGCAGAGCCCTGCTGTGGATTTGATGACGAGCCGCCTCTGCCGGGAAAAACCATGGATGAGTGCAGTGTGTCCACCAGTGAACAGCCTCAGTACTATACACAGGTGTCAGCCAAACTGGACAATCAGCTGATGGACACCTACACAAAGCACCAGTAGGTTAATCATGGACTTTCTGTATTCTGCTTTGACTAGTGTTGCGTTTACATCTATATGTAGGCTCATTGTACAGTGCTCATATCAGCAGAGTCATTACCCATTTCCTGGAATAGAGTGGAAATGTTTGACACTTACATATGGATGAAAATCAGGGGGCACAAAGGCAGTGTGTAGAGGCAGGAAGCATATGGAGGGAAACTTCCTGTTGCATTTAGTACATACATTGTGCATGAACAGATTGCGTTTATTTTAGGAAAATCCTGCTGGACAATTAAGTTCATAGTGTGTTCACAGTAAAACAAAACACACCACTGCTTTCTCTTGTTTCTAGAGCCTTACTTATTCAGGATTTTTTTAGGGCCATTATGAATATTAGGGAGTAAATAAATGTTTTAGATTGTGCGAAATAGCACGTTATCCGGAATTAGTCTCATATTGGAGCACTGAACAGTAAACTTCACATGGTATAAATAACTATAATAAAAACAGAAACACAACAAAAGCTATAAGAAGAGACACATCTTTTTCTGCATCATAGGTTCTGCTCTTATTAATTAATGTATGAAAACATGAGCTGATGCTAGGTTTGCATTGAATTCTGGGCCAATACCATTGTTTTTTTTTAGTTGTTCCGCTTCATTTTCATGTATTATTGCATCCACCAGAAGACCAAACTCACACTTATACTGCACTACACTGAGGTAAAGTAACTGTTGTTTAATATCTCCTCAAATAGCATGAAGGTTTAAGATATTATGCATGATTGTTCTCACAAAACATCTGAGTAAAACCAGGATTACTGCAGTGGTTCGCAGACAAGCTCTGTTCGAATTCATCAAAACTTAATTTAGTCAGCAGCAAGAAAACACTACACACACTCCTATGGTAGAGGTGGGTGATATATACCACCTACGATAGTATCGAATATGTTGATTTAACGATAAGCAATTTTACATTATTGAGTATTCATACTGTCTTGAAAAGAAAACAAACAGACGGTGCACAGATGGTAAAGGAGAGGTGCATGAAAGTCCTCCCTGGCCATGCCTCAGAAGCCAGTCAGCGGACAGGATTCAGTCTCGTGGTGACTCTGTGGCACCAAAACACAACATTGTTGCACATGGAGGAAATCTGCAGGAGTCTGCGTCTGAGAGGATGATTTCACAGCGTGACTCGAGTCCATATCACTAGCCTGGAAATGGTTCGGTTTTGACTGATGTTGGTCAAAATAACGTTATATGCAAGCTGGGGTGCCATAAAAGGGGAGTAAATGTGACAAATTCATGTGGAGGGGGTCCAGTGGATACAAGTTAGAAGTTGTGAAAATTTTGTGTAAGATCCGCTATTTAATAGAGGAACAGAAGCCGGGAGTCGGACGTTGAAAGCATGTAGGTTTCACTTTCGCTTCACCCCAGTGTTAGTTACGTTAGTTATGGACCGCACACCCAGGTATAGAACTACTGCCCCTACCCCACATACATATATACCCCCCCATGTTTTGCAGAAGATGTATGAAGCACTTTAAAAGCAAACAAGAGCTGTTGTTCTGAAACGCTGTGTCTATCCATAGATGTCCTGGTAAGCAAGAGTTTTATAGCATTTTTTTGTTAAAAAAAAAAAAAAAATCACATTTAAAAGGATATCGTCAGATTATCGTTATTGGGAAATTTAAAAAAAAAAATTATTTATTTATTTTAATTTTTTTGCCCATATCGCCCACCCCTATCCTATGGTGTAACATGTTAAAGTAGTTACTATTGTCTTTAGGGCTAAAGTATCAATCAACCTAATTTTATTTATATAGTGCCAAATCATAACAAACATTATCTCATGACACTTTACATATAGAGCTGGTTGAAACCAGATTCTCAGGTCATTTTGCAGAATCCAGCAGAATCCTCCAGGAGCAAACACTTGTGACTGGTGACAGTGGTGAGGAAAAACTTCCTTTAAACAGGCAGAAACCTGGAGCAGACCCTGACTCCTGTAGGATTGGTCGCCTTGACCAGTTGAAGTTAAAGAGAGAGGTCGAAACCAGATTCTCAAGCCAATTTACAGAACCCAACACCCTACACCGTTCTTCAGTTACCCCTGAGCTCCTTCAACAGTAGCTTACTGTTCCTAATGTGCAAATGCTAATGCTAGGTGCTGTGTGCATTAGGATGGGTAAGATCGGAGACTGAAATTCCTCATAAAGTGAGTTATCCTTAACGTCTTTGTATCATAATTAAGGTAAAAGCTATATTTCCACCAAAGTTCACATAAAGATTCAAAACAAATGAAAATGGGGGGGAAAAAAAAAAAACATTTCATGCTTAAAAGAAAAGTAGAATTCACTGTATGCACCCAACCATGTATTTTATTTGGAGCATTAAACACCATTTCCTACAAATAACTCTGAACTTAAATATCACCAACCGTTATCTGAAACCCTTTGCTGCGACCGTCATTCTGATCCATGTTGCTCCTGCTTCTCCTCAGCACTGTGCCAGAGAACCCCATGTGTCGTATCTGTCATGAAGGGGGGGTCCAGGAGGAGCTTCTGTCCCCCTGCGAGTGCTCTGGGACCCTGGCCACCATCCACCGCAGCTGCCTGGAGCACTGGCTGTCTGCCTCAGGAACCAGCTTCTGTGAGCTCTGCCACTACCAGTTCACGGTACAGAGGAAGTCCAGGCCACTGCTCGAGGTACGGGGGTGTGGGGTCTGGGGTCCAGCTGGGTGTCCCACTTTACAAAAGACTGCTCAGCATTTGTCCCACATTCTGAATATTGAGATAACAGCCCACATTTTGAAGGGAATACATGAGTCCAAGAAAATGAAAGTCAGGTTTTGATCCAAATATATCATCGAACGGTTAGAATATCAACAAATGAAAATATGGATTTCATGGTTTCCTTCCACTGCTGTTCTATGGTTATTATGGGAAGCCTTGTGAAGGAAATGTATCAGGTTTTTAGAATACAATTGACTCTGTTAAAATGAAATATGCAATCTAATGTTTTATTATTCCAGCATAATGCCATTACATTTAATTACTTTTTCATTAGTTTTCTAACAACACATTTATAGTTTAGCTGAAAAGTCCTAAAAACAATTAAAAACAATACTTTACAGCAATGATGGAGGCTTCTGTCAGAAGTTAGATTTTGAGGCTTATTTTGTATGTTTTCATTTAAAGCTAGACTGATGATTTTACTTATTTAACTTGATTTTTTATTTTCAGCAGCAAGAGAAAATGAAGTGTGAAGTAAAACCAAACCTGTACTTAATGTTTATACTGTGTTTAATATTAATTTCAAGTCTTTAATGTCTGATCAGACAGATGAATGCGTACAGAGCTGTTTTCATCCTTATCTTTGGTTTGTTGGGATCTGATGAGCCGCGATCCGGCTCAGTCCTCCATTGCAGCTGAGTCTCTCTGATTTGGTCTCTGCAGTGGCTACAAAACCCAGGTCTGCGTCAGGAGAAGCGTACGCTCTTTGGTGACATGGTGTGTTTCCTGCTCATTACGCCTTTGGCCACCATCTCAGGCTGGCTGTGTCTACGTGGTGCCATCGACCACCTCCACTTCTCCAGCCGCCTGGAGGCCGTGGGCCTCATCGCACTCACAGTCGCCCTCTTCACCATTTACCTCTTCTGGACTCTGGTTAGTACCACCACCGGACAGTAACACTCAACCCTGAACTAACATTAACTTAGTTAACATATTGTATACTAATACAGCAAGGCAGGTATTTAGTAACGTACACTTTATGAAACATTTCTGTAACAAAAGTCGTACTGGCAACCTCAGCTATAGTCAAGGAGTTGTCCTATTAAACAACATGTGATGGGACACAACACTGATGATGTTTAAGCTAGGGTTGTAATGATGTCATGGTGTTACAGTTAATCGCTATTTTAAATGTCATGGTTAATTAATTGTCAAGGCTGCTAAAAACCGTCTGTACAGCAGATTAAGAGCAAAACCAAAGACACATGAATATGGGCTTCCTGCATGGAACAAAAGCACCATTACAGAAGTACTGCATTCAGCATTCCATCAGTCAAAATGACAGAGAAGGAACAAGCTGACTGTCCGTCTCAGGGGGCAGGGATATTTTATGTATAATATATTTTCGATGCGGGCTCATTTTCGTTTCCAGAGTTTGTGTTCACCAAAATCTCTAATCGTTACATCCCTAGTTTAAGCTTTCATCTCATTTAATTCACGGTTCCTGCAGGGTCTTAAAAATTCTTAAAAGTCTTGAATTTTTAAATCTGCATTTAATACCTTAAAAAAGTCTTTAAAAAGTATTACATTTGAAATGGTAGGTCTTAAGTTATGTTGCCATAAACTGCTATAAATGTGTTTAAACGTGTCTGTGAAATGTCCAAGCTGTAAAGAAAGTAATGTTATTCTACTCAGTTCCACCCGTTCCAATCCAGCAATTTATATTGAAATTAGGAATCAATTATTGCTAACTTTGCAGACCCCGGTGAGAAGTGACTGAATGGTGGGAACCAAGGTGCTGGGGTAAATAAATACATTTTCCTAAATTGTAGGAGTCATGAATTTTTGCCAGTATGGCCATGAAACGGGCATTAAATTCTGTTCTAAGTAGTTTTAAAAAGGTGTTAAAAAGTCTTACATTTAACCTTTAGGAACCCTGTAATTGTCAGTGGAGAAACCAACCATGTTTTTGGCTGTTCCGTATTAAAACCAGCAGTGGAAAATAAGTGAAGAGAAAAAATAAAACTTTTTTTTTTTTTTGCAATAAAGTTATGACATTCCGAGAATTAAATTGTAATTTCTCCTGTATAAAATGTCCTAATTAAAATAAAGAAATCTGGAAATTTGCAACATCAGATAACAGTAAACCTGTTGTTCTAGTGCAAAACTTTTTTCTTCCAATATTATGACGTTTCCTTCATATAGTTACAACCTTTTATCTTGTAATTGTGTTGCTTTTCCTGTGAGTGTATTACAACATCATTGCCAGTGTGCTGTGGATACTCCGTCATGAGGTTGCGTTGTGTGTGAAAGCCTATTGATGTGTTGTGTTTTGCAGGTGTCTCTCAGGTATCACTGTCGCCTGTACAACGAGTGGAGGCAGTCCAATCAGAGGGTGGTCCTCCTGCTGCCCCGGTCCCACAGTGAAGCGTCTGCGCTGCATTCCTTCCACGGCTCCCACCGGGGGAAGCAGCCGTCCAAGGAGTCGGTGGTCTGATCCTTACGGGCTCGGCCACCTCACCTTCGAAGCACTTTAATCAAAGTCACACGTGTGAAAGGCCATGAGTCACCGAGTCCAGGCAGCACTTTATCCCCCCAGAGGAAACAGGAGTGGACTGGAGGTCCCCCCGACCAAACCACCAGAGGTTCATCACTGTGACCAGACATTTTAAAAACAGCCTCCATGATCTGACGTCTCTGTTGGACGTAACGGCACTGACAAACCCCTCTTTGAGCCAGTCCAGAGCAGCAGCATTAGGATGTTCAGCCCTGATTAACATGGACTGGAAACAGGGTGAACTGGACAAATGAGGAAATGTGAGGCTGGACTGATACTGGACGCAGAGAGGAAGACCAGAGGGCAGGTTTGCTGGTAGAAGTGTGGAAGGACACAGTGAAGTCTCTCCAACAAGGAAAAAAGGCTCAGTTTGTGAGTTCTGTGTCATACATTTATGTCCAACTCTGAGCTAATTCTGGTTCTTTAACGCCAATGTAAAAATTAATGTCAGTGGTAGGGCTGGGTGATAAAACGATAACGATATATATCGCAATATAATGTTCCTCGATAGAAATATGAGACATACTCGATATAATTTCAATAAAATGAATTCGTCAATGTTTTTGACAGACATAAGAACAGCCAACCATAATTAAGTAGCGCGGCACTGAACCAATCACGCTAGAGCCACGGCAAGATAGGTTGACGCCCCCAGCACAAGCGGAAGAACAGCCACAGCACACACACTAATGTTTGAGCTACAGCCGAAGGTAATGACTGTTCCCTCAGAAGAAAAGGAGACCGAGAACTGGAGCGGGTTACTGAGAAGTAGGGTGCGAACCATTTCGGTTCAGACCTTTCAGTACAATACGGAGATACATGTAGACTATGTGAAGAAACACTCACCGCAGTAAAGTTGGCAAGAGATTCGCACTTCGCGACTCCATAGATCATGGGTTAATAATCATTGAGACACAAATTACAGCTCTATGCAGCTTTGGTAACACAGAGAGGAAACTACAACTTCGCTTTCATCCAAACAAACGGTCCTTAAGGATCAGTAGACGGCATTACCTCAAATGTGGAGCCAGTTAGTGAGCAAAGGTTTAGGGACCATCTGCAAAGTGCTAACTGGAAAATTTATACATATTTAAAATTCAATAACTTTGCTTCTACTCAGTGAAATGGCACCAGATTTATCTGACACACCCATGAACCCCTTCTGCACACACCACACCACTAAGATAGGACAAATATCATACACAGATTAGACTAAATATAATATGAGGTACATCTGTATTTTAAATGGACCTATATAGTGTCACCAAATAAAGCATTGTTTGCTTATTTGTCTAAGGGTTTGTTTACAGGGGCATGTATGTGTATATATATGTATATATATATATGTATATATATATATATATATATATATTCATATCAATATCGGCTGATATGAAAAAAACATTATTGTGGTATGATTTTTTTCCATATCACCCAGCCCTAGTCAGTGGTTTTATAAACAATCCACTAACCCTCCTAAAGTCTAGTTTGGTTGTGTTTAAATCTGATTTTAAGATTAGTGTTAATTGAAAAAACACTTTCATGTGTTTTTACCCAAAGAAGTAAAACTGAAACCTGTTGAATTTCCAGTGTATACAAAGAAGGAAACTTAGACAAGACACAAAATCAAATAACCTGAAAAGTTTTATGATGGCAAAAAAAAAAAAACAACCCAAACCTTAAATGTGTATTGATATGTGTTCCTTACAGAGCCCCCCTGGGTTTATCTGACCAAAGAGCCAAGTCTAAAACTATTGTGTCACTTTTTGAACTTTGTTCTTGAATGTCATTGTGAATCTGAGGCATCATGTGTGTAATGTTTAGAGTGTTATAGCTTCTATGGTATTCTTCTTGTGGGTGCGAATTGTAAAACAGTGAGTAGTTTTACACATGGCTCATGTTTTCCCTCTCAGATGAGCCCAGGTGGACTCAGTAGGGTCTCAATTTTAAGCCTTTCCCACTAGATTAGTCCTATTTTGACAACTGAATCTGCTTGGGTTTTTTGGAACTTTGATACCAACTTATCTTGTGCTACTTCCTAGATTTTTTTGCAAAAATTTAGTAGATGTTAAATCCCCACTAGAAGTCACTGTATAAACTTTGCTTTCTCTTACTGTCTTCATCTGCTCTTTCCAATCTGTAGAATATGACAAATCCACTACTTCAGAGAGAGAAACTACTGTTTTTTGGCTCTATCTGGAAACTTTCTGATGTAGAACCACTTTATTTGCTTCAAGTGGATCAGAATTAGGTTTGTGAGTCAAAAGGACTCAAAAGGCCATCATTAACTGCAGACATCACAAATACAAAGTAGAGCATTTTAACAAAAGATATCAGATCACCAAAAAAAAGTTTGGGAGGTCTGATGACCAGCGAGTCTCATGAGTTCAACTTTCCCCAAAATGTCACTGTCAGTTAAAAACTAATCAGTCTTTGAACTGAAAATCTTGTCTGGTGGTTTCACTTCTTGCTTTAGTGAAGTGGTGGGTGTGTTTACACATGCAGTGATTCTGTCTGTGATGAAACCATAGACGGTGCAGAGACCCCGCCAATGTGTGTTTAGAAATGAACTTTTATTTGAGCAGCCAAACGTGGGTGAAAATGCAGTGACTGCGATAAAGTGAATCTGGCGTCTGGTCTGGTACCTGAGTGAAGCACAGCCTTATGTCATGGTCTGGACCAGGTCGACACACATTAACTCAGAGACACTGACTTAAGTGTTTTTCACCAAATGATTGACAGAGATGCACTTAAACCAAAGGATATTTTTTTATTCTAAACATTATATTATATTGTATTATTTGTGTGTGTGTGTTTGTGTGAAAATAAAAATGTTTAATACAGTTGGTGGTTCATTTATTAATGGTAGGATTTGGTTGAATTGATTTACTTCAACCATTAGAATGTGAAAACACTTCAGTACAGAGTAAAAAAAAAAAAAAAAACAGTTCTACTGCACATTATTACATGTTTTAGAATGAAGAATTATTTTGTGTTCTAGGTCAGTCTTTCTCAAATGGGGGTACTTGAAATTTTTTGGGAAAAATACATAAAATAAGTCCACGTACTGAATACAAAATAAAATAATGACAATTAATGCTGAAATATAAAACACAATAAATACATTCATATAATAAAATTAACACTCCTGACCTTATTTATTTTCAATGTTTTTAAAAACTCAGAGCCCCTCCCCCCAAGCTTTGGTAACATTTTAAGAACATTTCTATTTTATATTATTCAAGATGAGTTTTTTTTTGAGTAATTATTTTTTTGTTGATGAAAGGTTAATTTATTCATTAATGACGGATTATTATTTCTTATCAGTGAAAGAGGGCACTTTTCAGTTTGTTTCCACACAAAATGCTCTCTTATTTTTAATATATTAAAGTTAAATCTATGTTTAACAAAATTTTGAAAATAAAAACACACCTTTGGCACAGGAACTTTTTTTTTTTCAATCAAAAATGCTGAAGTGAGAGTTGGGGGTACTTGGATAAAAAAATATATATATATATTTAGGGGGTTCTCCACTGTAAGAAGTTTGAGAATCACTGTTCTAGGATAATCAGGGGGGAGACACCAAAATTCAAAACAAAAATGAAACATGAGCTTGAAATGTCTCAGTAAAAACAGATGACATTGAGGTCTGGATTATTCACAGGAACTGCGGCAGAGGCACAAACAGGCATGTGAAGCGACTGCACACTTCCTGCTCTGCTTCACTGTAAACTTTCATAACAGCTTCATGAGTGAGTGAGTGGGTTAACAGCAGTGACGCAACCCACCCCAGATCTCCTGCACCCACACTTCCTCCCTCCGTCTGTTTATCGACAAAACCATCTGTCTGCTTCAGTTCTACTACGAGACCAGCCTTTAACTGTGTAACCCTTACACACCTCTCAGGCCATTTTGAAAGTATTTTTGTCATTTTTCTTTTGTGATTTGGTGATCATTAAGTCTATGTTACAACTTATGACGGGAATTTTTGATGTGTACTGAATCTAATATTAGTTAACCGTACAGGTGTTTTATAAGGTACAGATGCTTTTTGCATCCTCTGGGGACCCTTGAGCCAAAATGTACTGTTGTAAAATCATCATATATTAAAGTTTCTTTCTGCTTTTTCTACATAATTTTCTTAAACCATTTCAGCTCTACTTAACCCATAAAGGCCCAATGCTACTTTTGTGACAGTTCCCAAATGGACTTTTGTCTCTATTTTTAATATTTATGTTAAAAATATATAATATATAATTTATATAATATTATTTCAGTGATTTATCACCATTTATTCTAATATTATGCTCTGTAACTTGCATTTTTAAGTGAAAATCACCTACTTTCCTATATTTAATTTATTGATCATGAAGATGTCCATAAAAGCTCAGATTAAAGTTGAAGGTTATTGTATTAAAAACAGAGAAAACTGAAGAAAAAGGGACTTTATTTGTAAAATATATCATTAACTGAACATAAACCAAGTGTCTACAACTACTGTCATTGCTCAAATTCCATGGGTTTTACTGCTGAATCAATGTTGTAGAAGATGACAGTGTTTCCATGGTAACTACGGAGCCTCTGAACATCCAAATGGGTCATATCTGATGACCATGAAAAGATGATAAACTGCATTTTACCTGAATTATTTACATGTATTGATAGGATTAGATGTTGAAAAGTGATTAAACATTTTTATCAGTAGATGCTTTTGATTGATGTGGATTTGAGGGTCAAATGGAGGTATCAGGTTTAACCAATCGAAGGTAAGTTACTGTCACCACCATTTAATACTAAAGCTCCCATTCATAAATCTATTCTATTAAATACCATAAAGATAATATGTGTTTTTCTCAATGATCGCATGAGCTCTTTTGTTTTTCTAATGGCTTTAAGTGAGAAAAAGTGTGTATTGTTTTGCAAGAATTGTGTTGCATAATTGCATATTACAAAACAGAAAATGAGCTGCACATGACTGGACTAGTTAATGTTTGATTATTTTGTCTAAGCATTAACTTCTAGTTTATGAGCAATGACCGAAGGCTAATGACCTCTGTATGAATTTGAATGAATGCTTACTAATAATCACTGTTCCCTCCTGTAAGACCACCAATATATGACATTATCCTCCCACTCCTACAGTTGTGCTCATAAGTTTACATACCCTAGCAGAATTTGTGATTCTTTGGCAATTTTCCAGAGAATATGAATGATGATTCAAAAACTTTTATTTCACTGATGATTAGTGGTTGGGTGAAGCCATTTACTGTCAAACAAATGTGTTTGTTCTTTTTAAATCATAATGACAACAGAAACTATCCAATTGGCCCTGATCAAAAGTCTACAAACCTAGTTGTTCATACTCTTTTTTTTTTTTTTTTTTTTTTTAATTTAACGTTTATTTAACCAGGAAAAAAAGATCCCATTGAGATTAAGAACCTCTTTTCCAAAGGAGTCCTGGCCAAGAGGCAGCATGAAATACAACACACAGTTACAATATACAATAATTTACAAGACAAGTCAAACTATGAAAAACAAGTGCAAGTCACTGAGTTAGTCTGTAGCTCTTTGAGTTTGGATTTAAAAGCATTCAAGGAGATCAGTCAGTTTCCAGTCTTTTAGCAACATATTCCATGTGCAAGGAGCAGAGTAGACGAATGCCCTTTTACCCAGATCTGTACGGGCGAATGGCACAGAGAGGAACAAATGCTCATTTGATCGCAGACAATAAAAATTAAGTATTGGCCCCTTTAACATCAATGACAGATGTTAGTCTTTTGTGGTAGTTGTGGATGAGACAGTTTATTTTCTCAGATGCTAAAGCTGCCCATTCTTCTTGGTAAAACACCTTCAGTTCCTTCAGATTTTGGGTTTTCTTACATGAACTGCATGTTTGACTCCTCCCCAAAGTGGCTCAATGACACTGAGGTCAGCAGACTCACATGGACACTCCTTCACCTTCACTTTTTTCCGCTGTTCCAGTGACAGGTCGACTTGGCCTTATGTTTTGGGTCATTGTCATGTTGGAACATCCAAGACTGTCCCATGCACTTTCTGTCAGGGTATAAAAACAACTGTATTCAGATCTGAAAACAAGACTAAAATTGCAAGCATTTCTCTTATATCATTTTTTGGCTTGTTTTCTGTGGATAATTTGCTTTGGTCATTTGCTTTTGTTGGTGATTGTATAATGTTGTCAGAAATGAAACATTTCAAGTTGCAGAGCACCACTCTGCTGTATAATGTAGCAGAAACATTGATCTAAGTTGCAGATTTGACAGAAAAGGACCTAAAATGGCGGTTTCCAAAACTGAGGGCTCTCGTGAATATTATATTTGACCACTAGACTTCATCTTTTGGACAGTATTAGAAAAAGCTGAACATTACACTGACTCATCCATTTTCTTTATAATGTAAAAAGGTGGAATTGTAACAATAGCACTTACAATACATTTTCTAAGTTTTCTATTAACTCATGAGGTATTTTTTGTTTTTTAACCCATAAAGACCCAAACATCCATCAATGACCAAAAGCATCTATTGATATAAACTGTTTAATACCTATTGATCCACTAGTCCTAACAATACATGTAATAAATTGGTGTAAAATGCAGTTTTACATGGTCATCAGATATGACCCATTTGGATGTTCAGAGGCTCTGTAGTTACCATGGAAAAAAACCGTCATCTTCTTTAACATTGATTCACCAGTAAAACTCATGGAGTTGGATCAATGACAGTGGATGGAAACACCAGGTTTATGTTCAGTTAATGATATATTTTACTGAAATAGTAATTTTTTCTTCAGTTTTCTGTTTTTCACATAAAATCCCTGAACTTTAATTTGAGCTTTTTCATGATCAGTAAATTATAGGAAAATACCTGTATACTGATAAAGTGCAAAAACACAGGATATTATAATAGTGATAATTCACTTGAGAAACAGTTAGAGAAAATTTCATTTGGGAACTGACAAAAGTAGCACTGGGCCTTTATGGGTTAATATGACATTTGCATTATTGCAATATTTCTACCGAATTGTTTTGCTTTTTTTTTTTAATATTTACTATTGTGGGCAGTTTGGTTAAATCCACCTGTATTAGCTACTTCGAGGCACTAATGGTAAACTATTAATGCATCACTTGAGTCAAAAAAAGCAGATGAGCTCTCTTCTCATGCCTTTATTTGACATCAATAGCACCCTGGCAGTGAAGGAAACTTACTTAAAGATAATATTCTATATGAAAAATGTGCAGCTGAATGATAAACAGGATGATTTTTTTTTAGCAGGGATTAGTAGACAAAACATTTCAGAAATAGTGATCAAAAAGTAGGTAGCAAATACAAAAATATATCTATTAAAGGTTCAACATGGAAGATTTGTATGTTGTTGGCTTTGAAACGCAACCTTAACCTTCACTTAAATGCACGACCAAAAAAAAAAAAAAAAAAATCAGAAACATTATCCTCATAGAAGTCAGTAAAGAGGCTGTTTTTATGAAGCTTAAATGATTTTAGCCAACACACACACATCAATCTCCCACATTGAAGCTTTAATATCGTCTGGCACCAGTTCTGTCTTCATTACCACACATTTAATTGATGTTTTATTAATTCATCGATATCTACTTCTACTCCGGCCTCATGTTTTCTATAAAGCACAGTTGGAATAAGAAACACAGCAACAAGAAATGAACTTTTTTATGATTTAACTATGAAGAGTACAGCCATAGCATGCATAGTAACACACAGTACTTCAAACACATCAAATATCAAAAAGTTAATACAATCAACACATCTTACTTAGTGGCATAAAGTCGACAGAGAGAAGCTCACGTTTGCTGTATGGCGTCACATTAAAGCCTACATTGTGCACGGGTCAGTTACAACATCCTGGTTTTCTTGTGGCTTAATTTATGACCTGATTTAAAAGACAAGTTAAAAGGAGCAGGTTGTGGTTTCGGAGCTCTTTGTAGTGTCCCATCCGATTATTCGGGGCTGTGGGAAAGCCAAACTTTAATCCCACACAAATGGGGCTTGAATGTAACCTCATCTGCAAACAAACCTGGACCTGTCATTTGACTTCAACAATACAATCATGGCTTTTTTTTTTCTTTTTCTTTTTGATAAATTTCACTGAATGCTTTTCCAAATCATCTCCAAAATCATATAATTAAGACTCATTTTCAAACTCAAGGTCCTTGTCCTTTGGAGTGGTCAACCATGACATTTTCCGCTGTTCATGATGAGTATTTAGTGTGCTTATTTTTCAGCGTTTTCCTTACAATCATACAGAGGGTCTCAAGTGAAAAACTGATCTAAACCAGCCCATGATCTAAACTAAGCACTGTCAGCTTTACTTTTAATTTAAAGGCCTAAAATATGCCATCAATAATAACAATAAGATGAAATACAAAATAAAAATACAATTAAAATCTATTCTTTAAAAAAAACAACAAAAAAAAAAAAAAAACAAAAGATCACATACTGTCGCAAATGCCTCATTTGTCTAAGACACAGCCTGTCCTTGAGTTTAGCTACTTGTTTCATGGATTTAAAAACAGAAAAAATAGATTCCAACCTACAAATACAAATCTTGTTCAGTGACAGTATTTTGGTTTTTCAGTTGAAAATACATCTACCAAAACCAGTTTTGCAATATTGTTCAAGAAGATAAAATAAAAACCTGACATTTATTATTAAAACACACTATAAAAAGATAGAAAAATAGTTGTAGGTATTGTAGTTGGCAGCAGACTGGCTGGGCTCAGTGAAGGAGGTGGTCTGTTGGTGAAGTGGAATCACATGATGGTGCAGCCTCTCTTGGCAGTGCCAGGCTCGCCCTGAACAAACACGTTTATGGGACCGTTAAAACAACACGCAGACAAAAACTGTCCAGCATGGTTGTTTGGAGATGCAAGACAGTAGAATGAAGAATTTGAGAAGCTTACAAAACCACAAAAAAATGAAAAGGAAAAACACCAAAATACACAAAACCTACACAAATAATGTATGAAAACCAAACAAAAAGGTATACTATATGGACAAAAGTACTGAGACACATCATGGCTACAGCTGTAAGATGTCCTGTTCATGCTGATTTGAGAAATAAACATCAATATTTCCTTAAAGTTTAATGGGAGATTTTTCTTCCT
>JAPQRP010000005.1:44784036-44803776 GCA_037367295.1 Apogon hyalosoma | reverse complement strand
GCAAAAAAAAAAAAAAAAAAAAAAAAAAAAAAAATCGATGTTGAGAGAAATTAAGTAAAATCAATCTAAGGTATTTTGGAAGCAAACATAACAATTTAAACATTGCAATGCAATGATAGTTATCCCAACATAAAACTATATTATAACATTTATCACTATTGTTTTGTATCCCAGACCCATTAGAAAAAAAAAAACTTGAATTCACCGTGTCCCAATACTTTTGTCCATATAGTGTATGATCCCCATTACAAATGATAAACTCCCTCACAAATAACAGAAATGCAAAACTGAAACAATGAATAAAACCCGGTTTGTGTCTGACCTGGAGAATCAGCTCCTCCTCGATGGCCTCCACCCCGTTGTCGTCCTCGATCTGCTCCTCTATTACCGGGGTGCTGTAGGTGGTGATCCTCTTTGCCACCTCCTGCCACACAGACACAAACGGCATCAGCCTCTGTCATCAAACACTGAACACACAGGTGGAGGGCGATACTTGGAGTTCTGGTCTCACCTCTCCCTGAGGGTTTAGGAGCACCACCTGGACATCCTCCCCTGAACCCCAGGAGGACTGGTTCTTCCACACCAGGTCTGCAGGAGGCTTGGAGCTCACACCAGCATCTGAGGCCCAGATCTGGGACACAACAGAAGGTCACGACATGCCCAAAGGCCCAGGACAGAAGACTATTAGGAGATGACATCACTGAGAACATCTACTGTGGACTGAGGCAGATTTGTAATATAGAATCTACATTGTATGTGTTCACACTCAGAACATCACTATGTTTTCAATGAGTCAATCAGATATTCCATAGGAGGTTACAGCTAATTTATGTAATAAGAGTTTCTGAAATATCACAGAAAATGTAGACAGAACAGACCACAATATGCATTTATCATTGTATTAATTTGATCAGCAGAATTCAACTCATTTTACAATAAGATGCTAGGTAATGTTAGCTGCCTTAATGAACAGCTGTTAGTGAACAAAGACAGTTAAAACATAATTCAGGGTTAATATTCAACAACAGTGGAAGGTGTGGAACATCTGAGGCTCAGCAAATATTAGTAATAGTATAGTAGTCAGAAAAGGTAGTTAACAAAATACTACTATAAACCCAACGACCTCTAGGGCAGCACAATTAAAACATCATCACAACATCTGAACCTGTGAAAATATTTAAACCACTAAAGTCTGAGATTTAACAAGGTCCCAGATTCAGGGTGATCTAATGGCAGAAATGATAAATAATAAAAAAGGCCACACATTTTGGATGTAGCGACACTGACCAGAGGGAGATACCGAGAGTCGACATGTCTTATACTGTTTATTAGTAGATCATGTTTGTTTCACTTTGAGTTTGAATGAGCCTTTATTAATCCAGTTACACTATAAAACTGCATTACACTGTGAGGGTAACTCTGAAATGCATACTGTAGTCCTTTCTCTAAATCTGTCTGTTACTTCACTATTAATACAGAAGTTTGACTATTTCCTTTAGAATAGCTGATCTGTATCCATGTCATAAAATAATGGAAAAATCCCATCAATTTCTCAAATCTCCTCAAATCAAAATACACACTCTTATTTGTCCACAATTCTCACTCTGCATAAGTAACACCAATAAATTCAACTGTAACTGAGCTCTTCCACGCTGATAAATCCATATCCAACATGTCTCCTCTTACATTTCTGGCCTCTGGGAAGTGGAAAATGCAAACGCGTGCCTTCAATATCCTAAACTTTGAGGATATCTGGGTTCAGTGACGGGTCAATTATCTACTGAGACTTAAGTCAAGTCTTACCATGACCTTCTGACCGGCCTTCAGGACATATTTGGGGGTGAACTTATAGGTGGCGGACACATCTCCGATTGTCTTGACCATCTCGTATCCCACCATGGCCTGGTCCTGAGACAAAGTTATAAAACTGGTCAGTACACAAAGACGACACAGACGAACCAGTGGACAGGACTAGCAGAGCTCACCTCGTCGCTGCTGTTACACAGGCAGATGAACTTGCCATCGGTGTCGATCTCATCGATGAGGATGGGCCCTGTGGCGGAGGCGGAGTGGGCGATGGACACGGAGCTGCTGGCTTCCTGTTCCTCCACATCCACGCGCTTCCTTTTTCCCTGAGTGGTCCGGATGCTGCGGCTGCTGGACGAGGCTCGGGACACGGTGACGCGGGCCGAGGGACTGGGTGACAGCTTCAGCCTGGGGGTGGAGAAATAATGCTGGGGTGAGACATCCATCAAATCAAAGGACGCTGATGTCTAGGAACTTTGCACCACCTCACCTTTCTTCTTCTCCTTCCAGAAGTTTGCGGTAAGCATTGATCTCCATGTCCAGAGCCAGTTTGACATCCAGCAGCTGCTCGTACTCGTTCAGTTGCTCCTGCATCTTGGCTTGGATCTCAGCAACTTCACGGTCTTTGTCTGCAAGTAGTCTGCGGGCGGTGTCTTTCTCCTGGGTCAATGCCACCTCCAAATCTGATATACGATCACGCCAACCACGAGTCTGAATACAGAAACAAAGTGTCAAGCAGTAGTTGGTCACATCACATTTAGCCCTTTGTCCACCAACAGAAACCTGGTGCTACTTCTATGCTGATGTTAGTGCTGGTTCAGCGTTGGTTCAACATGCGAATCTTTCTCCACAGGCTACAGTCACTATAAACCTGTACACGTCGAGGAGTTTTTAACACATCTCTAGATTTACACACAATTGCTACTTGACATTTTTTGCTCACCAACCGACTGACTATGAGCTGTTGTGAAGGCACTGTGTCCGGCATCATCAACATCATTAGCAATTTCGTCAAACATTTTCTCTGAAGAAACCACTGGTCAGATTCCTTTCAAATTTTACATGTAATTTCCTTGGGACAATGTCTACAAAGTTTGTTCACAGAGATATTTTGAATCTCTGAAATATCTGGTAACAGATTAATATAGTTACTACTGAGCACTGATTGGAAATCATATGTGGACTTTGATTTAATTTGTTGAGTTATCCTCCAGTGAAAGTACCACCCACTTCTATTGGGACACTGATGCTCCTGCATCAACACCACATGACTCTAATGCCGTGTTTCCACTACATGGTACCGGCTCGACTCGACCTTTTTGCGTTTCAATTACGAAAAAGGACCTGGAATCCAGTATTAGTTTTTTGATATCACCTCCGCTGAGGTTCCAAGCGATACTAAAATGTGACGTATAAACACTGTAGACCTCTGATTGGTCAGACAGTTGTCTCTGTGACCTGCCGGTTTACAAAATACACATGCAGAAGTTGATAGTAAATATAGCGATACATTAATCGACATGATGACAGACCAAAACTACACCACGGTAAGTCGAGGAGATTCAGTCCTTGGTGGCCAACATAAAAATTCAGATGAAACAACACACAACAAGCGAATTTATCAACAATTCCCTGAGCAGACAATACGGAAGTAATGCGCCGCACCGCTATGATGAACAGATACTGGAAAGACAGTACTATCCTGTAATGGAAACGCTACCGAGTCAGGTCGAGTCAGTACCACGTAGTGGAAATGTGGCATAACATAGCGGCAGAACCTGGCAACCTTGCACATTGTTGTTATTGATGCTTTATAGAACATGCCGGTGAGATACAGGGTCATTGGTCCTATTTTTTTTTTCTAGTAGTCAGTATGTTCTTTCCATGTCTTTTTGATGATGCAGCACAAAGGACCATGTCCTGCTCAGGTCAGTGGAACAAATGTAGGTCAAAGATCTGAGCAAAACAGAGGTAATGCATGTTGAAATCTTGGGTTCCTCTCAGGAACATCATGCACAGCTCTGCTGCTCTAGACACCTGCAGCTGAGACAAATGTGACCGGGGTGTAACACATAGTCCACAATAATTTGGACAGTGACATATTTTGTCTCTACATCATCACTGTGGCCCTAAAATTTAAAAAAATAAAAAATTGATTGACGTGTGGACTTCCAACTTTAATTCAAGGGGTTTAGGAATTAAAACCTTTTTAAAACGGGGTTCCTTCATTTTCAGAGGCTCAAAAGTAATGGGATAACAGACTGACACACAGCTTCATGATCAGGTGACAAATAAAGCAGATAAAAGCTCTGGAGTTGATTCCAAGTGTTTAATTTGGTGGCTGTTCACTGGGATCTTAATATCAAGTGGCAAAGTGAGGGAGGCTATAATTTAGCTGAGAAAAAAAAAAAAAATCTGTCAGAAGCTAAAACAATCAGTCCACTGAGGTCATTAGAAACCCTTAGTAAAGCACACCTTGTTTTGAGTTATAGAGACATTAAACATGAAGCTGCTTTAGAGAGAAATAACAGAAACAAAGCATCAGGATCCACTCAGTCTACTGTGACTTGACCAGTCATAGATTTCTGGGTCTTTCTAGCCTTCTGGTTTAGGCTCCTGTCTAAAAGCAACAATATCAGTCTCAAGGTTTTAGTCAAATAACCAAAAAATGTCCCCCTCATTGTGGACCATTATTATTAACATATTAATTTGGAAAAGCAACTAGAGCAAGTCAGTCTGAAAAGGTCTGAGACAGTTACTCTCATACTCGACACCTCAATAAGATGAAACCAACATGGCTTGGGTGCCACATCTGAGCCAAATGCTGGTACTAAAACAGCCTCACCTCCTTCTGCAGGGCTGACAGCTGACCAGTGAGGCTCTCAATTCTCAGGGAGGACTCCCTCAGCTCCTCTCGGGCCATGTTGGCCGATGCTCCGTTCATCTCGGACATACGATGCATTTCCTCCAGCTGCACAAACACAGAGATGGTCTGAGTGACAGTATTATTCTTTTCCTCCTCATTCACACCTCAAAAAAAGGAACCGAGCACCGTCATTCACTTCCTGCTGAACAGGAAGTTGCTTAGTTTGTTTCACTGCTGCAGTAGTGACAATAAAATAAAGCAATGTTTGCACAGTAGCAAATGAATGATCTAGAAGAATGTTACAGATATTTTAAAGCCTAAAATCCAGAGAAGAAAAAAAAGAAACAAAAACATAACCCTATGCACAGATTAGCACCTATTGACAATAATCTGGGCAAAGGTTACAGATCTGTCAATTGGGCACACTGTTTATACTGTAATATGCATGTCAACACTGTTTGCAAAGTTACATTTGCACATTTTATACTACTTTTATATTAACTCTATCCTTTCATACACAATATCTCTAACTTGCATATAGACTGCCCACTATAGCTTATAATTTTCTAATACATCTGTATCTTATTGTGTTATGTAGATGTAACTGCTCTGTTGTATTCTACAAAAATAATGCTTAATAATGTCTGCTGTGAACTTAATGGGTCTACACAGAGTACCAACCCTGTCCAACACCCTTACTAGTTAATTCTCACGGTAGAAGTGGAAAATATAAAGCTTTATATATCCACCCCCATGTGTGTTCATACTCTGGTCAGGTAGGTGCTCTCCAGGTTGTCCTTGTAGAGCTTGATCTGCTCCTCGTTCTGGGTTCTCATATCAGCCAGGGCCTGAGTCAGCTTGTACTCATACTCCTCCTTTCTTCCAGAGTCCACCTCCACCAGCCGGGTCTCGTACCGCTGCCGGGCCTCCTTCACTTCCTGGAACACAGCTCAAAGTCAGCACTCAGAGGATTCTTGGGGTAAATGTGCATAGATCTGATTAGGTATTATATTCATTTTCTAAATCACTGACAGCAGAAAGTTCTGTCTGTTTGACTGACAGTCTGGCACAGTACAACTGCAGTTTTGTTGTTGATTTGTCAGTATCTTCCCACTGTGTAATCGCATCTTTTATTGAACAGATGAATCAAAGCTTGGAGATTAAAAATCATAAAGAAGTTAGGGTGCAAAAGGTCTAACATATCAGCTTAAGACACCAGCATTTTCCTGAGTGTGAGCAACTTCAGCCTGAACAGGCCTGGGCAGAACACACAGTACATGCCAAACATTCACTCTGACGCTCAATCTGAACCCCGACCAGGATTCACACTGTTCATAGATCTGTTACATAATGAGTTAGTCAATCAGAGTGAACAAACCAAGTGACCCATCCAGCAGCAGGCTGGTGCCTTTGGGTATGTTTGTACAATTCTGTCTGGCCACCAATCGGTTTCTGACTTCACAGTGGAAACACATGCAGTCAGTGTGAAGGCCTTCTGCAGTCATGTTACAAAACATTATGCTTTTTCATAAAAGTTAAACTGAACTGTTCAAAACATCTTTTTAAAAAAAATTCAGATTCCAGAAACAAACTAATTTTCCTATAAGTCAACTCTCAGTATATAAACAGTGATACATCCAGGGTTCCACATCATATCTGTAATGTTTCAGAGTGGTGAATGTTTTTATTCCATCATTTGTCAACTATTTTCACCAGGTAACAGGTTTAATGTAAACTTTCTTTAATGTTACTGACATAATAATTTGAAAAAGTAATCAATTACATTATAAGATGGTGCAAGAAGTAGTGGAATTAACTGAGTCCAACTAAACCACAGGTGTCAAACATGCAGCCTATGGGCCATAACCGGCCTGCAAAAGGGTCCAATCCAGCCCGTGGGATGACCTCGTGAAAAGCAAAAATTACACTGAACATATTAACAATCAGGGGTGTCAAAATCATTTAAATTCAGCTTCCATATACAGACCATTTTGATCAAAAGTGGGTTAGACCAGTAAAATACTATCATAACATAAATAAATATTGAAAACTGCAAATTTTCTTTTTATTGTAGAAAAGTAAAATTACATAAGATTTACAAACTATCCTTTTACAAAAAATGTGAATAACCTGAACAAATATGAGCAACCTCCAATGACTTAAGAGAAGTAAATGCAGTTTTAACAATATTCTGCCAGTTACTAAATGTTTTGTGTATTTGTACTTTTAAGAATTTGTAATGCACATGTATAAATGATAAACCGAGGCATAATATTGTTAAAAGACATTTCAGGTTGTTCATGTTATTCAGATTTTTACGGAAACTTCATAGATGTAAACATTTTCATAATGTAATTTTACCTTTTACACTGTTATTTTACTGGTCCGGCCCACTTCAGATCATATTGGGCTGAATGTGACCCCTGAACTAAAACAAGTTCGACACCCCTGAACTAAACCATGACTAAGCCCACCTCCGCAATCAGACACTAGACGTCAGGGTCCAACAGGTTCAGGGACAGTATGGATGGATTATCTGGCATTAGAAAACCTTCAGATTTAGAATGACTCCAGTTGGCAAAAGCCTAAACCGATCTAACAGTGATCACCTTAAGAATCTAAAGCAGCGTTCACCATCCTACAACCAAGGGATTACCAGCTCCAGGTCAGACTAGTGACTGAGACCTAATAGAAGTGCAGTCATTCCACGTCACCTTGCA
This sequence comes from Apogon hyalosoma, assembly GCA_037367295.1. NCBI lineage: Eukaryota > Metazoa > Chordata > Actinopteri > Kurtiformes > Apogonidae > Apogon > Apogon hyalosoma. The sequence continues at coordinate 44,796,384 of JAPQRP010000005.1, read as the reverse complement.
GGTCTATGATTCTGGAATGTGGTAGGTCCTCACCTCCTCATGCATGCTCTTGCGGAAGTCCATGTCCTCGGTCATACTCTGACATCGGTTTTCCAAGTCGACACGCAGAAGCATCTCATCTGCAAGGTGCTTTTTGGCCTGAGCAAGACTAGTATCCAACTGCCAACACATAATTACAAGAGGGAGAGCTGTCAACACTCATGAAAATCCAGTAAGAAGTGAATATTTACTTCAGGAAGATCAGGCAGTAATAAAGTCAAGTTAAACAAATTAAGAAATACAGTCACAGGTGTATTGAAACGGGTTAAAAACAGAAGGTTCATATGCATGGTTCCTACTCTTTCCCTGAAATTATTTTCCTGGACTTTTCCAGGACATTTTCAGCCGTGACAGAAACAAGTTATCACATCATACACTAACACTTCTCCCCCAATTCTTTGGAAGTGTTCTTTTCTACAGTTGTAACTTGCATTTACCCAGATTGTTTCTATGTTTATTACTCAGACATTTGATGTGCAGTCTATAGCTATAATTTATCGATGAAAAGTAATTATGACAAATGTATCATAGAATAATCCAAACACACCCACAGATTACAGCATAGCACTTCATTAGCCTGACAAACTGGAGTCTCTCCTGCACTTGCTCTACAAATATGTGTATATTTTCAATAAATCACTGAAAAATAATTTCCTTTGTTTCATCTCAGTTTAGGCACACAAGGTCACAAGGCACAGGGAGGATAAATAATTTTCCAAGATAACTTAACCGTTTCCAGGACACGACCTTTTTTTTTTTTTTTTTTATTTTCCATGTTTTCCATGACTGGAAAATCAGTCAATCATTTTCAACATTTTCCAGGAGGTGTGGGAACCCTGATGGTGTCAGTAGTACCGTACCTCCTGCAGCTGCTCTTGCAGGTCAGCCATCGAGGCCTCCAGACCTCTTTTCTCTGACAGCGCTGTGGCCAACATGGCATCTTTGGAGTTCAGCTGAGCCTCCAGGTCCTTGAGTCTGGCCTGGGCCCCAGCAGCCTCAGAGTCCCTCTTGTTGTAGCTGGAAAGACAAGAGATGGAGTGTTTTATGTGAAAAGCCAATAACCCCAAAAAAGTCTGACTGATACCCTTAATGACCACATTATAGTGAGTGTTCAGTTGTTTATAAGAAGTGTAGCCATGACAGAGGAGCTCAGATCAGAGCATGTTTAGCTGCACACTGTAGTTCATTGATCACCAAAACCCTCAAAGACCAACCTGGTGAATGACTGAACATAAGGACTTGAAATGGTTACAAGGAATATGACAGCCCTTTATGACATTACCATCAAACAACTGGCTAAGAAAGACAGATTCCAACATGAACTTCACCTAGGCACACAGATGTATGCAAATCTGTAAAGTCTAGGTTCCAGGAACAGGCTGCAAACAATCCAATTTATTAGTAGTCTTTGTTGAGGCTGATTGGACAGTTGGTAGAACCTGGCTCCGATGGTGGCTGATGGATAATATCAGGCTCTACAACCTGAGTTACTGATGTTATATTTTTTATAACTGGTTCGATGCTCAAATCCACATTTATTTGACTTTAATGTTCACTTACTTTATATAGACTCTAAACCTCTGCTTGATGTAGATCAATGTCCAAATTCAGTCTGACTCTACTCCTGTCCTTTACTCAACACCAGCTGGGAAAAGTGGCTTCTTTTTTCTACAGCAGTGCCCAACAGTATCAGTCCATCTATTTTTACATTTAGTCTTTTGGACTGGGAGGAGAAGGTTTGCATCTTAAAATTTCCCAATTTTAGCTCCTTCTGTTTTAACACACATTCAATTACACATTTCAGGATTCTCTTACTGAATCTAAAACAACTTCTGAATAAGACACATCAGTATGTTGTCATGCTCCTTCCATGGTGTTAAACATTACAGTTATGCGTAACATCTTTTATAAGACACCAAACACATTTACAGAACAGACTTCTGCAAAGTGGTAACCTTAAACTTATTCATAAATTTTCAAACAAGCCTCCATTCTACTCAAAGTACACTACAGGAATTAAGAACTCTAAAGATGATGTGCTAAGAACAATTTTGGAGCAGGAGTAGAGGAGCTGAGGCACAGAACTGAGAAATGAGGGCAGCCTTATGGACTGCTAGCAATTCCCTCAGGCAAAGTCTGCAGAAATGCAGACTTCCGGAAAGTGACCATAAAAGGCTCAGAGTGTCTGTGAGGACCCTCATGCACTTGAAGATCTGTTGATAAGACGGCCTTGTGTCCACACCGACTTAAAAGGAAAGTATACACAGATGTGTCTCAAAGTCTGGAAGATGGTAAAACCTTTCAAAACTGGGACAACATGGAGCCAGAACAGTTGGAGTGTTTGCTTATTAACATACATTATCTCCATTTAACACCAGAGATTTTAAAAAGCATCACTGTAAAAATGACTAACATTGATCCAATCCAATGATCCATGGTCATTAAACATGAACCAAAATCAGTGACAAAATGTTTCATTAAAATGTGTAAAAGGATTTGTCTAACAGTTTATTTATTTGGTCAGCTCCTCCTGTGGTGTTAGAACTGACAGCTGTAATACTATATACTAAAATAAAACATACAGTATTATTTTTTCCACAAGTCCAGTCAACTTTATGAGCATTTAAGGCTGTAGCTGAAGTTGAACTTCATGGGAAACAGGGGCCTCTGGTGGCAACAACAGCTCAGAACACAGAAGGAAAAGCCTCATTAGAAAAGCTGTCATGTGAACTCAAGACCCCATAGTAAATGTGATTTTCTGTGTATGTTTCATTGAATTCTTTGAAATCCCTACATTGTACTTTAGAAAACAAAAACACTTGATTGTTCAGCCACATATTTCAGTCAGAAAAACAAGTTGGACGTCCGGTTTCCAGTCCTGAGCACGGGTTAACTAAGTCAACAAGACCGTTTCCGTAGGGTTGGGAGTAAAGCAGTCCATCAGACAGACTGGGATATTTTCTCAGTGTGAAGGGGGGCAGGCGGGACCACTGCTCAGAGGATGAACTATGAGTGGAATGCACAGTGGTATGTGTGGTTTCTGACATTTTATTGAGAAACGTTAGCAGAGAAACGCCATCTCTACACATCACAGGAATGTTTCCAAGCCTCTCCATGATAATTACACTATGAAAACTGAAACGTATCGCACAGTCCCATCAGACACCTCACATCTGATAACAGATGACTTCAAACCAGATTTTCCAGATGGGCTTGATCATGGTTGCAATGATCGTAAAGGAGAAAAATTACTTTGTGTTTGCATGGTTCTAAGCTGACCTTTGGATGGGTTGTTGAGCGCCAACTGCAGGTTCACATATACTAAGGTGGTGTCAAGTTTGTAAAAACACAAGCAGTTGCTGTTCAGAGTTTATTAAATGCATAAACAAAGACTATGTTTACATGTGTACAATTTGCTATTTTTACCTTAATTTTGCAAAAGACAATCCCACTACTGAATTATAAAGTGTAGTAACACTATATTCTACATATAAACCACATATCAATGGTGAAAACGGTTTTACAGGTTATAGGAATATTACAGATATAAAATTCACAGCAATGCACATGTTCAAAGCACTTAGTTGCTTTAAGGCAGTGCAGAATTTGACATATCTGCAACACTGGACTGGTCAAGACTGCCTGCACACACACAGGTACTTTAACAAGAGTACTGCACTTTTTCTGGATATTAAAAATCCGTATCACGTCTACATTTTTCCACCTGATTTCAATGAGTCAACTCAATGTTTAGGTTTATGATTTGCATAAAGTTTCTTAAAGCACTTTACCCCGTTGATCATTAACACCTGAATATAAAAGCAACACACTGAAACATAAGGGAATTGGGCTTTTTAGTCAGGAAACCAGTTGAATCCGACAGATACTTCATCCAACATGACATCTGCTCGTCTGTTACTTTGATACAATTAGGCCTTTGTTTTGAGTATGCTGCAAAGTATCAGAGAGAAAAAAAATAGCTGGACTTTTTTTTTTTATATATATATGTGGAAAATGCACAATCCAACCAGAGTGTTTACATCACAAGTTAAAGTGGATTACTGGGTTGAGTCAGGTGGCAATGAGCGAGTTGTACTCACACCACTGGCTGTCAGTGCCACCTGTGTTCATATGTCAGTAGGAAAAACACACACACTAACACACAGACCTCCTTCTGTCCAGCCGCTCGACACCTGACTCTTCACTATGATCAGCAGTTGTGTGTTTAGCACGATGTCTGGATATTTAATTTACTGTGTGTTTGGCCTGCATTTATGGTACAACCACAGGCCCACTGCACAGTTTGTCACCATCCTGGAACTTTTCAGTGAGTGAAATCTAATTCTTTTCAGATGTTGTCTTTCACGAGCTGTGGGTGTGGACTTGAATTGCCCTGAGGCAACTCCACCTACTGTTTCTTTATGAAAAATCAAACAAACACTGACTTCTGACATACAAAATACAGGGATTTTACTTCTTAAAATAAAAGTGATGACTGCACATATAAGGAAACATTCCACACTGCGTTCATGAACTTCAGCAGTACAACTAGCATTTAACCAATCATGCTCTGGCAGATAGACAAGAAAAACATAAACATTAACTTTCCATGAGGATAGAGAACTGCAGCTGTGCATACAACTAAGTGGAAAACAAAAATAAATGATTCAAATGTATGTGACCTAATCTGAAGATCACCATATAGAATACACCAGAAAACTTTGTAATTTTCCTCATGTCAGACGCAAACTACTTTATTCATCCACCAGTGTTTGTGCCTCAACAAGTACTATCAGTCGACCCTGAATGCATCACCGCAATAAAAACACTAAACAAGACCTTGGTATGATCTGCCCTGTAGCCAACGGGTTACACACTGAATAACTGATTTCCCATTAATATAATTGCTGTTATTTGTCGTGTAAAAAAAGCACCAGCACAACTCATAGTTGACAATTTGCTTCGGAAAGTCACTTAAGACTTTTGATTGTAGGAGAGTAGAAGTTTTTCTTTACTTTTATCCAAGTCTACATTGAAGAAAACACTCAACAGATGAATCAGTTAATGGGGTCTTATTCTGATTCCCTCATCAGACAATAGTGGGCGGGCAGCGTCAGTCACTCCACATAGGGCTTCTCCCCTTAATTACATGTACGTTTTCTTTTTGTAATCAACTTAAAAACCATGTTCCTACAACACTAAACCGAGTACAACCTGTTGAAAACACCAAGAGTGTAACGGATGTAATAAAAATCACTGGGTGATGTTTTTCATAGCCCGGGTCTGAATGACGCAGTCACATGCGAAAAAAACGTAACCCCCGGATGGACCTGCGTAATGCTGCAAAAATGGCTCGAAAATCAAAGTCTGTATGTAGCTTTTAGCTAATTACACCGAATCTGCCCGCAATTTAATCAGTTTAACGTGAGCAAAATGTCAAAAGCTTACTTCTGCAGCAGCTGCTCATGGTCGGATTTGATCTTTCCCAGCTCGATCTGGAGCCAGGCCCGTTCCTTGGAGGAGTCATCTAAAGACCGCCTGGCGTCGGCTAGTTCCGTCTCATACAGAGCCTTCAGCCCGGTCACCTCCCGGCTCCTCACTTCCTCCTTCTCGCTGATTTGCAGATGGAGCACGCTGTTCTCGGACTCCAGACTCCGGACTTTGTCGATGTAAACGGCCAGCCGGTCGTTGAGTTCCCGGAGCTGCTGCTTCTCCTGCAGTCTGCTGATCCGGGTCGGGCTCAGCGGCGTTCCGCTGCCGCACGTGCTTCTCTGGCCGGTCGGAGTTGCAGTTGGGGTCGCCATTGTGGAAGAGTAGCGAAATAACCCGTACCAAAGGCAAGAAACCGGACTAAAAACTATCTGCCGCTGGTGCAGATGTAGTTATTCTAAATCAAGCGCTCAACTACAGCCTTCACTTCCGAAAACTATCCTGAAAGTCTATTCTCCTTATCCGTAACCGAATGAAAGAGGGGTTTGGCCTCCTAATATGGCGGCTCATTGAAATTTTTACGTTGTGTGGAACTAGCCAATGGCGATGCTCGACGCAATGCGTTCTTTCAATTTTAACTTTTAGGTTCACTTGGTAGAAATACCCGTGTAAGCCGATGAGCGGGCGGAGTCGCTGAACACGTCACCTCTTCATTTTAAGCGGAACGGGCGGAATGCGCGGAATCCCGTTGGATGAACCGGGAAGGCCTATATTTAACATCAAACCTCCCCTGATTTTCACAGATAACGGCTGAGCCCGGTCTCCAGTTGGCTTTTTTTTTTTTTTTTTTACAGATAACCGGGACAACAATGAAGGATAGAGGGAGAAAAATGATGGGAACATTTTTCCCATTTTTTGCTGACAATTAAATTCGCGGTGCATTTAATTTGATTTTAAGTAAAAAAAATAAAAAATAAATACATAGTACATATAAGATTGTTTTCTTTCTGCTCATTTTCATTTATAAAGAGGGTATTCTGAAATGTAAAAGAAGAGTTTCTTTTGTCTGTCTTTCTCCTTTTTATTAGATTTTTTCATGAATAAAATAAATACACTATACTAAAATGATGTACTTAACATACATATAAGCTATTTATGCTACATTTCCACATATAAGAGGACTTGATGTTTGAGTGGGGCCACCAAACAAAATCTGCATGACATTTATTTTATATTATTTTATTTCCCTAAGAGTTTTTTTTGTTTGTTTTTTTTTTTTTTCATGCCAGTGTGGGAGCTCTGTATTCTACACTAGGGTGCATCATTTCACTGCTGATCCCTTACATTCATACAGTTGGGTCTAATAGCACCAGCCAATGCTAGTCATTAGTCATAAGTATGCAAACAAAACATTTACTCTCATTACATGTGTAAGATGTACTGTGATACTACAGATATGTGCTATAACTTATCTTATCACATAACTATTGCAACTGCAGTACAGTAGTTATGTACACATGTTAGATATTTGTACTTTACTTCATACTTACGTCTCAGAGGCATAGTACTGCATACATCTACTTTGCAGATCTACACTTTGACCCAAAAATATCAGAGAAGTTAAGAAAAATAATGCTATAAATTCAATCAGCCAACAGTTTGCATAACCACAGCTAAGATTTGTTTGTTTGTTTTTTTTTACAGGAAATTAATCTGCAACAATTTGTATCATTTCTCCAGTCTTTTTTCGTGTAGAACATTTCATAGTTTCAGTGTCTCAAGATTTTGGAGCTTTTATTCTTGTTAAGACAAAATAAACAGTATGAAGCTGTTGCCCTGACTCTCTTGGTGATTGTGACAGGTTCTCTCACTATTTTCAAAGTTTTATTGTTGTTTCATTTTCTCAACAGAGCACCTAACAGAATCTGAGGCTCCATGACTGGATGTTTTGTTGGTAAAATGTATCTTGGGAGTCATGTGTGACTTTTCAGTTATTAGTTATTACTTTATTGTCTCCAGAGGGAATTTCCTTCTCTGTATTTGACATATCTTTGTACTGTACACCAGGAGCAGTGGGCTGATACTGAACAGTAACTGGGGAGTAACACCAAATATGAGTTGTTACCTTGATCAAGGGCACCGGGAATTAACCCAGACGCTGACTTCGCTTGAAGACTTTCATGTTCATTACAAAGTCAGTTACTAAACTTGTCTTTATGATGATTTAATAGGAATGAGGTTTAATGAAACAATCACTTAATGGAAAAATAATCATTAGCTGTGGTCAAAAACAACTGAAAATCATTTCAACAGTAAACCTTTATCAGTGAAATGCAGTGTAAATATTAATGCAACAGTAAAACAAATATGAAACATAATGTAATATAGTAAAACACTGTTAGGGAAATATACCTGAACAATGACTTTGATTTGTCATACATGAAGTTAATTTTGCTGATAATTGTTCTATTTACTTAAGGTTTTGAAAACAGAACTTGATTATAGAAACATGACCAAGTGTTCTTTTAATTAAACAGAAGCACAAATAAAATACTCTATAAATTCAAGAGTATGTTATTTGTGCTTCTGTTTAATTAAAGGGACACTTGGTCATGTTTCTAAAATGTTCCATATGCCAGATTGGTCTTTTAATTTGCAAATTAACTCAAGACAAACTCCAAGTGTATTATTGGACATATTTTGCACCATAAGTGCCTCTTAATATGCATAACTAACAGATATAGTGTTATCTTTAACAGCCAGAAGTAACATAATAAGTAATATAATAATTATTTTACAATAATATAGTTGGAAAACTAAATTCTGGTTTATTTTCTTCATTTGCACTGCATGTTAAAATGATGCAATCACATGCTCTGTTTTACTCTACAGTCCATCCTGCTGCCTTTTTTTGGGACAAACAGACTACATGATTAATTGTGTCATATTTTAGTTAAACTCCCAGGATACAGGACAAGAATCACAAACTAAGAGAGACTGGTTTGGTTTGGAAAGACTTTATTCTGTGACACTCTGTTACACAAATTGAACCATGTGTTTTTATAAATGTACTGCTTTCCAAGCAGACACAGACCACAGTGTAGCACACTCACACAGTACTAGAGCTATGGCTCTGCATATATATGTACACAGGCTGAGCTACTGATGAGAACGTTACAACTCCACGTCCACAGTGGGAGCTTTTTCTTTTTTCTAGCAGTGCCCTGGTCATCGATACAAACTGTGGAAGCACAGGGTGATGGCGGTTTACAGCATCAGCAAATCATCAGCAGCATTTCAGTACAACAGGACTGCCACAATACTGCAAATGCACCACCTTTATCAAAGTCTATTGAATGAGGTTCTGCAGAAATCTTAACAGTCAGTGTGAAATAGTGTTTAAGCTGTATAAAGCATTTAGTTGTTTCAGCTTCATGCTTGCTCCTTAAATACAAATTTATTTTCAATATACTTTCTCTATTAGAAAACACAGAATATCAGCATTGTATTTATAGCTTGGTATTATCTGAAACATTGTATTGCAAGAAGCAATTGTAGCTGCTCCAATGTCTATGTATATTCACAGAATGTACGGACAGCTGACAGTGCATTTGGTCCTACTGCTGAACTTGGCTGTGCAGAAAGTGGTGAGCATCGTGGGAAAGGAGAATTTTAGCTGTTAATTAAATATGCAGTCTGTGCTAACTACAGGCCACATATGCTTAGCTGCATTCATGTCAAACTGGCTTTGAGCACAGAGGAAGCACTTAGAATTATTCATGTCCATGCGGTTTGGATCTCATCTGTAATGCAAGTGGGACATGTAATTATGAAGGTGGTGTTCTTATCTAGTACCAGCTCATTGTTTGGCTTATCTAAATAAAAGTTTATAAAAGAAATGTAGTTGTCATCTATTTATGAAACAGGAACATACAGACAGCGAATGAAACAGACTGACTGTTGTTTTTATAAGATCAACTACAAATGGCTTGACAGACTTTCAAGTTTAATAGTGTGCGTACACATGTTAAGTATGGTCTTCACATGCCAACCTGCAACTTACTAACATGTAGGTAGTGTTTTATTAAAGACCCAAACCAAAAACCTAGTCGTTTTGTTCATAACAAGCAAAAACAAACCTTGGGAAACACAAATGATCACCACATGTCCTGTACCATAAATCATCCTCCAAGGTAACACTGCATTAGCTACATCCCTTGATCACAGATTGTGCATCAAGTTAGGTGGCACTAAAGTGAAGGCAGCAACAATTACACCAAAGGTATTCTGACAAGAGATGAAAGTTCTCACTTTTTCCTTTCCCTGAATAAACAAATACCTGTGAAAACTGTTGGATCCACAATAATCAGACGACTTCTGTGAGAATCTTTAACATCTTATCAAGAGATTAACAAGTTACGATGTTACCTAATAAGATCTAACGTTTACTGAATGATCACTTGACAAGTAACAGTTTTTGCGACAGTTGAAGTCTGTTTACGGCAGCTCTACAGTCACAAAACACACATGCATTTTTATATATTTTTCCTTCTTTGTGTCATCAAAGGGAAAATAACCAAACTCTTCTGACATGTTACTGTTCTGTCACAGCCTGTTCAACCACGAGACCAACTGCAATAAACAGGAGAATGTTTACTGATGTCAGGAAACTGATGTGATTGGTTCACAGTGATACATGAAAACAAAGCTTAACCCTCCATGACCGAGACCGCCATCTGTGGCTAAAATTACAATTTTGAACATGTTCATAAACTTTTCAACCATTAATCATGCCCCACATATGTACTTTTGGCACATTCAGAGGCCTCATAGTGAATGTGTTAAACTTTTAACTTTCCAAAGCATTAATTCAACATGATTCGTTAATTTGAGTCAATAAATGACTGTAACTTGCTTAGGAAATGTTATATGTAGACAAAAAAGCAAAATAAACACATCCAAAATATTATATTAAAAAAAAGAATAACCAACAAAAAGATATGGTCTGCAGTTCTGATACTTTAAGAAAGAAAAACTAAATAAAATAAATTAAATACGGGTCACACGCCACAAAAACTGTCTTAGATCCCTGAGGGTTAAGTTAGCTGTTTCATTTTTGTCAATCATGAAAACCCGAAAATTCCTCTGTAGCTGGAATGTCATTGTTTATGATTCCTTTCTTAATGATTCTTAAGCTTATGCCAGTGTGTATTGTACATCTATGACATTATGTAGAGGTCCCTCTATGCATTACCTCTTGTCCTCTAAAGCAGCAATTACACACATTACCTTAGAAATAGAGTCCACAAACATCCAGAAACAACTGGCTCCCAGCAAAACACAGAATACATATTGCACCTTTAATATTCAGTTTGACATTTGCAAGACTTAAGGCCCTGTTATAAATAGACCACAACCTTTATAGTCCAGGCGACATGTGAAAATGATGTTCACTTCTTCATAAAAGCACGACATTAGTACATTTGTACAGTTGGAGGCCCTGAACATTCTCAGAAATAGAGCCACTGCAAAATCCCCTTGTGAAAGTCATTTTACACCGCAAAGCACAAGGCCACGTCTCCAATGTGAAGCCAGTGTTGATATAACACAGCTGAGATATATAACACCAGATATTGGCTCCAAAAAGGCCTGACTACCATAGATTTACTCCAAATGTCTTCATAAAAATACTGTCGTGACATCGTTTCTGATCTGTTCACACACTGAAGATATAAAAAAAAATAAATAAATAAATTAATATAATATATGCATTTCTATTTCTGAAAATTGTAAAAGTACCAAATTTCATGACAAAGTAAGGTTTTCCGTTGCTGAATCACATATGTACATGGCGATATGTTGCTGAGACCTGGCAAGCACTATATAAGAACAGTTTCCTGTAATAATGGTGAAATAAACAGTTTATTATTGTCACCTCACAGCAGTCGGTCCATCAAACCTCTGCAAACACAGATGTGCCTCAGACTGGGCCCACAGTAATCAGAGCATACATAACAGGTGCTGACAGTCCACTAAACTGAACAGGTGCACATGTAGACTAGATCTTGTGACAGCAGGTATTCTACGCCTGTTAGTGACATGATAAATAATGGATCAGCTGTCGGCCTACCACAGTCTCAGTCACAGAAAAGGTATGACTTTAGAATAGATCGATCTCAGCAGGACGTCAGTTCCTCTGGACTGTTACGTCTCATCTTCTGAAACACATTGAATTAGTATCACAGAAGATGAAAATGTGCCACATTGTTTTGCAGATATGTGGTCATAAATCAAAGAGAAGAGGTTTAGCCTCAATGCATGATGGGATATAACAATGATAACCCTTCCATGTATGGTTATTCAAACTTCCATTTACTTTGCTGTTTTTGGCCTGGTTATAGAATTACAACACAAAAATTTCTACGTAAATTGTCTGATTAATAAATGTTTTTTACATTATTACATAATAACTCAATATCAGATAACTGGCATTACCACTGATGTGTAACATCTACTACTGTCACTTTTTAGAGAAAGGTTTCCTAAATCGATCATATATTTTCTTTATGGAAAGAGGTTTTAAGACACAATGCAAAAAATATACTGTTGCCCATAAAGTTGTATAATTTTATTTTATTACTTCTTATGAAATTATTGTGACAATGGAATTTATTCTTGAGAGATAAAGTGTAACTTGAACTCAGTATATGATTATTATATAAATTAGAAAAAAAGAATCTCTGAAAACAAAATGATTCCAACTTTATGGGCAACAGTGTATATATTTATGAATACAGTTGACTTTGAAGGGGTCATATTTTGCTAAACCCACTTTTTTTAGTCTTTGGTTCATTTATTTGTGTATTTGGACCCTAATAG
>JAPQRP010000005.1:44769392-44783936 GCA_037367295.1 Apogon hyalosoma | reverse complement strand
GGGGTCATATTTTGCTAAACCCACTTTTTTTAGTCTTTGGTTCATTTATTTGTGTATTTGGACCCTAATAGTTCATAAAGTTTGAATTTGAATCCTCCACATGCTGAAAAGCTATCTTTATATTCAGTTTGACAAAAATCGAGTGGATTTCTACAACCCGTTTAAATTCTTTCTTAATTAGTTACATCTTATAACTAGTTACATCACAACATTTGCACATTTAAGGTCAAGACTTCTGACAAACATTTCTCATAATTGTTTATCAGCAGCAGTGATTGTAGTCCATACTGAAAATATGTCCAAACTTCGAGCCGATTACGTAAAATCTTCAGTTGTTGGTTGTATTAATGAACACAAGTGGCTGAATGGGACAGAGCAGCACAGCTAATAATCTGGAGGGGGTGGGGTGTGAAGTGGCTCATTTGCATTTAAAGGGCCAGCACTCAAAACAACTTTTTTCATGTCATTACTCAGAAATAGGGTTGAAGATGGACCTGTGGAGTTGAATTAATGAAGAATTCAGACCCAAGCATAGCATTTAAAAGTTTATGTAGACCACAGGGGAAAATATCACTCTTTTAAGCTGTAAAATACTATATATCTCACTCAAAATAATCGAACTGGACACATTTATGTCTTGTTTGGTGAGTAATAATCCCACTTGGTTTTATAATAATTCATGCATGAAATGGTTAATACCTACTAACATCAGTTGACTTTATTTTCCAAATGGAAAATTTTCAGAATCAAGAACAAGTGTTAAGAGACATTTCACTGAGGGCCAAAGTGGTGGATTTGACAGTACTATCCTTAGGAGTTTCATGCTACCTCAATTTTAAAGATCAATGTAATGAAATGTATTTTTAAAAAAATTGCTTATAATTTACAATAGTATCAGTGAATAATGCAGTTATCCAGACATTTGATAGTTCCTCTTTGCTCTCATTTGACATGATGGCAGGGCTGCAGCTGAGCTCTTTAAATACTTCTCTAGGAATGTGCTATAATAAAAGATTTGTACATTAGATAGAGACTATCAAATCAAATTCTGCACAAAATGTCAAGAACAGTGATTACACTTCTTGATAGCATCAAATCTGCAGATACATGATATATTACATTAAACAGTACATTGCTTTCACTGCATTGTTAAAACTTTTACCAGTAACCTGAAAGTGGTAAACAGCAAAACAGAAATTTCTGTTGGAAAATAGAGCAAAACTTTCAAAATCATCCTCCATATTCAGGTATTTGACCTCATGTTTTTGCAGCTCAAAGTGGAATTGAAACACTTAATATTCAGTAAGACTGCCATTTATGTTTTCTTTCTGATCATTTTGTCCTGCAATGTTCTTTAAAATGCTCATAAACAAGCCAAGTTATTGTAAAGTCCAACAGCTATGACCCAGCTATGTATAATAAGTAACTTGGTCTAAGTTGCAACATTGCTATCAACACTGGGACTAAGATTTTACCTTAAAAGTTAAATGAAATGAGGAAAAACAAAAAAACAAATTTAAAAATATTAGTAATATTATGCGTATGTGTACAACTTAATCAAAATGTGCCCAGAATTAATTAGATTGGTTGGATGTAAACAGGCTATAACATCACAGGACGTCTGACTGTACCCTTCTATTTATCTCTGAAAATCTCACTGTAAAACTGTCACATTGCTGACGTCCACTTTATATTTATCATGCCTCCATTCTGTGTTTACATCCTGTTTTCATGAGTGACAACAGAAAAATGTTTTTACTTGATCAAAACTCACCAAAACTGATTCACAATTCACACACTAATTAAAAAAAAATCTCAATGTGTATTCAATAAAATGACAAAATTATGACATCATATATGCAAAAGGACAGAGGTCAGCTCCGTATAAATTTTCAATTTTATGACTCAACACCAACTAAATTAGTCTCCACAAAGACAGAAAGTTTCACTAGAAATGATTCACATCCATGTAAATGTGGTGAAAACTTCAATTTAGCCAAAACATAACCTTGATTCCTTTCATGACATCTTCCCTTATACTATGTGTTTTATGAATCTGCACAGACGTGAATGTAAACTAACACCTGATGGAGGCAAACAAGGTGAGGCGTTTAGTCTAGTTTTTCACTATAAAACCACATCACATTGTAGTGCATTTCCTCCGTTCCTTTGGTGCTTTATGACATAGATTAAAGCGATGCATCCACAGAACATAGTCACAGATATTTCCTCTAAGATGTAAGTTGTGCCTGCAGATATTTGTGCAAATGGAAAGTTTAATAATCCAGGTTCCAGACTTCAGTTATTCATGACAGCTCATTGTAATTTTCACTAAATGTAAATGGAACAGGTAGTTCTTACATTCACTTTGGTTCCTTCAAATAAAATCTACCCTTAAAATCCTTTCATTTTAAGCAGCAGAAAATGTTAGGTTTGCATTACTTTTATACCATGGCAGAGTAGAGCTGTAACATGAAAAAAATATAGATAACTACATATTTTTCAGACAAGGAAAACAATAAAGCATGTGTATTAACTAATATCCTCCAAGAACTGCACAAACCTGCTCAAGTATTGATTAAAACCAACCAGCAATTACATAGTGATGGTAAAAACATTTGTGCACAGATAATGAGCTGTCTATGAGAACACTTCTATGCTGCGATCCTTCAAAGTCCTGTTCAGAGTTTTAGAACAATACCTTGATCGCAACATTCAACAGAATAAATGCATCTTCAGGTCACTGCTCTTCAGTTCTAACAATGCCATTCTGATTCTTGTTTCTAAATCAAAGAGAATAAATGTAAAATCTTTCATGTTAGGTTTATATATTTGGCAGCATACCACAGCACAGTAAGTTGTCACACAGCACAGAGACGCATTACTTAGCTAAGACAGTGAGGTGTGGTGAGACAATGGCTACCCTGTATGAGCGAGGCACCCTAAAGTAATCTTTGACGTCCACTGCCACCTCTGGTCTCATTAGACCGACAAGTGTTGACAGTGTAAACAGTTCACAGTTAGAGTTAGGAGAGGCAGAGATCTCTGCAAATGTGCACAGAAGCAGTTCAGTGTGTTGCTGTGAACCACTGCCCAGTTGACTCAGACCTCAGCTCATCACAGCTTGAGAATGTGTGTTTGTAGACATACTTTACAAATGAAACACACTTAAAGCTAAGCCTGGTTGAAATCAGCAAACAAATCACCCAATCAGTTTGGTCTGTGGACGGCCACAGTCATGATCAACTGCAAGGCTCAGAATCAGATTATTTTATATTATAGTAAAATGAGCATGTGGTACTGAGTATCACAAACTGTCCTCACATTTGTAGTGTTTCCTTGAATCAACAAAGTTTAGTGTTTTTTCATGCATAACATTAAGAACTTGGTCCTCTTGTCTTCAATGAAATACAAGGTTTAAGGTAAACTGTAGGTGTTTATCAAAGTCAAGAATGCTTCCTTGGTACTCAGGTCCTTCAGAGAACAGGTGAGAGTCCATCCTACCGATCAAGAACATATGATGGAAGTCTAGTAAGGGTGCGGGTCTAGTCATTGAAAAGGCCTTGCTCTCAGTTTTGTGTTTGTTCAAAATGCATAAAGCACTGACAAAATGGCTTACTGTTGTTCATTTAGCAGCATTTTTATAAGACTGGATATGGGTGCTTAAAGAGCTCTGGCAAGGTGTTGTAGGTGTTATGGATCGTTCCTTGACTTTGATAAAACCCAGTGTCGGTATATGTCAGACTTATCAAAAAACCAGGGGATGTGCGAATGCTGAAATTCTGGTTCAATACCAATGTTTTATCACTTGTTTCTTTACTTTATTATTTTTTTTTTAAATTGCTAATCACTTGTAAAGTAATCTTTAATAGGCTGAAGTCACATTTTTCATTTCTGATTTTGACTTCATCATTTAGTGTCCACATGTATCCTGTTTTTCCACTGAAGATCTCAGGTTGACTCGCCTGAACTTCACATGATTTGGCTCAGTTTTGGCCTCCACCACACTGCATTCCACTGCAGATATAGGATCATCTCACTGTGACTGGTCGTCATGGTAACGTTGGCCTAAATTACTGCTCATTATGCTCTGCATGACTGCAGCTACAAGTGAAGCAACAACAGATGAGAATGGAACTTAAAACTACAAGTAATAATTTCTAAAATAAAACATTGAAATAAGTTTTTACAGGTGATTATGATGTTATTTAGACTAAAAAATGCAGTTGATTCATCAAGACAGAGTTTGCTCCAATATTTTCAGGGTTTTCCCACCAGCTTGGCTTACTGTCCCACATGATCTCATGATGACACATATATGGACAGAGAAATGATTCCGTATTCACCTATTTGTCATATGAATGATTTTTCATGGTTAGTATCACTTTGGCTTGCCTGCAACATCTACAAAGGTGGTACAAGAAATGATATCTGATGGTAGATGTGGTCTCTCATGAAGTGGAAACCATAACAATTATGCAGAGTCGAAGCGAGTTAACCTGTTAAAGCAGCAGAAATGGACACAGTTTAGTACATAACACTGATTCAGAGACTGAACAATTACTCTGTATCATAGTGAAATGGACTTTTTTCATACAACATATAAACAGTGACCACGGGCATTAGTGAATCTCATCTTATTTGCATATAAATAAAGGTGAATTTTAGTTCATATTAATCTTGGATGCAGCTGCTTAATGCATTCCTACAAAAAGATTTCAATGGAATCGCTATCAAAACTCTACATTACTCTACATCTAAACATTTTCAACAGGTTCTCAGCTCCAGTCTCACTTGTGTCAAAGTACAGTAGGTCTACAAATACACACAATCCTCATGATGTGTTCAGACTAAACGCAAAGCAAATTTACATGGCGGCACATTCCTAAAGTAGACAGGAACAGCAGCAAAGTCACTTCAGATGGTGCAAAGTAGGGTTAACATGCGATCATTTCAAAAGTTTCCAATGAGTCTGTATTAACTTCAAGTAGTGCACTGTCGTGAGAGAGGAAGAAAAAGGAAAGAATGCACCACAAAGAGAGTAAAAAGTGTAACACATGGTGCACAGTATGCTCCATGTGGCAAATAAAATAACAGCAGCCACATTCACGTGAATAAAGTAAGGCAGAATTTCACTTTGCATTCAGTCTGAACACATAACAGTGGTTAAATCAACTGGCTGTCATTCATATTTCAAGTTAAGATGTCCACATGTGCACTTGTGCATATCTTTTAAAACTGATTTTCTCATTGTTACCTGGTTGGCTGTGCTTATGGGCAGCCCAGTTTGTGTTTAATTAATTTCATCCACGCAGATTTGCATACGACTCTCAAACTCATACGCAAATTTAGAATTGTTCCTTGTTGAGTTAGCTTGTGCACATGAGAAAAACAGCTATATACACACACATACAAGGCAGCTATGTACACACAAACAAGGCAGTGTGAAATGGGTTTTCTGCTTCTAAGTGGCTCCATAGATCCAGAGAAAACAGAGTAACAAAGCACAATGTGACTGTGTGTGTGTAAGTATACTCTTGTGTGCTTTGTTGTGTGCAGTTTGTGCAGGACCCTAGGCTAGGGTATAGTCGAACTGGCCCTTCTCCAGCCCGTCGAGGCCGTCTGCCCAGGTGGAGGTCGGCATGCTCCGGTAGGGATCCAGAAGGATTCGGAAGCAACGTACAATGAGGATGAGAAGGAAGACAAAGAGGAAGATGACCAAGGCAAAAGTGGTCTTCTGCTCCAGGGACATGGCAGCGATGGCAGAATCAGACGAGGACGAGGAGGAAGACGAGGAGGAGGAAGAAGAGGAGAGGGCAACGAAGTGACCCCCAGCAGAGTGCAGTAGAGAGGACAGAGCAGAAGTGAAGGGCTCTCCCTCCATCATCCAGGAGGAGAAGAGTGTGGCGGGGGCGGGATAGTGGCACTGCAGCTCCCACAGGGAGCGCTGTGGCATCCTCTTCACAGCGGCCTGGCCCAGCCCCTTCAGATGGACCTCATCGCCTGCAGACACAACAGAGCCATCAAAAACAATGTCCTGTTTCAACAACAATACAACAATGTGTAGGCAGCAGGATGATGGGAAGAAACTGAGGCCTGCTACATACTTCGCAAGAACATTTGTTTGTTTTCTCAAGGTGGCAAAAACAAGAACAAAGATTGTTCTGGCCAATACATTTCATGTTTCAAGAAAAACTTAAGTGCTGTACTCATAGGGGGTCCTCTGCTTTTCTGCATTAACCACACCCACTTTGAATACCTGATCAATCATGTAATAGTTCTTGCACACCGCATGAGAAAAAAGTTCTGGCTATCGTGAACAAAATGTGAGAACTCCAAAACTGAGGAGTAGGAAGAAAATGACGTCATTTTGTTGTTGTAGTCCTCAGAGCAAGAAGAAAATTCTCTGTTCTGGTGGCGTATGTAGCAGTCTTTAGTGTTATAACCATAAACTTAGAGCCACCGTGACATCAACAGCAGTTTTGTAGATGACTTAAAGCAGCGTATAATGTTCGTCACTAATTTTTCATCAAATCTGTAAAACCCGAGTGGTAGCCTAAGTATCACAAATCCGTTAGTCTTACATGTCTGAATCATACCCTTCATGGTGAACCACTTTGAAATTGACTCCATCACAAGCTGTCCGTTTGTTTACATACCAAACCAAAACCAAAACCAAACCATCACTCGGGCCTTTTTGGAATTCCATGCAGCTGCAAGAAACATTGAAGCCATTTCCGTGTTTGTTGCTGCTGTGGTCAAACTGCTGTGTAGAATTCCGAAAAGGCCCAAGTGACAGTTTGGTTTCAGTTTCGGTTTGGTATGTAAACAAACGGACTGTTTGTGGTGGAGTACACTTCGAAGTTGTTCACCATGAGGGGAACAATTCAAGTGCGTAACCACGAAAAACTAATGGATTCATGATACTTAGTCAGGTTTTGCAGATTTGATGAAAAATTAGCAATGAACATCATATGCTGCTTTAAGTTCAACCGTTGTCTTCTTGTGTTTTTGGAACAAGAAGTGACCAGCAAGAGGAAGGACTGGGGGAAAGGTGATGATGCTAAAACATGTTTGCTGAGTTGTAAAACTGAATTATAGAACTTAACCTCTTGAGACCCACCAATGTCAATTTTTGTCCTCTGTAGGGGACAAGAGTTTCACAGCTTTACTAAAAAAAACAAAAAACAAACAAAAAAAACCCAAAACAAAACCATAGTCCACTGTAGAAAACATTTCATTAAAAAAAAAAAAAAAAAAAAAACCTCAAAAAATATATCTGAAAAAACTGCTGCATCATGCTGGTTCCTATCAAGACAATTATTTAATATAAAAAGCCAAAACTTTGACTTTTCTGGGTCTCAGGAGGTTAAAGTTGCACTTGATTTTTGGTCTTGCCCAGTTTTTATCATCACTGGGCAAAATTCCACATTTAAGAGATGTCTGTATCTCTTTGCCTTTGTAAACACAGCTTGAGCTTGAGCTGACAGAAAGGCAGCAGTAACCCAAATAATCACGTTATGACTGAGGTTTGCAGAAAAGCATCTCTGAATGCATGACACGTTGAACCCTGAAGCAGATGGGTGACAGCAGCCACATATACACTCACCGGCCACTTTATTAGGTACACTGGCGATGTGTCAGAAGTACATTTTAAAAAGATTTCACCCAGACTAAAGCCTTGAGGCTTATTTTAGATTTAGCAAAACTTCAGAATGCACTGGTTCAGTTCAAGTCAAACAATTATATTGGACAAACACATCATGGACAGGACATACATTGAAATCACACCAAAGGCCCCACAAACAAGTTCATTTAATGATGTGTACAGAAAACATTAAGCACAAAAGCTAATACACATTAAAAAGATGACAGTAAAAAAGTAATTGGCAAATTATGCACAATGACTTTACTTTGATTTGTGATTGCAGGAGGATTTGGTAAAAGATAAATAATGGCCCTCAGTCTGAAATCAAGTTACAAGTAAAGTGTGCAGAGCAGATAAAGAAACCTTTGCTGTTATAACTTTGGATGCCAAAGAGAAAAAAAGCAATTACTACACCCAGTGGAAGAAAAGTGAACAAAAGGGTGGAGAGGTTAACTCAGGACAAATGGGAACACTTTACTTGACATTTTTGTGTCAGTAAACAAAAGACCCGGAGGGCTGATACGAGAGTTTATAACAAAAATGAAGCAAGGAGAATGTACAGGAATCACTGTCAGGCCTCACTGTCGTAACAATTGGAAGATTTAAGTTCAGTATTGGTGGCATGCATTTTTAATCATGTGGCTGACATGCTTTTAGATCTGATGAGGACTTACATGGTCAACTGTCGTGATTCGCTAAAATAACTCCCGTCTAACTCAGACATAACATTATACTGTAATTAAAAATGCATCACTGCTGCCAGACAGGTTGGACAGGAAGAGACAACACATGCAGATGCTCTTAAAGAGGAGCAAGTTTCAACAGGAAGCTTAGTCTCAGTGACCTTTTATAATAAACTCCCAAATCCAGTGTGTTTGCAACCACAAGCTCAATGAGTTCAATATAATGTATCCTAAACTTTGAGTTAAGATGCACAGTCCTGAATCTAGAGCCCTAAACACTTCTGCAGATTTAATATCACACAGAGCAAAAATATCTCTGTAGCTGTAGATCCTGTGCATTTTCAGGTTTAACTGAGTTTATTCTTTTCATTTGACAGTGGTGCTTATTAAAGCTGCAGCTGCTTATTGGAGCATCATGTTGCCCACAGTGTTGCTGCTTGCTCAGTGTTTGTCGGTGACCTTTCAGGTCCACTGTGTCTTGAATCAAGTCTAATTTTCCGGGTCTAACTGTTTCTGAGCTGAAAATACACTATATGTATTTAGGTCTATAGAGCTAAAACATCTGGCTGCTGTATTCCCTGGTAAATTCAAGCATAAGGAAATGTATTCCAAATGAATTCACATTCAGTCTCTGAATACTGTACGTCTCACAGCAAGATGGTCCATGTGTAATTGGCCCTGACAGTGAGCGGCCTGGACATCCTGTTTCTGCAGTTTAACCCTCACAGCTACCATCAACCAACAGCACAACTTTTGAAACACTAATCTTATTAATTCATTTACATAAAGCAGGTAAAATGTAGTTTCTCTGTTTTTCAGCCATTTGAATGTTCAGAGGCTCCAGAGTGAACACTGTCATTTCCATGCATATAGTTTGACAAATGACAGTCGTTATAGACACTTGTTTTTACATTCGCTTCACATTCACCTCAGCTTCTGTTTTCTGTGTATATGATAACCTTTGATTTTACTCTATGTTGTAAATTAAATATAGAAAAATTAGTTGTTTTTTTTTTTTTTAAGGTATTTTATTTTGACATTTTCTGTTGATAAAAATAACTGATTTTCATTGAAAATGCAAAACATAAAATAATAAATAATAATATGTCACTTAGAAAAGGAAAGACAAAAAATTATTTGGAAGTTACCACAAAAAGTAGTTTTAGGCCTTTATGTGTTAATTACTTAAAAGATAACTTTTTATGTGAAGGAATATTACAATGCATGTACATTAGGTAACTTGATGAAATAAATATAAAAATATGGGGAGAAAAACTGTTTCTTATTGTCTTTGAGAGACACATGAAAATTTGATATATATAAATAAATATATGTATATTAGTGCTGTCAAACAGTTCAAATTGTTTAACCAGATTAATCATGATGATGGATTAATCCACAAAAATTTTGACAGCCCTAACATATTTATTAGGACTGTCAAAATTAACGTGGATTAATCCATCATCATGATTAATCTGATTAAAAAATTTAACAAAATTAACCCATCTGCAGCCCAGAATGACTCTGAACGTCTCTGGCAATGCATTTCGGGCAGTTTGTCCAAGTAGAGTTAGTGCTGTGCATGCGCAAAACGGGCTGTTAATCCGGTAGTGACAGGCAGCAGAACTAACTGGTGAAAATGGAAGATGCTAAACAGCATATTGGCCCTCTGGATGGGAAATTTGAAGACAAAAAAAAGCAATTGAATGACATAAAGTATTATGTACACTCTGCAGGAAGGAGTTTTCTTTTCACCAAAGCACTTCCAGCTTAAAATACCACATTAACACGAAGCATACGTTAGTTGGGGATTTTGCTAGCACTTCAGCTAACGTGTCGCCCAGCTTGCGACAAACACTTTAAGTGCATATATATATTCCCTTCTTTGCTCATGCAAAATGAAACATGATTAATATAGATTAAAAATGAATATCTAATCATGATTAACTGAAATTAATCCACAGCAACCCTGTGATTAATCTGATTAAAAATTTTAATCATTTGACAGCACTAATATTTATATAAAATCATAATATTAACTAAGACAGTGAGTTGTTTTTGTGTCAAAAGTATTGATCCCTTCAGTTTTTCTTCAGTCTATTGAGTGTGGACTTACAGTCTATAAAATAAACACAAGGGCGAAGCCGATGCAGAGCCGGGGTCATTGGAGGACAGAGGGTTTTTCAGCAGCCGGGTGTTGGGTGCACATGATTTAATTAGAATAAGACAGAAGGGATCGTTACGTGAAATGGCAGCTTCAGATGGCTGCCAGAGTCAATCAAGTGAAGGTGAATGCTTTTAGAAAGTATAACAGCGACAGAGGATAACACGGTCTGTATGAATGAGAATCTGTCCTTCTGTGCACACAGCTGTGATCACTGTTAATGTGAAATTTAGACGTTACTTAATGTTAAAGCACTTAAAATGTAAAATGTATCTGCTTCTGCATCCTTAGTATCAACTTTTATTGCAAACAGATCCTGTGAATTACTCAAAAATGATAGCTGTCTTTAGTTTTTTCCATTTTGGTCACTGCTTTTTTTTTTTCCTTATCAGGTAAGTGTGGATATTCTGAATCCTGGTCTTTCTCTACTGTCTCTGCTCAATACAATTTTCCCTCCAGTAAAACAAATAATGCAAGCTTTCAAACTGTTTTCTGTTTTATATACATTTTCATCATTATCCGACCAAAAACGAAGGCATAAATTTTCACTTTGCACAGGCCTGTACAGATCTGACAGTGGTGTCATTCTACCCTCCCTCCAAATCACAGACAGTACTGAAGTCTAACGTTGCTTCTGGATAACTGCAGGTATTCACATTTGTGAGATATAAAAAGGTCACGATTTATATTAAGCAATTCTTCCTACTGTAAAATGTCAATTTAAATTCAATGCATGTGAAAATGAAATAGCTTGAAGCAGAACAAGCTGAAGAACGTCTCTAAGACCTTGGTGAATACAGCATGAACAAACTGTACTGTTGGTCCACTGAACAGGCAGGAATATTTAATATAAAGTTAGAATGCATTAAAGTTTTGGGCTGGTGTGTGTTATCAAATCACTGTACAGAAGATTACTGTTGTCAGAAAAGAAACCCAATATCACTTTATAAGTTAAATTATTAAAAAGTGAAAGTTTCACCTTATAATGTAATAAAATATTGTGAAAACATGGACTCTTTCATGCTTTAACTGGTGTATATTGGATGTGTATACATTAAGTTTCTGTGGTGTTCATGGGTAAATGACATACATACAAAATGTTTTCATCTGCACCATATACTGCTGAAAGAAAAATCAAATAGTCAAGTGCAATAAATAGTCCCTGACTCACAATGAATAAAAAAATCACTCAGCATGTGAAATCAAACAGAGTAACTGAGCCTTCATTTATCTGTTATAGAACTGTAGGCAGTAGTCACATTATAATAATAAATAAGTTACTGTGTTTAAATATAAACGTGGAATGATATAATAATGATAATATGGAGCAGGAAATGCCAAAGCTGAAGTCATTTTATTTACATTTTGATGTAATTTTAACTTAAAAAAAAAAAAAAAAAACATAAAAAATGGAGAAATAAATTTCTAAATAAATGTAAAACAATGATCATCAAGCTGAAAGCAATTTATAAATACATTTAAACAACTAATAAAAATAATCTAGGTAAGAGTGATTTTTCAGTGTTTGGAATTGCATATTATCCCCCCACACACACACACAAAAAAAGGATGTAACTACACAAATAAGATCCTTCCATCGGATAGTTACTGCAGTAATTAATATGTTTCGTCTGCAACAAGTTCTCTATTTTAAACTGCTGCAGTGAGGAGCATCTCATTTCTTAAACAACCATCAGCCTGATTGAATTGAGTTTCAATGGAAGAAGGTCATGTGGTCTGATGAGTCCAGACTGACCCTGTTCCAGAGTGATGAAGAGATGGATGAAGTGACTACCCAGCATGCCTAGTGCCTACAGTACAAGTCTGTGGGGGCAGTGTTATGATCTGGGGTCGGTTCAGTTGGTCCAGTCTGGGATCAGTAAACCAGAATACACTGATTGATCAGGTTTAGACCGGGTTGAGGTTAGATTGGACATATTCCAAGATGACAACTCCAGGATTCATCAGGGTCAGATTATGAAGAAGTGGTTCAGGAGCATGAGACATCATTTCACACATACGTAGATCGTCCGCTGCAGAGTCCTGACCTGAACCCATTGAGAATCCTTGGGATGTGATGGAAACTTTACACAGCAGTTCAACTCTCTATCATCAATACAAGATTTTGGCAAAAAACAAATTTATGCAACTATAGATGGAAATAATAGTTGTGATATTTATTGTGTCACTTCATAAGCATTGTCTGGTATAAACAATGCCACAGCGAATATGTCCTATAATAAATTAAATATTGTTGGTTACTTTTTTTTTGCCAGGCTGTGTATTTTCCATCAAAGTCAATATTTCCAATTGAAAAGTCTGATAATAACAACTGGACCAACTTCTGTCAGTACCAACAGTTAAAATGTAAAATTACCCTATGTATAATTAACCAGTCTACCTGTAGTTAAAACAATCATTCATATTAAAATGAAGACTGTTGCCCCTTATTCCAGCAATAAACCTTTCTCTTTTTAACATGAGGCTTAGACATCTATATGCTTCCCATAGTATTACATGAGCATTCACTGACAAATGACCAGACACTTAGGTACACAGAAGTTGACTTACTGTTTTGTTTTGTGGCCTGCAAACATCCAGTACATCTTCAGTAATCCCATCAGCCTTATTTTCAGCGGCAGAAGACAGCTGCTTTAAAACAAACTCTCCTCATATCACCTGCCCCGAGACGCAGCTTGAATCTAACGGCTGAACGCTGGAGAATTTATCAGCACAAGACCGAGTGTGTTCTCAGCTGTTAGAGAAGACCAAACCTCACCTTACAGGAGAGGGAGTAATGGACCTACATTCATCAGGTGGACGCAAACGTGACTTAAAGTCTGCTCCTGCTCTCTCCTGTGTGCTACACAACAACAGTGCCTAATAAGTTAATATAATATATCAGTGTTGTATTTACAGTAACAATTTGTCTAAAGAAGAAGAATAGTGGTTTAGAAAGCAAAGCCACGTGACTTTGAGCCTCCCAGACCCAGTCGACTCCACACTTTTGGTCCAGTCCCTTAACGATTGTACTTTTTTATGTCACATTGTGCCGGTAGCGTCTGCTCTCTCTCCTCTCCTGTCTGACTCTCCCTCCTCCTGGTGTCTCAGTTGCTGCATCCTAATTCAGAGGCTGCTCCTGTGAAGGACACGGCCCACAAAAGGTGTGTCCTTCAAAGGACCTGGAGACCAGTCCAAACCTGCGCCTCCCCAGACAAAACTCTCCCCTCAAAGACAATAAGGCTGCATTCAGGTGTGGCTGCAGGACGTATCAGGCGTTAACTTGTGACCCATGAGACAGGTTCTCGTCATAGACTGTAAAAAGTGGATGAAGTCTCTGTGATTCCCCCTATTGGTTTGTCATTTTACACCTGCCTGAGTCCCATAACTAGCTGGTCCCTGCTCTGACAGATGCTTCAGTAGATTCTCTAATCAATAAAGATGGGAATTGAGTGCTGATACTTGTAGAGAACTGTTCCCAGTAGCTCATTTCTGTGGAATCATTGGTCTGTTTGCTTAATCAACAATTTCCATATGTTGGTTCAGAAGCTTTTAAAGTATGGTTGTATTTCACCATTAAAGACAACACTGGGGCCATTTACAACAGTTGCAGAGCTTCCATTACACCATGTAGAAACATGTAACCACTGCATCCAGTTAACTTGCACCAAAGGAATGTCTTTGATTGGCTACTCAGTGAAGGGGGCAGTGACTCTGGAGGCGGAGCCTACAGCAAGGAGTCCTCTGTTGCAGTTAGTGTTATTTGACATTAAAGTGTTAACACAAACAAAATCATTTGTCTATAGTTTATTCCTTAATCCAGTGAGAACTGATAATGGTTATGTTTTTATCGGGGTTTGTCTGTTTGTTTGTTTGTCTGTCTGTCTGTCTGTCTGTTTGTTTGGTTTGTTTGTTTGTTTGTTTTGTTGTGTCTGTCTGTTGGCCAGATAACTCAAAAAGTTATGGAAGGATTTTGATGAAAATTTCAGGAAATGTTGATACTGGCCCAAGGAACAAGTAATACAATTTTGGTGGTGATGGGGTGGGGT
>JAPQRP010000005.1:44758319-44768322 GCA_037367295.1 Apogon hyalosoma | reverse complement strand
GAGGTCTGCGCTGTTTGAGTGCTTTTCTAGCTAGCTATATATAAATATAAATAAATAAATAAATATAAATAAATATATATACACACACACACACACACATATATATATATATGTGCAAAACACTTAAACAAAAGAAGGCGGGTTGTGATCGTGGAGAGCTCGGAGTGCATGTCTCTGCTCATTAAAGACATGTATGGGTTAATGTATAAGCCAGTGCAGCTTACCGGGACACTTCATGAATGTCAAATCTTCTGACCGTCCTACTAGAGTGACTTTTCAACTACAACTACAGTATCACTTTCTGTCTGGAAAAAACATGTTTAATTCAATAAACAGAAGCTCTGAAGCTCCAACTCAAGCAGACTCAGACATCACTCACCTGTCACACAAACCATCCGTACCCTTATTTATGCATTATGTCAAGTTTTAATATTATTTCAACAGAGGAGAACACAATTGAGGAGCCACTACAGTTTTTGTACCAGATTATAAACAAGTTGTGCATTTTCATATCGACTCCTGTGTTAAAATGTTTACACTTCAGGGGATCGGTGGACTTAGAGGAACTGTAGGTTTTATCACTTCCACACTGGCTTCACTTTTCAGCCCTGGATGTTACTGTTACGCTGCTATAACACTGATGGGATCAGCTCAATTTGCTTCAACCCTGCACTTATTTATTTTTAACTAGCTTAATTCTCTTGCTTTATTATCCCTGTATAAAAATTCAGTTTCTGTATTTTACCAATCCTAATATACACACACAGTGCCTAGCATTAGCACAGCAACACCTAGCTGCCACTGATCTTCATCAGTACCTTAGTCAAAGGCACCGACAGGAGAATTAACCATTGTAAATATATTTTGAAGGTGTAAAATACCTGTGTAGCACTGAGATAACAGACAAAATCAATACAATAAGGGCTCGAGAATGGAACACAGACCATTCTAACCCCTACACCACCAGGCCACAATCATGCAACTCAGTTTGGTTGAGCTCAACTTATTCCTGTGTCATCAATACACACTTGTCTCATGTTGCCAAATGGGATGTTTAGCCAAGTGAGCATCATCAGAAAATGTCAAAGCAAATTTTCAAGTAGGCTGCATCTTGATAACTCGATCACCAATGTCAAAACATACTTTCTTGTCTGAAAAAATATAAATATAACGTGCAGTCTTATGTTCCATCATCCTCCGTTGTTGCCTCTTTTGTAGCTGCAGTCATACTGAAGACAACATTATAGTAGTTTACGCTGTGTTGCTATGACGACCAGCCTCACTAAAGACTTCAGTGTCTGCAGTGGAAATGCAGTGTGCTGATGCTGAAACCGAAACAAGTCAACGTTGAAGTGAGTTGAGCCGATACCATCAATTGAAAAGCAGCATTAAATTACAGCCCATAGTTGCATCTTGTTGCTTAGGGACATGTAGTGGTCACACCTCAAACAATTGTATTGTCATTAGATCAGGACTAATAATTTGTGTCCCATGTCAAACAAAAAGTAATGATGCTCACTTTTAGACCTTCTGTGTGATTGTCTTGAACACCACTGCAGAATAAGCATCACATAGAGAAACAAGAGGCTCCAGGCACAACAAACCCCACCCCTCACACATATTATAGCTTATTTTGGCATCAATCCAGCTGATGTCATCATGTCTATGTGTGTGCTGATGTCAGCATATCAATTGCCTCTATATATGTGCCAAGTTTTAAGTAAATTGAAACAAAATTGATATTTTTATAGACATTTGAAATTTTGCCCATTATAAGCAAATGGGGAAAAAGAAAAGATTTAAAAATTCATTAAAAATTTTAACTTTGACACACTGTTCCCAAAATGTAATGAGATCCATTCTGGGTCACTGGTAATCTATAAACCAAATTTGGTATGAACTCAACCAATAGTTTTGCTAGTAGAGTGTTAACAAACAAATAAACAAACAAACATACAAACCCAACCAAAAACAATACCCCTTGCCTCCCTCTTGGGGAGCAGGGTAATAACAGCTCTATCACTTTCCAGTCTCCTTCTGGAGCTGTAGATCCTGTATGTTCTCCAGTTCTCTTTTTAATTGGCGTATTTACATTTGACAGTGGTGCGTATTAAAACTGCAGCAGCTTATCGGAGCATCATAATGTCTATAGTTTAGGTCTGTTCAGGTCTGCTGCCTTTTGAACCATGTTTCATTTCCCTTCAGTCTATTCATGGTTAGCTGATCTCTGGCTCCAAAAGTGCAATATAAAACATACTGTACATTTATGGCTTGTAAAGATCATTTTTGCCACATGGTAGGTTTTCCACAGATCTTGAAACAGCTGTAGTTCTCATCAGCAATTGCTCAGGCTGTAGATATATATCCTGAATTAATTCACATTTAGATTAACACCAATAACTGATTAACTGTTTGATGTTATCTCAGTATCTCCTTCCTTAAATATGACACTAAAAACCCATTATACATTTCTGAAATGAACTATTTCCAACTTTAACAGAAACCAGATTACTGTTGAACTGAACAAGTCAAAATAATAAATATCTAAACAAATACATCTGAACATCAAACTCAGTAACTGATCAGCAGATATGGAACTGAGCATCAAATTAACTGTGATAAATATAAGTGGGAGCAATGTTTATTTTTGAATTCTTGAGTCAAAGCATTTGGTCGGTTTATCTTTAAGTTACATCTCTGTGGTGACTATTTACTGTATGACAGAAAGACAAACTGTTGAATTCTGTTCATGGAATTACATGGCTTTTGGAAAATTAAATTTACAGTAAAATGTAATCATTATACCTCAAAAACCAAAGACATATGTGGGTGTGTCTTATAAGAGACTTGCATTGTCCTGAACGTGATTTTATATCATTAACACAACATAATATAAAAAACACATGACATTCTGTATTATCAGTATCTTCTTACCCATTTGTGTTCTCATGTATGAACAGTAAAGTAACTTTAAAATGAAACACATTTCGTAAAAGCCTTACTTTATTGCTCTACAAATGGGCTCAGCGCTTGTAAAACACTGGACTCACATAATTTAATAACACAGCTACGTTTTATTGCACCATTTTTCTGGCCTTTATAAGTCAGTATAAACAGGCAGAATTGTCACTGTGGTTATTATGTGACACTTGTACATTATCTAAATACTGTGAGTGTGTCAGTATTATTTTTTAATATACAAACAGTCACAGCTCGTAAATAAAGATCCAGCTGTTGTTGAAAATATAATCACGCGCTGTATGTAAATACACAACATATTGAAACCACTTTCAATAAAAAGGCAGATAATATTAAAACCCATGAGTTAATTTGCATTTAGTAACAGAAATTGCTGTCTTTTCAACAAAATCTTTAATTTCACAATTTGATTTTCATGTCAGTGGTTCTTTCTTGCTTTAGGAAGTGGACTGTGAGATGGATTTGTTTAAGAAATACTGTCTATATAATCATTTTATGCTTTAATGCATAGATGTGTGCAATAAAAAGATGACTGAGAGAGGACTGTTCTTATATCCAGTAATTATATTGATGTTCAAGTGATCTCCACCCTTCACCTGTGTCCTTTCTGTCTCTTTTCATTCTTTTATTTTGCACCCACTTCAATGTCAAACCATCTCTTTTCACGTGTGCTACAGTCTGCGTATCAGGGGACATGGAAACGGACAAGAACACAGCCTTTTTTAATCAGTGTTACCCCGCAGAAACACCATACTGAGAAATTATTTAGCTTTTTTTTTTGCTTTATGGATCACTTCTTTTGTTCTTTCTTTATTTTTTTCATCTACATTGTTCTCTTCATAAGATACTTTGGATGCTTTAATTGAGAAATAGGGTGTGGTATATGCAGATTCCAAGGAACAGCAAGAGCTTGTCAGTTTACAATAACAAACACATGCACACAAGCAATACAGTTATGAAATATGACATGAAAATCTTCAGCTGCACTTATTTCCTATGTACCTATTAGTGAACAAGGCTGTTCAAGGACAGGATTAGGTGAGTGTGTGTGTGTGTGTGTGTGTGTGGGGGGGGATCTGCCTTAATTTCAGTGGGTTAACACAGTCAGAGCAAGTGGCTTATTTTACTTTAAGGACTTGTTGAATTAATGGAATGAAATGTGATGTGGTGTCTCGATTCATAAGCGATGCAACAGCTGGGACACCTTAAATGACCCTGAGTGTATTTTTCTGATCCTGAACAGGTGGATTCATAACCAGGGCTGTTTCAGAACCAGCTCCATGACTGTATAATAGATCATTCACATTGAGCTCCTTCAGTGCAGCACAGAAAACGCAACATCATGACAGACCCTGGAGCTGAAGGAGAAAATGGGAGGATGAGGGGGTCAAAGTGAAGTTGGCAGCAGAGATCGATGTGACAAGGACGCAGCAACCTCATCTCTGACACTTAGAGACAACTAATTACTAAAACATGACAGAAGTGAAATGGAAAGGGTCTGGATGCGCAGGTGATCGATGCGTTTTAGTGGAAGAGCGGTCACTAACCCGACCCACTCAACAAGTGCAAAGCCAATAACACTGACCAACCGACACATTTAATAGACTAAATCCTGTCGCAGAGACTCCACTCAGGACTGCGCACACACACACCTACACACACGCAAACAGCAGCCCACACCTGGACACACATGCCCACGGACGCATCTCCATCTCTGTGAGGAAACAGCGGATGTCTTAATGCCGTACCTTTGTCTGTTTGCGGAGATGTGGGATCCATTTCCAGAGTTACAGAGAGGACCAGAGGGTCTGGCCCATTCTATCCTCAGCTCTCCGCTTCACTGTGAGCAGCAAATGCGACATAAAATAAAAGATGAATAACAGTGGAGAGGACTGAAGGAACGCCGTCAGATGCGCGGTGGTGCTGATGCTGGTGCTGATGCTGACGCCCGACAGGATGCCATCCCAGGCTGAGGGCTCTGCAGCCTCCCAGCCCGCTGAGGTGCTTCCTGACTCCGCTGGGAGAGGAAGGGGCGGATCAGCCCAATCCACATCACCGCAGCTGTGCCATGCCCACGAACACGCACAGACACGCACACACACGGGAGCCCTCCATAGTGAGCCAGGAAAATAGTAATTCATGAAAAGATGTAGAAGAGATGAGAAAATAATGAATCAAACACGAATAATTGTAAAATAGACCTCCTTCCTCATCTCCTTACTGGATAATGTATTTATAATTATATTTAAAGAACAAAGCATTTTGTGTCTAAGTTAAGTGGCGATAGTTACAATTATCAGCCTTCATTAGAGTCTAAGGCAGAGAACTGATGTTTTGCATTTTGCTGTTTTGTAATGCACTAACATGTGTCTCTTTGATAGCATGGATATATGGTTACATTTCATATACTTGAAATAATTTCAAAATACCATCTACAATACCTACAATGCAAATTAGTGACATTAGGCGTAAGTGTCATAATAGTAATTTAACATATTTTCCGGTCTCAGGTATAGACTATTTTATTGATACTGATACTGATCAGTTACTCCAGTCAACAATCCAAGCAAAATAAAAATGATCCAAAAATCAGTAGAATGTCAAGAATTTTTTTCAACATGTATTATATGTCTTATGTTTAAATGTTTTGTTTATTTATTTTCTTCGTTTTGACATTCATATTCAAAATCAATCAACCAATCAATTAACCAATCAATCAAACAATCAATCAATCAATCGATCGATCGATCAGTCAATCAATCAATCAATCAAATTAATAACACTGTTACAGAAACAGGGCTTTGAAATTGATCCATGAACATTAGGGATCATAAATAACTAGATAACGTGTATATTCAACAGCAAAAACTGTAAATGTGCAACAATGGTCCACAAGGGGTAGAGGTGTAGCATTTCATTCCAGTCCAACATTGCCTTAGAAGAAAATTACAAACCATTGTAACTATGATCAAAATATACAGTAGTTTATTGTTTTTAAATGATAAAACCTGCCATTAAAAAAAATAAATAATGTGAAAGTAACCTTATCCACATCTGTAGTACCATAAATTGTTTGTACATACTACTTTTTTTTTTTTTAACATTTATACTTGTATATAGACTTTTTTAATCTTATCTTATAGGCTAAGGCCATTATAAGAACTAACTGCAAACAGAAACACCAATCACAAGTCTTTGCTGTTCAATATTCTAATAGTCAGGCACAAAAGGGTTTTTACAGTTTTGGGGCTGACATGGGCTCTGTACCTCCTTCCTGAAGGTGAAGGTTTGTACTGAACATGTTAACATGTATGAGCACCCCCCACCCCACCCCACCCCTACACCCACTGCTCATATACTGTTTGTACAGGTGGACAGTTTTCTACCCACATGACATTAATGTCAGTCTGAACAATATGTGACGGCCTGTTTTTCAGCTGTATAGAGGTTACCATACCACATTTGGATTCCATTTATTGTCACATGTTGACGTGTGTATGTATCGTATGATGGGATATAACCTTGTTTAAATACTGTCAACTATGCTGCTGGTTTTGGACAGGATGCTCCTAAAAGACATTTTAAACTCAATGAGCATTATAAAAATTCTCAAAATGCAAATCATATTAAAAAAAATTATTTTCTAAAGATTGTGCTCAGTTGAAAAAGATGAGAACAAGAGCCTGTGTTCCTATTAGCAAAATGTACAACCGTAAATGAGAATTACTACACAAGTTATGTAAATACACGATAAAAAAAAAAAAAAAAAGGAAGCTGTGATATTAAAAGTTACTCTTGCTTTCAGAAGTTTCTGGTGCAATTTCTACTTTAATGTTATTAACCCTTAAAGATCTTGAACTTTTTTGTGGCAACTACCAAATGATTTTTCCTCTACATCTAACGTTTCCTAAATAATTTATCACCATTTATTAGAAAACCTTCTGCATTTTTACATTTTTTTTCAGTGAAAATCAGGCATTTTTCTATATGTAATCAATGCTTAAGATGATGACAGTGTTTCCATGTTCACTGAGGAGTCTCTGAACTTCCAAACAGGACATATCTGACACTGCTGAAAAACTGAAAAACTGCATTTGACCTGAATTATATAAACAGACTACATTTTAAACATTTTAGATTTAGGGAGACTTTAGATGATCTACCAGCAGAAATAGAACATAACATTCATAATCATGTTTTCATCAGTTGATAATCACACAAAAATGAGAATTGTTGTTTTCATTACCTGTCTCTGTTTCTACAGTAGCTATGAACAGACCTTTTATAGCAGATCGATCCAACAACATAAACCACAGTATATTGTATTCTCCACACAATGATTTCACACAATATCACAAAAATAAAAACACAGTAAAACACCAATTAATACCAATGCATACCCCAATACATTAAAAATGTCAGTACTCTGGAGAACAGGTAAACAGTAATAGGATAAGGATTAAAATGTCATAAACAGTGAAAACGTGAATGCTCTAGAGGGTCCATAGGGTAAAAGAAAATCTAAGAAGTAGGTAGAACAAAGACCATATAAACAAACGAAAGCATATCAAATAAATGATGAACCTCTGCATGCACTTTAGTAGCAAAAACACTGTTTCATTTCTGTTTCTCTTTGTATTGATTTCATTGCTGACTTTTCGTTGTATGTGTTGGATAATGGAACAAGCCTTAATGTGTTTGAATTGCACTGAACGACCTCGTTCAATGTGACGCAGGCGAAGTGTTCAGAGTGTTTAGGCAGCATAGACTATTAAAGAACAATCTTCTGATGCACAAGTAGGACAAATAATAGGAAATAGGAAACACCCATTAAACAGTCATTTTTCATTAGACAACTGGGATAAATGAATGAATGCATTAATACAATACTAGTATTTCCACTGCCTCTGTCAGACTGGACTCGTATTCAGGTTTTTTACTCAGCGTTGCAGGAAAAGCAGGACAAAAGTAGCTGCAGCCCTGTTTCTTTGTGTTGTTCAAGCAGAGTCCTTTACAGTGACCCTTTAAACAACATGGAAGGTTCTGTTCTGTAATGTCAGATCCAGTCAAGCTCATCCTCCTGTCAGTATCAGAAACCTGTTCGTCCCAATCCCAGTAAAGACTCCTACATCAGTTGTATAATGCGTCACCCTCACATCTCCTGTTGTATGTTTGCACTGAATGGAGGCCTTTACATCTGCCCTTGGCAGTCAGAGGAGAAGCACTGACAAAGTATTTACCCACGAGTCGTCTCCTTAAAGAAGCCTGCAGATTCAGCAGTAAAAGTGATTTGACAGAATTCAGTGAGCCTCCTTCAGAGACAGAGATGTACAGAATGGGTTCAAAGGCAACGGCACCAAGAGCAGAGGATGAAAACCCTGCAAGGCTTAAAGCCAGGACTAATGAGCAGAGCTGTTGGTTGACACTGTCAATGCCCAAGGTAAGAAGGGATCATTGGAGCCCTAGGGGCGACTAAATTCAAACCCCAAACAAATAGGCATGCACCGTGATGATTAAAGATATTCAATTAAAGAGATAAATAAAAACAAGGAAAATAATAAAACACAACAAGAATAACAGTGTATGCTTGCAGATTTTAGCTTGTGCAAATGCTGTAATCAAAAACTAAAAACACAAAACAACAATACATGTTCTTTCAGATGTCGTTCTAGGTTCTTCCATGAACAGTAAACCACGACTGCTTAGAGCATTATCTCACTTGACAAAAAGTAAGCAGGAAAAAATAAAATACAGAATCTGTGCTCACTGAATACACAAGGCCTCTGGATTTTTTGTCCGTTTTTCATGGTTATCATGTAATTGTCTTTTGTGAATCTCCTTGGGGGTATTTCTGAATTTTGAGGAAAGTCTGTTTTGAACTGGTCGTGTTTTTACACGTTGACACCGAGTGCTGTCATCAGTCAGGTTTGGCCACAGTGCAGGATTATTCCTTGACAACTGAAGGACCTTCCTTTGTTGATAATTCAGGTGCAGGTGAGGTAGAGATGGTGGGAATGACTGGAGTGCTCTCAATTCTGTGCAGTGCTCCTTTTGTGGCAGTTCCCATATGTACTTTTCTTTCTATTTGAACTTTTCTTAAGCAATTTATCACCATTCATTCTAAAACTGTCCTCTGTATTTTGCTTTTTTTCAGTGAAAATTAGGTATTTTACTACATTTAATTCACTCATCAGTTAGATGTTCACCAGAAAGCTCAAATTAAAGTTGAGGGATATTGAATCAAAAACAGAGAAAACTGAAGAAAATGTGACTTTTTCAGCAAAATATATCATAACCTGAACATAAACCCATTGTCTCTCTCCACTGTCATTAATCCAACTCCATGGGTTTTATTGGTGAATCAGTGTTGCAGAAGATGACAGCATTTCCATGGTAAGTACAGAGCCTCTGAACATCCAAATGGGTCATATCTGATGACCATGAAAATATGACAAACTGCATTTTACACCAATTATTTCCAGGTATTGTTAGGATTGGTGGATCAATAGATATTAAACAGTTTATATCAGTAGATGGTTTTGGTCATCGGTGGCTGTTTGAGTCTTTAAGGGGTTAAAGACACTCTATGTGATTCCCATGCACCTGCCTGATGGTGGGGCTTAATTTCCACTGTATCCTGGATCTAATAACTAGACATCAGCCTTTTCCTGAACCTCAAATGAAAGCAGAGGAAACTCAATACGAGGCTGTGTCAGAGCTAGATATTGACATTTCTTTAGTTATAGAATCTACTATATGTCACTGGATGTTCTAACATTAATTCATGAGTGTTGAGGCAGTGCAGCTGGAAGCATCTATTTCCGATCAAAGCCAGTCTGTGTGGCCTCCAGCAGACTGAAATACAACTTGTCAGAGACGGCATTAATGCATTCACAGTGTTATAGATAAATATAGATCAAACCTGGTGTTGGTAGGAGAGGCTTCAATGGAAATTATTCAGCAGACAACTCAACATATTCTCAAAATGGATGCATAGGGACAGTGAATGCATCATTTACAGTTT
>JAPQRP010000005.1:44736625-44758219 GCA_037367295.1 Apogon hyalosoma | reverse complement strand
CAAAAGTCATCAAAAACAATGGTTATGCAATCAAGTACTAACTCCTGTGTGTATCATGTGACTAAAACAGACTGAAATGACAACATGGAATGTCTAAAAGCACTGTTTTTGTCAGTACAATGACATAGCTATTGATGTAAGAACTGAAGTGATTTTGTTATTATCAAGAAAACATGGAAAATGGATATATATCAGCTCTGAAATTAAACTACTATGAGCTATTTTTGCTGTTATCATGATATTTGTCCAAACAAATGTACCTTTAGTTGTATCAGGCATTAAAATGAACAAGAAATTGAAGAAAACAAGAGTGGTCTAATAATTTTCCCACAACTGTATGATCCACTGATGTTCATGGATCAATTTCAAAGGCTTGTTTAAGTAACAGGATTATTATTTTCATGATATTTTACTGATTTGTTTCAATTGTTGACTGGAATAACTAATCAATAAAATAAAATCAGTAAAATAATACCTGAGATTGGAAAACATGACTAATTACTATTGTCCCAATCATGCCTAATCTCACTAATTTGCATCATAGCTATTGAGTGTGCTATATTCATGTTAGCAATCTCCATTTAATGTAGCATCTGTGTCACAGCAACAACACCAATCATTTTTTCTATAATTCAAAATAAATTCAGGCAGTAGGGGGATAAAAATTCCACTATGTATTGAGTATCTACAAAAGAAATCACTAAATTTTCCCAAAGAATCAATCTGTCAACAGGACTTTATCTACATATCCCAACAACCAGTGTCAGCTGCTGGTCTAAAACAGGGGAAGCTCAGTTTACAGCTCCATCATAAAACTTGTCGTATTATTGCAAAGCAATTAAAAAAATCAAAGGAATGCTTAATTGAGGCTGTTATGCTTCATCTATACCATGAAACCGCAGCAACACACACTTGCAGGTGTATGAATTGACCCTTTTCCTCTTCACCTGATGTAGTCACAGCACTTTGTCAAACCACCTCTCCTCCACTGATATCCACATGTGACTGAGCTCCAAAGTGCTCCGATGTCGGAATGTTTCAACATTGCTGTCAGTCAAAACGGGTTCAGCCTTTTGGACTAATGCCTACTCTTCCAAACAGTTCATCCAATCCAACGTCCGAAGTCCAGTGTCCTGGCCTGCCTACTGACCCATTCACCCCCAGAGATGCTGAATGTCCATGGGAGGGTTTAGGGTGGGATCAGTCGTGTAGTCCAGGGTTTCAGTCAGCATTGCGTATATCCACTTCTAAATCCCCCTGATGCACACCATTCAGTAGTATCTGCAGCCAAATTGCCCATTTTTTCCCCCAGGATTGTGAAGCCATGACCCACCCTTCTCTGCCTCTAACTGGCCAGTACTCACTGCTTTCACTGATTAGATCGGTTTACTTTAGGCATGAGGACTGATGAACCAATCAGAGGCAGAGTAGGGCGGGTCATGCCCAGGAAAATATTACTAACTAGCACTGGCCACCTCTGGAACCTGATTGGACACCTCAGGTGCCAGTGCCACCCCAGTTGATCGACAGGTCACTGCACATCTCATTGAAAGATGCGCGATTATTGGAAATGTGAATGAGAAAGGCAGAATAAACATGTTTCAAGTGAGTGACAGGTATTGAGAGAACCTACTTTCATGGAATACATCATTCTGAGGTAAGTTTCCAAATGAGTCACTGTTTTAAACAACTGGCCCTATGACTGCACATTTAGAGGAGAAGAGGTGGTATTAAACTGTAGTTAAACTGTGTGAGTAGGCTAATGTTATGAAAGCCTTACGTTATCCTGTGTTTACCTCATGTTGAATACATTTACATTCATGCAGCTACTTGTGTGACCAGTGAAACCCACAAACTGCTCCTAATCAAGTCATGATAATGTTATAATAGTGAGCAAATACTACTGATGGATTTTTGGGTAAACTAGACAGAGTAGTCTTTCGTGTCACTGTTTCTAAAACAGGGCATTTTTCTTTGAAATCTTTTTTTTTTTTTTAAAGGCAAAAATTGAGAGTATACCCACTTCTCCAGGGACCACTACACCACTGGTCACAGCACCTGCATGTGACTGAGCTCCAAAGTGCTCCGATGCTGGTATGTTTCGACATCGCTATCAGTCAAAACGGGTTCAGCCTTTTGGACTAATACCTACTCTTTCAAACAGTTCATCCAATCCAGTGTCCAAAGTCCAGCGTCCTGGCCCAACTACTGACCCATTCACCCCCAGAGATGCTGAATGTCCGTGGGAGGGTTTAGAGTGGGATGATTTTATGCATTTAAGCAATGACCACCATGCCTCCCTGCAGTGAAAAAACATCTTGATGCTGCCTCATAGACAACCTGTTGACACTCGATGTCAGTGGGGAATTCAACAGCGTAGGCTACTGATATGAGAATGTACTGGGGAATACACATCAGAAAGCAAACAATAAACAGCTGACCAGAATGGCAAAGACATAAAATTAAGTGCATGCTTGTGCAATTTTAATGTAAATGTAATTTGTATTTTTATTGTAAATTCAACAGTGCAGTTCTGCCATTCATTTTCTGAAATGTCAGGCGAAGTTCAGCTTCTCCTGCTGTCTCTAAACAATCACCTCTGCCAACAACTAAAGAACCACAAAACAGCAAAATGCTAAACATCAGCTGTGAGTTCTCTGCCTTAGACTCTCATGAGGCCTTATGATGTTGCAGCAAATCTCATGGGTTTTTCCAGAAGATAAAGTTCAAGACAGAGAAAGCGAATAATCCCCAGATTATATGGCAGATAAGGGAGGAATGCTAATTTGGAAGAGTCCAGTAGAAATAAGCTTATACTTCAACTTAATAAGAACATACAGTACAGTAAAGTCTTTGAAAATGACATCAGACTACTCTACTTTTACTAGACCTCCTGTCAGCATCAGCAGTAAATTGGTATCATGGTGTCATCTAGTAGAGACGTGCAGCACAGAGGGATTCATCTCCACATGCTGTCAGCAACATCTTACACATCTACGTCTGCAGATGCTCTGATCCCATCCACTACTGCTGAAGTCTTTTTTTACAAACCTGTCATTAAAGCACACAATTCTTAAAATGGTTTCTGCTATTTTGCACACCGCACCTTCAAGCTATCGATGTGATATTCAGAGTAAAAAGTTAGGGTGGGATTGTTGAGAGGTTGCACAGATCAGAGAGCAGGAGGCATCATCAGTCAGTTGTTTTTCTGTCAGAACACATTGGTACATCCCATCATCAATCTCTACAGTAGAAAAAGGCTGCAAAAACCTGAAGTTCCTTAACTGGCAACTTGAAGCTCACTCTAAAATCCACCACCATGTTAACCCTGTAAGACCTAACCGGCCAGCAGTGACCAAAAGCATCTACTGATGAACCTCTATTTTTAATTTAATTCACTTCTGAACCACTATTCATATCAATCCATCCAAATCACTAATTTAAAGTGCTGGGTTTTTTTAATTTTTATTTTCAGTGAGTGTCATTTTTGGACATTCAGAGGCTCCACCATCATTTTCTACATTAGCATTGATTCACCAATAAAACACATAGTTAGTTAAATAACAAATAGATAAAATAAATGAATACATTTGTTAAATTATCGATGGTGATGGTGAATCTTTGGACACAGCTGTGTGATGCTGTTTAATGCGCAAGGCCTATCCTGCTTTTTAATGAATTTCAAAGCCTTAAAGACCCAGTGACATAATTTCCTGAGTCTGGGTCCACATCTGTTCAATACTTCAAGTAGTTCCCTATTCATTGCTATACTCATGATGATTTAGTAGTTGAATCCTAACACATCTGGTACTACAACTTTCTACTGAGGGGGTGTTGAGGAATACCATTTAAAGTGTCACATGGATTGTTGTGAACCTTGGGGTGAACATTCATTGACCATTACTATATTTGTTATCTTCCCATGAGGAATGACAGTGTATCTTCTGGTCTTATTAACCCATAAAGACCCAAACAGCCACTGGTGACCAAAATCATCTGCTGATCTAAAATGTTTAATACCTGTTGATCTATTAATCCTATCAATACATGTTAAAAAAAAAAAAAAAAAAGGTGTAAAATACAGTTTGTCATCTTTTCATGGTCATCAGATATGACCCACTTGGACGTTCAGAAGCTCCGTAGTTACCATGGAAACACTGTCATCTTCTGCTACATTGATTCACCAATAAAACCCATGGAGTTGGATCAGTGACAGTGGATAGAGACACTGCGTTTATGTTCAGTTAATGATATATTTAATTGAAAAAGTCACCTTTTTCTTCCATTTTCTCTGTTTCTGATATAATAACAATCAACTGTAATCTGAGCTTTTATGAACATCTACATGATCAGTGAATTAAATATGGGAAAATACCTGATTTACACTGAAAAAACGCAAAATACAGTGGATAATATTATAATAAACGGCAATAAATCCCTTAAGAAAGGTTAAATAGAGAGAAAAATTAATTTAGGAACTGCCATATAAGTAGCTCTGGGTCCTTATGGGTTAAGCAATATTACATTGATGTATCTGGCATTTGACAAGGTAATAAAAATATCCCTATTGTAAAACAGGTGAGAAAACAAAAGTAAGGACTTTCAGCATCTTGATATCTTGGTTAGGCCTTCATTTTATTGGGAAAACTTGACCCTATCTGTATTTGGACTGACTAGATAATAACAAGCACGCCAGATCATTTCATATCAGGCTGGTCACATTTTTTTCTCCAGGCTCAACTTTATTGTTATCAGAAAGTACAAATGCCTTAAGGAAAGATAAAGGAACACACTGACTGTTAAAAAGTATTCTGTTTGAATCCATCTGTAGAAGATAAAGGCCACCAGGTGATGAGTCAAGGTGTGCTGAGAGGGTTTTTCCTATCTCCTCACAGAAGCTGCCTCCTCATATACCTTGTTCCATCTGAGAAACAGACAGAGTGGAGGAGTGTGAGGCTCTCGTGGTACGAAGGGATTTCTTCCCTCAGGCTACATGAATCATTGATGTGAAAATACTGTACACCCTTCCTCTGCTTAACTGAAAGCTCAGCAGATCAGAGTTTTATTCATCAACTCCCAAACTTTTGCTGAAAGCGAACAGATGAATTATACTCATGCAGAATTTTAAGAGGGTTCATGGGAGGCAGACAGCTTGTTAGATGTCATTTTTAAAGCTGGTTGAGGCAATTTTATTTCACTACATTGTGGAAACACTAGACACCTCTGACAAACACATTCTGTTATGTGCTACTCCTTACTTCATTTTAGCCTTTCAGTTTATTCCATTTATTAATGGTCAATACTTTACACTGAGTTAATTCAATAAAAATATAAATGTCTGATATATCATGACTGTTCATGGACTTTTTTCCTCCCGAAAACATCAGTGAAATAGAAACTGTCTTGACTTCAGAGGTATTCCTCAAGGTTTATTCTTAGGTCCCCAGCACCTTACAGGCAAAACTATGTAGACATTGTGATCTGTGGTGTCATTTACACTTGGGACACAATGGACATGATGTTTAATATCATAAGTTCATAAATGTGAAAAATAACTCCATCAATAAAGGTCTGTTTTTGTACAATAGAAAACATATCATGCAGTGTGAAAATAAAATATATAATGTATATTGTCTGAAAAACAAGTATATATATTACTTTTTAGCTCAGTGACATTATTATTCCATGGTTGCTTCCATTTGATCAGATTTTAAGTAACAAATAACTGTAAGGGTTATTCTGCTTCAAAATTTATTATATTTTTGAGGGGCTAAACGTACTGAAAACTCAGGAAACTTTATGCATGCATCAGAAGTGGTGAGAAATTGTAAATTTTAAGGGCTTTCTGCCTAAATTTTATAACTGAAGCTACACATATCCTACACCAAACAGGAAGTCCAACATTTTGGCCTACATTTGCAGGGTTTACCAATTCCAGTTATTATCCTTCAACAAATTCCTCCAACAGATTTAACCAGTGTCAACTAAAGACCTTTGTAGAGAAAACTTGATAAAATCCTACAAATCATGACAAATGAAACCTCTATGAGGTTTCACTGAGGTACCAGTTTGAATTGTGATTGAGCTCCTTTGTGTAGCAGAATGGAATACTGTAAGATAATTTACAACAATCTACAATACTCCTGCTAATAATGTGCAGTAAAACTCTGGAGCCCTGGAGGTGTGACTGCTGCTCAGATGGTTCTATTGACATGGTGATGTAACTGCAGATGGATGTTTCTCACGCATTTTTTAAAATGTATATTTTACCACCATATAGTAGCTGAGGTTATGCCTTTTGATGCACTGCTGCATTTTTTTCCACTCCACACATGAAAGACTTCAAAAACGGCACTTTTTACTTTATTATTCTAACACTAAGAAGCTACAGTTAAAAGTCAGTCAGTAGTAAAGGAGGAGGGGATGGTGTTCCAGAAAAGAGGTGATTTTTTGTGACTGGAATTCTTAACTTCACATTGTTATCTTTTAATACCTTTATTTAATGTCAGGAAAGTGCACAGAGATAAAGAATCAGATTTTAATCAGCGACACTGCATTTCATCAGGGGAATCTTCAGACTGCAGCGGAACTCCACATCTCTCATTCTTTTGTTAATCTAACAAAGGACACAAACATCACCATGACAGTGTGGTATTTCAGTATTTCAAAGTTTGTATGCTGTGTATATTTATGCATCAACTTATCAAAGTACTATTCACCTGAGTTCTTTTAGTAACAACTGGTATAAAGATGAACCTGAAAGTCGACTTAGCCTCTATGCCTTATAACAAATCTAATAACGCTCATGAACTCACCCTCCTTAAAGGTTATTCAGTTTACTGTAGACATTTTACTTTACCTCAGGCTGATGTTGAGCTTTTGGTTGTAATTTGTCTGTCTTTATATGCTCTTTATAAAAATTCAATGTGGCTTTTATGGCAACTGCAAATTATCCTTTAATGTCAAAGTAAAAGTATATCTTTACAGAAGAACTGAACTCATTAAGACACAGATGGAAATATAGCATTTGTATCAGTAAAGGTACACATAGGGAAATGTGACAGTAATAATAATAATAATAATCAGTCAGTGTCAGTTTACACCCATGTTTAATTTGTGTTACATAATGTATAAAGACACTGAAAGAATTTAATCAGAAGAATTAAATGTATTTTTTGGTGGAACGGAAGATGTGATTTCCAGTGAGCAACATGTCTTCATTCAGCTTTTACAGATCTA
Source organism: Apogon hyalosoma (assembly GCA_037367295.1). Lineage (NCBI taxonomy): Eukaryota > Metazoa > Chordata > Actinopteri > Kurtiformes > Apogonidae > Apogon > Apogon hyalosoma. The sequence goes on along the minus strand of JAPQRP010000005.1, from coordinate 44,750,980 downwards.
AAAACCTTTAAATTAACACTGAGCTTTAATGAACTTTTTCATGATCAGTAAATTAAATATAGGAAAATACCTGATTTCCATTGCAAAATACAAAATGCAGAGGATAATGTTAAAAGAAATTGTGATAAATCACTTAAGACAAAAAAAAAAAAAAACATTTGGAGGTTTTGTTTTTAATTCACCTTGTATATATCCTATATTACCTGTATATATCCTATATATATTGTATATATTTCTTCTATCTGCGGTATAGAGTTGGCCTTTTGTATATTTTAGTATTTCATTGTAGTTTGTATATTGTCAGTATTTATATACAGTCTTTCTTTTTGCACTTTATGTATTCACTGCTAAATAGATTTTCAATGTTCCTGTAAACAGTGACAATTAAGACCTATTCTATTCTATTCTATTGTTGCAGCTAGATAAGAATTTCTACAGCAGTTATGAAGCCGAAATCTCTTACAGAGGATGGATTTAAAGTTACACAGCTTGATATCAGTGACGGAATGGATTTTTGTCTTCTTTTTCACTTCTGTTGTTTTTGTTTTTCTTTTCTGCAAAAAGATTAGCCTCAAAAACCCATTGCAGAGGCTTCATGTTCAGGAGAATTCTTGTGACAAGTGGAAAAACATGCTGAAAAAGTAAAAGTTTGTTCAGCACTGACACAAACAACACTACAAGTGAGTGATTTTATTCATATAAAAAGGCAGGCACATTTAGAAGTACACAGAAAAACAATGTTTCCATACAGACTGCACTAACAGAGGGATGTTTAATCTACTGTAGGGTCTGGCTTTGGCAATGTGTCCAAACACCTGAAGCAGCACAGTGAAAGATTTCCATCTGATCACACAGTTGTTACTCAGAGAACAGAATGGTTATGTGAAAAAACAGAAGAGATGGGAACACATTTACAATAAGCTGAAAGTCATCAGTTGAGAATGGGATACAAGTTTTTTTTTACTAATATATTACACCTAAAACATGATTACAATCATCTTTGTGCCCCAGTTCCAAACTATGCACTGGCTATAAATGGATTACACACTAAAAAAAATGACAAAATACAATAAAGAAGCAGAAGTGGAGGGTTCAATGATGTTCCACCTCCAATAAAAGACTTGTATTAACATTTCAAAGAGTGAATATGTCTCATCAGGTCAACCGACTTTAAATATATAGCACATCTGTCAGCACATCTGTTCACCACTTAAATGCTTTTTTCTAACAGGCAAATGACTACAGAGCATCAATACTGGCAGCAGCGATACGTTTAATCATCCTTCATCACAGTCTAAATTTAACTCTCCCCACCTGATGTATAACCCAAAAAACACCCCGTAGATATCACCTGACTGTCTCACACAATAATATGCTGGTATGAAGGCTTTCACATCTTTAGAAATAAGGGTTTTCATGAGGTTTTTTTTAATATATATTCTCTGTGGCAGAACTGATTTATGGAAATGTAAAACTGTGCTGTTGGATAAAATGGGATTATGCAATTCTTAAACAGAATATGGGATGATATTTTAAGCTCCTTTAGAAGTTAAAGCATTTCCTCAGTAGAAATTCATAGGTTTTTATTTTGTATTTGCACTAGAGTGGATATTAAATAAAATTAGATTGGCAGCTAATATGATTTACTGTTTACTATACTAACACTAATATCAGAGATTTATTAAGGAACCGTAGATGCAAACATAAAAACCTATTTCAGCTGCAAGACACTGAAGGCATCAGAAAACAGGGGTAAAGTAACTCATATTTAATGTTGTGTTTGAGGGAATAGAAGAGCCACGCTGAGGATTAAATAAATCTGATAATATGAGTATTAAGTTTTGATATTTAAAGAGAAAAAAAAGGAAAAATATTTTAAAAATGTTGTCAAAAATTGCGACCTTAGTTAAAATGAAACTGATGAATATTATGGAGTTGTAATTTTTAAAGGAAAAATGTCTTAAAATGACAATACATGTCACAAAAAAAAGGCTTAATATTGTGGGAGTTACACAAATTCCCAGCGGAACCAAATGCAGCAGGTGTTTGCATAATAAATTTGATACTGTTTTAAAAGTTAATTATTAAAGGTAATTATTTCCTAGTATTGATTTTTTTCTTCAACATTATTCTGTAGTAATATTATGAGTCAGGTAAAAAAAAAATCAGATCAGATTTTTTTCCTCTCAGTGTGGCCCTAAAAGCTATTTAAAACCGGCAACTCCATGGTCGTGGCAGTTCTGAATAACAAATATTTAGAAAATTACTTTTACTTTATGTTTAAGTTTCTGAAACGTGGAACTAGGAGCAAAGACAAACATGTGTTTTAGAATTTTAGTACATTTATACTGGACGACTCTGCAAAACCTCCGATTACTTTTAATGTTAACATATTTTAAAGTCCAGTGACAACATTTTCACAATCCTTGGTCTCACTTCATAAAGGTCTGGTGGATCCTGAAAGGACACTGGACATGAGCATCGGACACAGTAAATCAAGTGCAGATTTGCCTCCGGGTGATAATGAGGCAGGTTATTTCCTGTTAGTACAAACAGAAGGGCCGACGCTTCTTTTCAAAACACAACATACAATAATGCACTGCCACAAAGGTACAAAGAATTAACAGTGTTACAGTATAGAATTCAACTGGGGCGTGTGAAGCCTCTACAAGTTCATTCAATAACAAAAAAATAAGAAAACTAAAGATTTGCACAATTTGTGTTTAAGGTGTCAATATGAACATAAAGATGTGCAGCCATCTTTTAAAGAGCATTAAGAGTATGGAGATTATTTCCTGCCAAAACTTAAAGCCTCAGGAAATTTGGCTTGAAAGAGTAAAAATGCAAGTGAGCAGCATGGGCCAGCGAGGTAGAGAATGAATGAAGAGACCAAGCAGTGCTAGTAAGAACAAACTCATGAAATCAGAGAATTAACACATTATTTTCCTGACTGTTTCACTATGGTTATGATTTAAGTCACTGTGGATGTGCAACCGAGGAGAGCAAGGCATGATGGGACAGAGACAGAAGCTCATTGTGTCTGAACTGCATGGGACAACAGACTAGGATTATATTTTACGATTGGTTTGTGGAACTGCATGATAAATCTGCAGCATAACCACAACCAATTCAGAACCCAGATCCAGAAAGTTTGAACAATGAATTTGGGTGGAAACTAACACATAATAGGGAGGTGAAGCACCGCCCCTTCAGAAAACAAAGTCACAGTTTATTCTAAAACTGTATCAGACTGAAAAAATAGAAAATGACATAGAAACATCATATAAGTGATAGCAATGGAACTATGTAAACTATATATAATAGTTCAATGCAGCTTAAGACATGCACTAAATTTTTACACCCTTTAGTTTCATCTTATTTGGGGTGAAATTAAACATGTTATCAGCTGTTTTGGCATCTCTGACGCAGATGCAGTTTCATACAAAACCAGAAGTTACTTTACTATTTTTACACAAACTGTGACTTTTGGAATATGTCCAACTACCTTTTGGTGACAGTTCTCTCATCATTGGTCACCATTCTTACTTTTCCTGAAGTCATGTCCTATGGGGCACAGTGGAATGGGCGGTACTTTACCTGTTAATACATCTATGTTTACTTCCATGCACATAAATCTTGTATTAATAATTAAAAAGCTATTGTGTTTAGGTTTCCAGAGGCTTAAACAACCAAACAAAACATGTTTTCAAAATGCCCTGTGATTCACTAAAAAACACAGTTTGTTGTGCAAACATACTGCTAATACAATATGTTTCAGAAACAACTATAGCGTGTCCTCAAACTACAAATCATAGAAACCACAAACACAAAAAAAAATTACAACAGCTGAATAGTGTGAATATAATACATGTAACATTTATCTTGACTAAAAGAGGACAGGTTAATCTCAGCACCTACAAAGTTACGTCTGCTGAAGGATCAGTCCACGCAGGTATCGATGTAGGATGCAGAAATATGGGCAATATCTACTTTTTAATCACACCTTAAAATAAACTTGAGTGTATTATTTGTCAGGGAGGATTTAGGCTTTAAAAGGACTCACAGTGCCACTTGCTGTCGTGGAGGCCAGAGTCATAAGTCACATTTTTTTGTTTGTAGGATATACTTGTTTGTAGTTGTACAAAGACAGTAAAACTTTCTGAAGGATGATGCATTACAATATGTTATGCAAGTGTAGCTGATTTGTTTGTTAGGTTTTGGCAGGAAATTTACTCCATAGAAGAGACGATCATTGAATGGTTGAGTTATTCTTGATGTCTAAGCTGGTTTAAGTTTTTCTGACAGATTTATTCATCTGACGCATTTCAGTAAAACCTGTCGACATGTTAAACATCTGTGTGCACAAACATCTAGGACTCCAACACTATGTGCATTTGGCTTTTCCTTCTGAGGATAAATGAGTCGGCCAAAAACGGCTGTAGGTCTCTTCATCTAAATGTTTTTCCAACTGGCATCCCCCTCTTCCTCCTCCTCCTCCCAGTAGGTGAAAGAAACTGGACCCAGTGCAGCCTCACACAGTCCGGGGGGGCAGCTGCTGTTTGTAGATTCCGGCCAGAGCTTTGGCAGCACTTTGGATCATCTGGCGTTGCATCATGCCCGTCATGGCCTGATGCCATTCTGTCCGGTTGATGTTTGGGAGGCTGCGCTCCAGGACTTCCCCAACTGTGACGATGAGACCGGACCAGCGCAGACTGTAGTCAGGAGGCGTCAGAGACTGAGCCTGAACAGGAGAGAGGAGACACATGTCTGACAACATAGCAAGGTTTACAAAAAGAAAATGGATGCATAAAGAAGATCTATGTAACTGATCTTTGTCGCAGTAGACACCAATGAAAACACCACCACAGCTGATGGAACCTGAACTGTAACAGGGCTTATGCTGCATGTTGTTACTGATCTAACATGGTAACTCAAACTACATGTTTGAAAAGGAGTTAAATACTTGTAAAATTATAAATATTATACATATTCAAAAGTTATCTCAAGCTATAGTATCCTCCTGAGACCAAGGAAAGCAAAAGTTTTGGCTTTTTTTTTTTTTACATGCACAAAATTGTCTTGATTGGAAACAACATAATGCAACAGTTTTTTCAGAAACATGTTTTATGGTTTTTGGAAGTATTTTTTAAATAAAGCTGTGAAACTCTTGTCCCCTAGAGGATTTAAAAATGCATTGCTGGGTTTTAGGAGGACATTCGATTGCAGAGATATTAAATACATTTATTCACAGGCACAGGCCGACATATCACCATTAAAGTATGTGACCACTAAAGGGAGCAGTGAGTCATTCTGCTTGATTCCCATGATGCTGAAACCTAACGCTGAAGCCCAGTTCAAGATGAGAACTTTTAAAACGCAACTTTAAACTTTCTAAGCTATGTTTGGCTGTTGTCTTTTTGTTTCCTGGTTCTGATGTAGTTTGTGGTTTTACTGTGGCTGTTTTCTGTTTAAAAACTAAGCTAACAGAGCTATAATGTAAACTATCAGCTGGCTGACTGATGATACCATAATACACAGGTGTGACTTCCCTCTGCTGTTGATAGTTTGGAATATCATTACTACATACAATGCCTTTTAACAATAGTGTAGTTTGATCACAAACGCATACTTTATAAAAGAAAGGGACAGGACACGCATAGACTACTGTACAGGTGGTTCACAAATTCACATATTTGGACAAGAGGGCAGAGCCGGAATAGAGCAAGGGTTGAAACTCGCCAAGCTAATGCTAACTTAATGAAAACACTGACCACACCAATAAGTGGAAAATGTTATGTTTAAACACCACCACATAATTTCATACACTGGTTGAATATTAACACATGTAGTTGGGTTTGCTAACAGTAGGCCTAATGTATAGGACACATAATTACCAGGTTAGTTATTCTATCATATAACACAAAGCTAATGAAGCTAAAAATGTAGCTTCTTGAAACATTTCCGCATCTGTGGCTGTGGCTCAGTTGGTAGAGCGGGTTGTCCAATGACTGAAGGGTTGAAGGGTTGGTGGTTCGAGTCCTGGCTCCGACTGTCCACATGTTGAGATGTCCTTGGGCAAGACACTGAACCCTAAATTGCTCCTAGTGGGTCTGGCAGCACCTTGCATGGCAGCTGCCGCCCACTGGTGAGTGAGTGTGTGTGTGAATGGGTGAATGTGAGGCTTTGTAAAGCACTTTGAGCACCGTGAAGGTGGAAAAGCGCTATAGAAGTGCTGTCCATTTATCAAAATCCTTTAGCAGGTTATAAATCCAGAACTACTCAATGAACAACTACTGAGCTGCTGGTACCTGCTGGACATGCTCCAGAGCCAGAGGAGTAGCCTGAGTGAAGACCTCGATGTGGATGCTCTGACCAGGATCCTCCAGGATCAAGCAGCCGATATCAAACCACCTGGACATGACAAAAGCAGTTTAAAAGTAGATCAGGGGAAAAAAAAAATAAGTGTGAATGCATGCCAGTTAAAATAATGTACATTTTTAATTAATAATTTAATACATTCAACATTCATGCAACATTAATGAATAGAAAACAGAGCTTTTGGACTAAAATGACACTTCCATACACTTGGCAAACAGAAGAAATTAGAAATAAGGTAACTAAGGTAAATAAAGGCCCCAGCAACTGATGAAGACATATGGTAATTTGTCATTTCATGTTGGTGGATATTCAGATCATAAAGTTACTGACTGTAGCTCCAGAGCCAGAAACTTGTTCACACAGGTTATTTCCTACAGGTTTAGTTACTATGGGTAATGAACAGTGTAAAGACAACAGAACAGTCATATGAATCCATCAGTCTTCGCTGCCTGTCAGAGTTTCATCTCACTTGTCAGGAAAAAGTTCAGCGATGAAGTTTTCCAAAGAGACCACAGGCTGTTTCTCATGGATGACACCGGCCCGCCGGAGGCTGTCGATGCGCTCCTGAGCCCCCTGTGCACAGCAAACACACAACATGTAAGATTTTTATAGATTTAAAGGACTGACTTCTGTTATTTCACAGAGACTTTATCTCCAATTAACCACAACATGCTAACCCTCATACTGACTATAACCTAAACCCAGTAAAGCTGAAGAACATGGGCATACACATACTGATTTGTGTTTTGGGGAAACAGTTCCAAACCTTAAGACATTGTTTGGTCAGGAAATTCCAAACCCTTTTTTTTTTCCAGAGTATGAGGAAACAGATGACTGCAGTGAACTGACCTTAACCCCCGCTGCGTAGCCAACGGGCTGTGGGGCGATGTTGGACTGACCAGGCTCTCCAGTCACCATGGCCATCCCAAATACCTCCTGAAAGGCATCTCTGATTGCCTCCACATTCGTCTCCTTATCTGAGGTCACCACGATGTCAATGTCCCCCCCAGACTCTGAGGAGCAACAACATAGGGTTTAGTGTGTGCATTCAGCAGCCTTTTCACGATGGGTAATGAGGGTCTGACTTACTGATGTACGGAGCCATGCCCGGGTCCAGAGTGGTGATCATGGACTCCACTGAGTGCTTGGTTTTGTCTAGGACAGTCTTGACAACGGGATTCCCTGCTACACCCTGAAAAACAACAAAGGCTATCTTTAATGTTTCTATAGGATTTTCTTTATGTGCGAGTCCTGATAAGAACATATGAACATGCAGCTGTGTCTGTGGGTGTGTTTTGTTTACTGACTGGAGGGCGGTTGTACAGGTTATGTGAATGAACAAGCACAAGTGTTATTAAATACTGTGAACATAAAACACTTCTGCTCAGAGCTATGAAAGAGCAAGGAAAATGAAGCCGCCTGGCAGCAACCATTTGCTTTTCTCCAGCTTTTTTTTTTTTTTTTTTTTTCTTAAAGTAGTTGTATGTGTTTAAGTGGAGGAGAACATACTGAGCATTAAACTGAATAAAAGTATATGAGTTGATCATCCACTGGTTTGGTTAGTTTAGTTGTTGGCATGTTATATATATATGTATGGCTAACTTGGTACAATGTGGGCCATATAGACTAAGGTTTATTTTTATAGCAACTCTGACTTGATTTCTATACTCTGCTTCTTAAACTTCCTGACTCAAGTCTACTGATAAAACCATGGGCATGAAAAGTCTCAATACAAAACTAAATACAAAATAGCTGAGATGGATTCTGGGGTGAAACTGAGCAATAATGGTGATGCCACCACTAAAGTACTGATAAACACTAACCATAATGCTCGTCTGTATTTTCAACTACTTGCTAAATATTTGCACATATAGGTAATACAGTGTTATTAAAAGTACTGTCAATTTTGCTTAACGCAGCAACACACTAGATCAGGGGTCACCAACCCCATCATCAAGCACTACAGAAGCCTGATAACAACCATCAGGTCTACTGAAAGAGGGAAACATCTAAAACATGCAGGACAGTAGATCTCGAGGACCAGGGTTGGTGACCCCTTCTGTAGAGGTTAGATGAAAAATAGAATACAATACCACAATTAATGCTAACAGGTTAAGTAACTCATGCCAACAATAAATAATCACAAAATTCAACAAACATTTGTGTCACTGAATTATTTCTTTTAAGTTTAACTTAAATGAAATTACAGTGAAGCTGTGAGTCAGTAGACTGCAGACACAATGAAGAGAGGCCTACTGTTTTTTTATCTCTTTACATGAAGAATGAGTCTGAGGCAGGTAATATTCTATACTTTTCTGATATTCGACAAAAAAAACTGAAAGACCAAATTGTCTCCAAATACTGAAACATACCACTACACTGATTCTACTGATGATATAAAACATTACAACCCACTCAGAAGTGATATTGGACTGTTTTATAAAAATACAGTTAATATTTCTACTAATCTGCTAATGTGTGTTACTAGGTTTAGGGAAACCTAGCATTCTCTCGCCTCCTTTTTATTACAGTCCAAAGGCTCAAATACATCCTGGTTCTAATAAACAAGTTCTGCAAACCAGCAGATCAGATGACTAACTCTGAGCCACTGTTTGGCAGTGGCTCAGAGTTAGTCATCTTTAATGAAAAAGTTCTAATCTTTAAAAGATAGACACAATCTTCTGTGTCTGTATTAATATGAGTGTGGTGCCAGTGGTCAAATGTCAAACACAGTTCAAGTGTTCTCTGAAAAAGGTAAAAATTGTGTGTTTAAATGAACACGCGCTACTTGTTAAATAATGCCATAGTGTTTTTACCTTGAAGAAACCCCAGATGCCTCCTCCAGCGTTGCCATCTCCAGACACTCTGGGATCTTCACGCTCCTCTGGGAATGTGATGGGAGATCCAGTATCCAGTCCTCCTGTCATGACTGGCTGCTGAACCATGGGGTTGGACACCACACCTGAAGGGCACAGGACCATTAAAAAGAATAACAGAATTACAATTGTGAAAGCACTGGCTCTGAAGCGTTAGTATTGCAGTAGATGGATTCTGACAGAAATAAGGAGCTTTGTTTGTGTAATCAGTGACTTTAAACCTGTTAAACCTGGGCCATTTGTTTCCAGTGGGAATCATTTCAACACAGTACAAAACAATGGATAAGTCAATAGCAGAAGCTTCATTCATTTAAACCAAGTTATGATCGGAAAACTGCTTTGTCTCGTTCTTTGAGTTTTACCTGTAGGGAAATAATACTTGTACTGTTGGATCTGCTTTGTGTTAGCTTAGCGCTGCAAAGTTTGTCTTATTAGTCTGTTGTTTTATTAAATTATTCACAACATACACTTGTCTCAGACCACTAACTTGTCTTAGGTATTTTTGCTTTTAAGTGCTTGTTGTCTGCATTGTGTGCTGTTTTCTGACAAGTAGTTTTATTGAGTTTTTAGTTGACGTTCTTCTAGTTACGTGGATGTACAGAATGTGTATATGACTACAAGCATCACATAGCATTACCATGGCAACAGCGATGGAACCTGTGGCTGCCCCAGATACCAATCAGTTTTATAACAGTAAGGTTTTTGTGTAACTCTTTGAAAATATCTTGCAGACACTTTTTAAAAAGTTTTGTGTAAACAACAAATAACTCCGTACTCCGCTCAAAATCAGGATTTGGTGAACATGTTGCCGTTTGCAACTTATACACCATGACCAGTGGCAACAAAAACCCAAGTGAAAAACCTTACTAACTGTCAGTGTTCATCATTCCATGCCTGAATGGAAACCAATGTAACAGGCCATCAGTAGCTGCTAGTAGGATGTACATAGACAGCTGTAGCAAGGCACTTTGGAACTCATTACAGCACGATATCAAGGCTAAACAAATATTACAAACAGACTGCAGCACCAGAGATCGACCTCGCAGTGGCCAACCACATCTGCTGGTTCTTGTCGCCTGCTGTGACACCAGCTGAGACTCCGAGACTCACACAGTCAACACACTGCTTTCATACCAGAGTTGGTCATACACAATACCGACAGTAAAATTTACATTCCCATTTGCATGTATGTCATTTTATCATGATTAAAGCCACTGCACAGCTAGAAACTTAATTTAGGTTTGTGTATTGATTACTCAAACATTTATACAAAGGTCTACTTTTTGGTCATCAATACCAGATTGGATACTGAGTTTTAATGTCTTTAAGTACAGTATCATAAATTTAGGACTGCAGTGTTTTTGGAGAGGAAACATACTTGCCTCAGTACTTAGAGGTGTTTTTTGAGCTTAAAACAAATGATCAATCTAATAAATCTCTAGTAAATAGTGCTGCTGCAAATGTAGACATTTTCACATTGTTTTACGATTTGATATGTACCAAATTTTTGACTTAATAAAGGGGATATGAAGTCAATGAGAAAGGACCAAAGGAAATAAACCTTAACAGTAACTAATTTAAACATCACTATGAATTTCATTATTGTTGATAACATCTGATATGATACAAGCGCACAAGTTCAGCTTATTCGTTTTAACATATTTCAATTCAAGTAGGACCTGTTCCACCTGCTAACAGAGTCAAGCACTTTGATGATGATGATGATGAGCGACTTCGTACCTGGCACCGGAGTGGGACTGGAGAATGTTGGCATCAGTGGTGTCTGTGGCGTTCGCCCAGCATGGCCACGTGTGATGTCATATCCTGCGCTCATGGAGAAGCTGGCTACAGGTGGGCCTACAGGGGGCGCTATCATGGCAGGAACAGAGGGCAGACCTGGTCGGATGGAGGAGGCCAGGGGGGACACAGAGGGGGAGGCAGCTGGGGGAAATGGGGAGCTGCTGCTAAAATGAGCGGAGAGAGTGGAGGGAGGGGGAAACTGGGAGGACAGAGATGGGGGCGGGGCAAGAGGGCTGCTGAACGGCGGGAGGGAGGGGTGAGTGGGGAGGGCAGAGGACATGGAAGGGGAACCGACAGAAATGGAGCTGGTATTGGGGAGGGACAAAGGGCTGGACAGACCTGAAACACACATAACCCAGGCTGTTCAAGATCTGCATCTTCAAATCCAGTCAGTGCACATGATTTGGAAATTTACAGCACACTGGAACAGTTTGACTATCACTGAATCAGAAAAAAGCTGGCTGCTATTGAAAATGCACATAAAAGCGGACAACAGTAATTTCTGAATGTACCTTGACTTGTTGCAGATGATGTCAGAGAGTCTTATTTTCCAAAAGGTTAGTTTTTATGATTTCAAACAGCTTATGTAAATGTAATCATGATTTGATACAAAAGCATCATCCAGCAAAGGCCTGGTCTTCAAAAGCAAAGATGGGCTGCAGATCACCAATATGCACTATAACACAAAAGGTACACAAAGTTGTGTAACAGTAGTTTTGATATGTCTGTTTTTTTACATTTGACTTGGTCTTTCAATTTGTCATTTTATTTCAGTTTAGATTTAGTGCATAGGTATTTTTATTTTGGGATCAGACTAGTTATAATTTAGTTTTAGTGTTGTGAAATCTTAGTTTGTCTAGGTATTATGGGGAAATCTTTTGACCTATGGAAACTGAAAAAAATGTAGAATAAAAACATGATGATTAACACGATTTATGAAAAAAAAATTGTTTATTAGAAGGTCTTTTATAGTGCAAAGACATTTTATTCTAGTTCACCATGAACCACTAACATTGCTCCCAACAAAAATCAGCATTCAGGACCCAGAGGTAAAGACACTACTTTATGCTGTCTTGACCTGTTTTAAGTACTGTCTGACAGGTAGTTCTGAGTGAAGAAGTCCACCCTAGTCTGCACACACTGCAGTACATGGGGTCATGTCTCACCTGCAGTCGCTGGTGGAGGACTGACTGTGGCAGCCACACTCTGAGGAGGTGGAGGAGTAGGGGTGGTGGGAGGCGTAGTCTCTATCCCACTCTCTTCCATCATCTTCTCTGCCTTTCACCTGCAACCAACACCACAATACAACTGCAATAAGACACACCAGCACATGCAGTTTCTAAACTTTAATACCATAGTCACAGAATCACTGAGCATTCACGTCAACCAACCACAAGGATCAATGTCCTGAAATTAAATACAACCAAGTGCCCTCAAGCCACAGGGCTGGGCAGCATGGTCAAAATCTTTCATCTCTATTTTTGGTATCATAGGAGATACATTTTTTATTGTCTATGTGGACTCAGGACAAAACATGCATAAAAAGTAGTTTTTCTTACTACAAAGATATGCTGTATACACATAATATCAACAAACAACAATAAAAAAAAAATACAGCAATTGCAAAAAACTCAATGAGTAGTGACAAAAGCAATATAATCACAATGAACCAGAAGAAATAATAAGACATAAAAATATTGGATTTCAGATTTAATTCGGAATTCTATGAAAAACAAGCAGCAGAAGAAGTACTAACCTCAATTTCACAATTTGGATATTTTCACAATTTTTTATAAAGCATTATTATATTGATGAATTAAATGAATTCGATATACTTCCCATCCCTATCTCTAGGGCTGCTCTCAAGAATGATTCAGAACCTCTGGTTTTTGTGATGCTTTAACTGATGAGTGATGAGTGTTGGCAAATAGTCTGCTTTAAGTATTGTGTGTCGGGTTCTTTAGGACAACAGCAGGTACACACAGTAATAATTTTATACACACACACACAGAATACAGGGAGGAACCACAGCACATTTATCGCCTTTTACCTCACAACACTATGTGGGTAATGGAAACAACTGAGCTTTTAAGATGCCGCTTCAAACACCACACGCAGAAACGTCTGTCATGTTTCTCTATAGTTAAACTTTAACTCACCTTTTCAGTGCTATTGACGCCTCTATTCATATAAAGACAAACACAACACAGTTTTAGTCTAAACTCTCGCTGCTCATTTGCACCGGGATTTAAACACAATACTCATCTTACCTAACGTAGCTCGCACGTGATTAAATATATTTTTAAATACCATTTATCATGAAAATACTGAATTCGGTGTAAAGTAGCTCGTTAGCATGTAACAGTGTAATGAGTTTCCAGCTCTGCTGTACACGTGTACAAACTCACAACCTACAAGCAAAGGAAGACAAACTGAACAGAAAACGAGAAATGCAGTTACGTTTTTACTAAATGCTCCGGCATATGGCTGTCAGTGAATGATACGCCGGTGTTTTGTTTAACAAAGCAGCAAAGTGACAACTCACCTGCTAGCCCGACTAGCACACAACTCCCATGAATAAAACACGGACCCTTTTTGATGACGTCATTGGCTGCCACGTCTGCTTGATGTGGCTGACCCCGCCCCACTCCGGAAAAAGTCGAACCAACTTCGGGATCCGCTGCAGCGACATGTATGGCTGTGACCTGTGACCACGTAGGATCCAATGAAACTCATATAAGACATTGTAAATAATAGCTCCCTGTCTTGGCCATTTTTCAGAGAAGATGAATGATAATACAAAAACTTTCACGTCACTGATGGTTAGTAGTTGGGTGAATCCATTTATTATCAAACAAATGTGTTTGCTCTTTTAAAATCATACTGACAACAGAAATTATCCAAATGACCCAGATCAAAAGTTTACATACCCTGGAGGTTTTGGCCTTGTAACATACACACAAGTTGACACATATGGGTTTAAATGGTTATTAAAAGTAGCCATCCTCGCCTGTGATCTGTTTTTTTTGTATTTAATGTGTGTGTGTATAAAAAGTCAGTGAGTTTCTGGGTTCCTGACAGACCACTGCGTGTTCCTTCCAATGCTGAGTGAAGTTTCTGGATCCTGAGTCATGGAGAAAGCAAAAGAATTATCAAAGGATCTGCGGGAAAAGGTTATTGAACTGTATAAAGCAGGAAGAGGATATAAAAAGATATCCAAGGATTTGAGAATGCATATCAGCAGTGTTCAAACTCTAATAAAGAAGAGGAAAATGAGGGATTCTGTTGAAACCAAGCCACG
>JAPQRP010000005.1:44723348-44733955 GCA_037367295.1 Apogon hyalosoma | reverse complement strand
GGCCTCAGTGGTCAGGTTGCTCTGCTCCTGAGCCTCTGAATGTCCAAATAGGTTATACTTGATGACCATGAAAAGATGACAAACTGCATTTTATACCAATTATTTACATGTAGTGACAGGATTAGTGGATCAACAGGTATTAAACATTTTATTTGTGTAGATGTTTGTGTCACCGGTGGCTGTTTGGCTCTCTATGGGTTAAAACATGTGATGCACAATGCAACAACATACTTTAAATGTAGAAAAATATCATTCTCCTGTAAGACTTGACTTAATTTTCATGAAAAGATGACTTGCTCATTACTAATCTCAAAAGTAACTGTATACACAACTGTAAAACTAACTGATTTTAGATGGTTTGCTCATTACCTTTTTCTGTTCAGTATCACTAACTCCAAAATATCAGAAGACAAACTGATACCTTTCTGCAGTTAGACCACCCTTTAAATTGCAGCCTTTAGCATATAACTGCACAGGCTGATAAGATGGCTGTGATTTGATTAACTGTGCAGCCCCACCATAAACGCAAAGAAAAAAAAAAACATAACATCGTGTTCTTAAAGCAGCCCTAGTGTCTTGACAAGTGGAGTCATAGTCAACGACATGAACTGTTTGAGTCGAGTTGAGACAGGTCAGTCATCTGGCTCAATGGAAACACTGCTGTATCTGTGCATTACTTCTTTGAAAGACCCCCACCCCCCCAACATGAAAGACCAACAACCTCCAGACTGCAACCACATCCTGAACATTCAAGTTTTCAAGAAGACATGTCTTTATTTGTTGTTTTCTCTTGTAGGACTTAATCATTTTAATACCACATCTTCCTCACGCACATATGTTCCACCAAAACAACTTCTCTGCAGACAATATTTTGTAAATGCACTATGGCAGCATCCTACACTCAACACCAAAGAACTAACCAAACAACCCAGGTAACTTTCATCCATACTCCAGAAGGACAGTGGGAGAGGACAGACCTATCTACAGCACTGGAACCATGCTAACAAAAAGTGTAGATAAACATGACGTTTTTAGCACTATACACCCACATAACCAGAGGAATGTCAAATAAAAACTTCAACAAAACTATGTCAGCCAACAGAATATAATCCAAACAACAAGCACTTAAATGGACAAATATCTAAACCAAGCTAGCAGTCGGAGATCAGTATATGTCATAAATTATTTCATGAAAAAATAGACCAAAGAGACAAACTCCGCAGCACTAAACGAACACTAAGCAGATCCAATAGTATTATTATTTCTCTACTGATAAAACTCACTGAATGAGACAAAGAAGAGCAAAAATAAAGGTCACATTATGAGGTGATGTTTATGAATGTTGTCTTACTTTTGCTGTTTTCTGTTCATAACTTCTTTTTTTATGAATGAAACTTCCGCTATCAGTTAATTCATTGTTTTGCGTTACATTCAAATGATCCCCACTGGAAACAAATGGCCCTGGGTTTAACAAGTTAAATGTATAAAAACTATAATGCAAACAGATCACATCTGGAGATGACTTGGGTTCTAGTGTGTCTCAGTTGTGTGGAAATGAGTTCAGCATCAGTTCAGGACCACAGACGTGACCATACAAACATGTTCAGTACCTGAAAGTGTCTCCAATTCGGTCATGGAAGTAAAGAAAGTCCCTGTGGTTGTGGAGCAGGAGGTCACCAGTGTTGAAATAAACATCTCCAGTCTTGAATACATCCCTGAGAAGCTTCTTCTCAGTCTGGACCTTGTTCCCAGCGTAGCCCAGAAACTGGTTCACAGCTGTAAGCGGAGCTACCAGGATACCTGGTTCTCCTGCACACATTTTATCAGATATGTCATATTTCAGGTTCAGATTAACACAGACATTTTATCAATTTCATACACAATGATCTCCATTGTATTAGTCTTAAGGAGATTTACCGATTTGGGCTCTTATACATCTTCCAGATTCTGTCCGGACCGGCTCGTATGCTTTAGGATCATATCTCAGAAGCTCAAATGGCATTGAAAGCTGAAAAAGAAACAACACTTTATCTATACTTTACCTCTCACTGTGCACATGTTTCACCAAAACAACTTCTCTCCTGACAGTTTTTTTTTTTTTTTTGCAAATACACTGTTGCAGCATCCTTGACACTAGCCAAACAACATGGAGAACTTTCCCTACTCCAGAATGATAGTGGAAGACATTAGACTTACCTATGCAATTCTACTTCTTGTGTAAATATGTATATGGCCTATAGAGATATATTACTGATTACAATTATTATTTTATTTTTATATATATATAATTTTTTTTTTTTTTTTGCATTACCTTATGCATGTACATTTTCTTGCACTTTATCCTATTGCTGCCTTGACCAGTGGTCCTGTTGTGGGATCAATAAAGTTGAGTCTATCCATCTATCCATCCATCTATGTACAGTGCTAGTTCTGTGCTAACCTAGTGTTGTGATAAGAGTGGCTATGTGAAGCAGTTTTAGTTTCTGACCTTGTTAAAGTAGCTGGCCCTTCCGATCGCTCCAACCTCATCGGTGTAGTTGAGAAAGCCGATGCTGGCCTCAGTCAAGCCATACCCCTCCCTGATTTTGATCTTTCCAAATCGTCTAACGAACTCCCTCCAAACATCTGTCCTCAGGCCACTTCCTGCTGCCAAGCGAACGTGGTGAGCTCTCTCCTCTGGAACCTGGAAGCAAAAGCATCGGTTGAAAAGCAGCATTTGGCTCAAAAAAGCCAGGCTTGGCTTAAAAAGACAGCCTGAAAGAGATGGAGAAAATGCATAATTTATGCAGTGTACTCGGTCTTACTGTGGCATGGTTGACCAGGTATCGACATAGCTCTCCAATATACTGAACCACTGTCACATTATATTTCACACAGTCCTTCCAAAACTGCCTGGCAGAAAACTTCTTTTTGAGAACACAAGTTGCACCTGTGGCCCAAAATAAAAAGAAAGAGAAAAGATAAGAAAAACAGTCAACACTGAAATAGAGTACTGTCAAAACCATCATAACAGAGCTTTTTTTTCAGTTTATCCTTTATATATCCAGGAAATACAGTGCCTCTTCTGTCAAAATGGCAGCCACAACACACATAAAGTCCACTAAATCCATAAGATAAGCTAATGTAATGTAACGTAACGTAACAAGATAGCAAAAGAGAAGAAGTGTATCAGAGACATCCAATACTCACACCCCTCTGCAGAGGTTTATGTAAAGCAATAGCATGTTTCTTTAATAACAGTATGTGAAATACCTTTGAATTTATTTAAAGAACAGACTGTTGAAAGTGAAATCACCTCATGGTTCATACATAAAATAGTGTTCCTGAGCTCTGAGTTCACCCTTGGAATTTTCAGAAGAGAGTGAACATTCAGTCTAGTGTTTTAGTTACTAGTACAACAGGATAAGAGGCTGGAGATGTATTTTAAAGGGGTAGTTTACCTAACAATACCTTAGTAATATGAAGCAATGTATGCATTGTATTCTACAAACTACAACATACAGTAATGAGTGCATGAATCATTAAAATCACCATAATCTATTACAGATAAAAATTAACATTGCAAAATCCACTTTCTGACCTCGATAAGACAACATTGTTAAAACAACAACAATAATAATAATGATATAAAAAGTTTTGTTATCTGCTTTTTATAGATGTGCACAAGGTATTTTTTCTTTAAGTTATAAACCAAGTATTTGTAAGAGGTGACTTTCAGTACATGCACCATTACTATTGTACAGTAATATAAATATTTTAATTATTTCACAATCATTCATGTGTATGTACATACATTAAGTATGTTTATTGAACCTAGAATGGATTGGCCAGAGAGACAATGTTTTGTGAGTGGATGTTAAAATATATCAGTAATTTTAACACACTTGGAAAATAAAGCACACATGAAAAGTCACACCATACTGTTAAACTTCACTATATTTTACTTCACAACTTAAGTTCTCTCTTTGCACATGTAAGTGAGAGATGCTAATTACAAGTAGCCTACTCTGCTAGCAGCATTAGTACATGTTTCAATGTAATAGCAGTAGTAACAGAAGTAGAGGTAGACCAATATATCGGCCGGCCAATATATTGATTTTTTTCAGTAACGGCCATTGGCTTTAATTTTTTTTTTTTGAAAGCCAATATTTGATCAGTAGTAAAAATGTTATATTTGATCAGGCACCTGTGTGGGCAGTACTTGAAGTTCAATAAATATTAAAAGAGTACTATGTGTATATGTATTAAGAATTTCATTTATATTGCTGCATAAAAATCTTAATTATCTGAGTGTTTCAATTGTATTTTACGGTCAATATGCTTTAAAAAAAAACATTTAAATCAGCCTCAAAAATCGGCTGTAGACATCAGCCATTGGCTGACAAATTTTGTAAAAATCGGCATCGGCTTTAGAAAAACCCATATCTGTCGACGTCTAAACAGAAGTATTAAAGGGTATCAGATGGTCCCTCTGGCATCAAACTAGTTAGTGTGTGATTCGGCGTTGAGCTGGGAATGGGTTGTTTCTAAATTAACAGCCGTCTCAGTCATCTACATCCATGATAAGGCATCTTAACCACCTCTCCTCACTTTTTCTACAGCTGTGACAAACACCAGGTCCTGTTAACTTATGGAGTCAACAAACCTCCACCTTCACAACAGCCAAAACAATCTTCACAAACACACACACAAATCTTATATATTTAATCTCTAATGTACAATATAAATATCTAACAATGTCAGGAATCATATTTATGGCTACACTGTGGTGAGTAATTTCCTGCCATTTGTTTGAAATACTTTTTTCCTGATATGTGAGGAAGTGAAAATTCCTTGTAAGTCTATAGAAAGGATATTCACAGCTGTGGTGGCTTCCTCCAGTGTTTGCACATAAACCTTATTGACATAAATGCCTGATCTTCCTTGAATTGTGTATGCTTGACAGGGCTGTGTGCTACTGCATTCTTTGAAGCATGTTTAATGCATGAGAAAACAGGTAGAAACCTGCATATCAGATGTGCAGGTTTAGGTCACGTAGACTAAAGATAAAAGTTTGCACTAATGGCAGACGTCAAACGAAACTGCTGACATTAACCCTATGTGACCCACAGCTGTGAAATTGTGAAGTCTTTTTGAATCCTTCGTGTTGTAACCCTATTCCTGACTGAATGCAGATGAACGCTATATATCCCATCATCCCGGACTCTGACCTGCCTCAGCACAACATTTGCAAGAAAATCTTAAAGTCTGTATAAAGTAAACACTGTACTTTGAACACATTATTCACACACCAGCTCTTGAAAAAGTAAAGTCTCTGTAAAAACTGAACTGCAGAGTTAAGGACCCCCCCACCCCCACCCTTACTTATAACAGATGAAATTTCAAATGTCCGTAGCAGCAAAACTATTGGTTGAATTCATACCCAATTGGGTTCATAAATTGCCAGAGACCCAGAATAGATGATATTACATTTTGGGAAAAGTAGGTCAAAGTTCAAATGTTTTATGAATTTTAAAACTATTTTTTCCCCATTTACTTATAATGGGGGAAAATTTCAAATGTCTATAAAAACATAAATTTTGTTTCAATTTACTTCAAACTTGGCAAATATATAGAGGCAACTGATTCGCTGACATCAGCACACACATAGACATGATGACATCAGCTGGATCGATGCCAAAATACATGCGAGGGGCGGGGTTTGTTGTGTCTGGCACCACTTGTTATGACTGAATTTGTGCCTCTCTTGCTTATAAGTCATACACAAAGCACAATTAGCATGACCAGTGCAGGTACACTTTAAATACATGACAGTTAACTGTAATTAACAGGTACTGCTAATATTCCCTCAGTGGTGATTCCACTCTGTGGCTTGACACAGAAGTATGAAAAGGTGTCTTCACTTTTCCATGGTACCACTGAGTCATCTATATTTATATTTAGTCCTGATTTCCACAGGGAAGGTGTGGATTTTCACATTCTGGAGTTTTATTTCCTTGATTTCAGGTCCTGTAGCTTCACGGTCCCTGTTGTGGATTATAATGGCTTTTGTAAATCATTTCAGTGGACCTTTAAGATAAACGAAAACATTTATGCTAAAATATTTGGGGTAACACACCGTGGATTAGAAATGTTTTGTTGAATAACAGTAAACCACTAAAACAGATCATTTCAATGTTCAGACCCAGTTCAGTGTACAGAGTGTCCTTGGCAGCAGTGTTTATAGAACATTATTGTTCTTCAATGTGGATGCTCACAATAGTGACATTATGATAGTTTTATAGTTTATATGTTATCATAGTTTTATAGTTTATATGTGTGGATGGACCTTTACGGTGTTGGTTCACTGTCATCAGTTTTGGGCTAAGGTGGTTTGACACAAACTGTATTAGTAACAGTAACAACAGTGATTCTACCAAAGATCCGTCACTGGGGAGTGCTTTCAGAGTCTTAAGGTTTTTCCACTGTTTGTCCCCTCAGGAGACCAGCAACAGATCCGGTCCATGTTCAGTCAGGTCAAGGAACGGAGGGTTGGTATCATCTGTCTATAAGTGTCTGTAATATATCTGCACCAGAACTCTTTAACAAATGCAGCTAAGATGCCAAACCACAGCAGTAATTCTGACCATGACCTGCCCTGGT
Organism: Apogon hyalosoma; assembly: GCA_037367295.1. Taxonomy (NCBI): domain Eukaryota; kingdom Metazoa; phylum Chordata; class Actinopteri; order Kurtiformes; family Apogonidae; genus Apogon; species Apogon hyalosoma. The sequence continues at coordinate 44,727,313 of JAPQRP010000005.1, read as the reverse complement.
CACACATTACTTTTGGGGTCAAAAGGTCAAAGTTCAAGGTCACGGGATCAATTCAGCTTAAGCCCATTTATAGTTTACTGCACAGACTTGGACACTCATTTTAAAATTTTATTTTATTGTAGGTTTCTGTTCTAATGTAAATTATTATTGCTGTCATATTTTAGAAAATAGAATTCTATCTAATAAAAAGTTGTATTTGAGATACATATTCTAAACAGGTACCGGTTTAGTTCCACTGGGAGAAGCGAATGTGATCCACACCAAAGTGCCCCAAATTAATATTAGATCCACTTTCCATGAGCCACATATCTCCTGATTCTGAGTCACAGACATTCTGACATTAACATTATATTTTTAAGATTTACAGATTGGGAGAAAATGGACCTGGTTAGAGGCATGACTGCATCAGCAACAAATTCACAAGGTGTCTACACAAATCTCATCTGGAGGAGGTAAAAACAAGCAGGCAAATAAAACTGTTAAATATGGTACTATAATATAAAATACCAGTAAAATATTTGATACCAGTATATTAATTAATTTAAACTCTATTAATCTACTTTTATTCATCCATACAATGTTCTTAACTCTTCCAACCACACCCATTCAGAGGAAGGAAGTGAAATGTAATATAACACAAAGCGTATGCTGCACCATATTTGCATAGAGGATCTTTGGTTCTTCCTCTAAATGACAGATCTATAGATAAATACTTTATTCATCCAAGCAGGAAATTCACAGGTCACTAATACAGACTGCTCACCTGCTTAAATGGCAGGAAAAAGAAAAGTAAACACTCTGGTTTTCTTCCTGTTCTATTGTTTACCCCAATGTACGTCAGAATGACTTCCTATAATGTGCAATAATCCTTCAAATGTGAATTATGTCTAATAAGTATAACCATGCAATAATATTCTGTCCTGCAATAACAATGCAATATTTATTCAATATTTAGCAAAAATAAACGCACCCATTTTATATAGACTGGTTCATAGATATACATACTATTTTTATAGGAAATACATACTGTTAATACTGTTAATAGAGATTCATACTGTTTCATAGATAAAAAACACTGATATTCATGGTAATACATACTGGTAATATTGTTCATAGATACACATACTGTCACATACTGTTAATACTGTAAATTGTGTCTATTCATATCATATTCATATACTATCCAGTTTTATTTTTTATTCTACTAAGCTCTTTTCTTATGTTACGTTGTTAAGTTGTACATTTGTATTATATTTTCTGATCTTATTTTAAGCTTTTGTAATTTCATATTCACTCTATTCTTATTTCTGTAGCACTGGTGTTTGTTAATGTTGCTGCACTGACTGGAGTAGTACTCCTAATTTCATTGTACACACAATTCCAATTATTCTATTCTATTCTATTCTATTCTATTCTATATGGAAAAAAACAACTTGCACAAATTAAGGAAAAAATTAGGTTTACGCTGTCGGGGCTGACAGCACAGGTATATCCCTGGAATCCCCCCAGTCCTCTGCTATAAATCTATCCATGATAATTGTTAGACAATCAATATGAACTCAATTTGAACAAAATCGACCTGACAGTAGCAGAATAATGGTCAGAGAGCCAATTTTTCCCCACAAAACTCCACTTAGGGAATGAAAATGACACCATATGAACTCTGGATGGTAGCGAGAAAATTGACATTTGTAAAACGATCAATATGAACGACATTTTATCTCAATCAGACTACTATTGCTTGATTTATGTCCAAAAAAGTGATTTTCAACTAAAGCGCCTCCATTTGGATGACTTATAATACTCATAGAGAAGCTGAAAATGACAGGGTTCTTCCACTAGGGGTCCACTATGTTGGTTATCAAGGAAGAAGAAATCCAACCAAACCTGTCCTAATTATTGTGTTCACATGAAGGACATCCAGCTGGATTGGCAGTGTTTGGGGGTTAAACCACTAAATCCCCGAAATTTGATTTCAGGGATAAAATAAAAATGACCACACGATAAAGCGTCAATTCTATGCTGATTCTAAACAGAGCAGTTCTTACCGAGGTGTATGCATCCTCCGATCCCTAACAGAGAGGCCGACATGTGGTAAAGAGGAAGAGTGATGTAAATGACGTCATCAGATGTGGCTCCACACATGTCAAAGAAAGCCATGCTCATAATGGCTTTCAGATGACCAACACGGGCCGCCTTGGACAGACCTGGAAGACATCACCATCAGTCACTACAGAAACAGATCAGTTTACTGCTGTCGTGTGAGCGCTGATACGTTAACCTCTAAACTGGTCTGTCTGATGCTGCTGCAAAGGTCAATCACAGTCTTACCCTGAACATCCCTGCTGTCTGATACTTTTCTAACTCTATAAGACCATTATGGCTTACAGGTTGTTTTGTGATAAAACTATTGTAAAAACTTAGCATCGATTATTAGACACAGGTATTGTACTGAATAGGTAGATTATGACTGAATAGCCTGTATATGAAAAGTAAAACTGCTAGACATCCATTTTAATTATAACTTAGTTACACTAACTATAATATAATTATAAAATAAGACTATAATATAATTTAGTCCTCTTTGTGGCCTGTAGAGTCTGTAGAATATCTACAATTTATAAAAAACTGGAAATTTATTTTATTTAGAACCATGGATAGTAAAAAAGAAGTGAACAAAGCCACTGTGCTGTGACCCATTGGGTTGTGGGTTGTCGCTAACTAACACACACTGACAAGTTAAGGAGTATCTGCAAAAGTTTTTGTCAAAGGGGTGTTTCATTCACACTGACCATGTGTTTTGGGAGTCTAAATATGCCAGTTGTTGAAACCGGAGTGAACAAATATCAAAACGCCACCCTTACATTCCTTACATTTCCATCTTTAAAACCCATACACATCTTTTTCTGAAATGATGACACCTATCCACTAACAGACATGCACTAGCCCCTGTGTTTGCTTACATTGCATGAGTTTTAAGCCCAAGCTCCATGTATTCTTCTGTTTTTGATTAAAAAAACTTTTTTAAAATTAAAAATAAATACATTGTTTTCATCTCTGTGTGGACAAAGCCGTAGTGAAAACACAGGCTAAACACACTGCTAAAAAGGGAAAACAAAGGCTACCCTCCACAACATCATTCAAGCTTCTGGATAAATGTTAACAAAGTTGTGTTTTATAACAGCAATGTCAAATTTACATAAGGATATTTAATGATGTAGGGGATAGGGCCAGATCAGAGCAGCCGAAAGTAGTAGTATGTCAAATTTGCATTCTATTTAAACATTAGTGTGTTAGCTCACAGAGTGTATAGTGCAATACCAAATGAACGCTCATTATCTAAGGCAGCTAAATGATGCATTTAAAAAAAAAGACAAAAAAAAACAAAAAAACAATACTTTGACAGTCTTACTACTGTCACTTATTAATGAAAACTACAGTAGAGTTGGAGGAAAATTGTTTAATTCAGTAAAAAAAAAAAAAAAAAAAAAATTCCAGCTCAGGAAGTGAACAAGCTGTCAATCATACCTGTCAGTCAACACCCACATGGCAGACGTCCACAATGTTTCTTATAACCCTAAAATCTTATGAATGAGGCAACAATTTACCAAAAGAACCAAGCTTACTTCTTCTTCTATTCTGCTTTAATGAAACACAATAAGTATTTTCACATGTACACTAATATTCCACTTAATCTGAATGGGCAGGGCAGTCTAAACGTATTATTCTGTTGAGGTATGTTAGAAAAATGTACATTAGTTATCTCATATTTTGCTATGAAGCATCAATATTTGTCATTTTCTGTATTACTGTGTTTGTAGTGTTTTTTATAAGATGTCTTTCAGTTTGCTGTTACTGACTTGGTGGTAAAGCAGTGACCTTTGTGCGAGAATGGAATGTTCTCTGATAAGAAGAATTATGTGTGGGGGAGCAACAGCTATGCCAGCAGAGAAGAACCAGATGCA
>JAPQRP010000005.1:44704506-44715420 GCA_037367295.1 Apogon hyalosoma | reverse complement strand
CCTTAAGTAGCTGGGATAGGCTCCAGCGACCCCCGTGACCCTAGTGAGGATAAAGCGGGTTCAGAAAATGGATGGATAATATTCTGCTGTGGCACAAGTTAATGTTTGATTATTGTCATGTGATGTTACCAGTAAGGAGCAAATATGAACAGAATCAAGTCTTAATGAATTAATTACACTCAAAATTTTACTGATTTATTCTTGTTGGAAAAGCATTTGACCCCAGGCTAAAAACCCATTTATTAACAAAATGACACATTTTCAAGTTACCAAAACCCACTCAACTCTAACCCTCAAAGACTAAACAACCACCAATGGCCAAAAGCATCTACTGATCTAAAATGTTTAATATCTTCTGAACCATTAATCTTATCATTACATTTAAATAAATCAGGAAAAATTCAGTTCAGCCGCATCAGAAATGTGTCTTTTAAACATTCAGAGGATCTGCAGTGAACATGGAAACACCGTCATCTTCTGCATTACTGAATCTCTTAACTGGGAGTTATCAGATAATTGGAATAATCAGATCTGATGCTTTTACATGCCCATCAGAAATGCAATAATCGAAAAATCCTGGTTTAGATGTTTCAGTCCATTATTGGATTGTTTCTTGAGTACATACATACATAAGGACGGTGCACTTGAACTTCCTATTACTGTCTTCGACTCACGGTTGACTACATCGCATCTGTTTTCTATGATTTCACTTCAGAAATGCTAATGCAGATAGAGGTGACTGTATTTGGACTAGAGGGGCGGGACTATTGGACCCTGAGGTGTCAGATGTCAGCTAAACACCAGCCAACTGACTCATTAAAGCTGTACACTACATCAAGCACTGTGGAACAAAGTCATTTTACAGTTTTTTCAGAGGAACCCATTGACTACAGCTATATTCAAGCTGTCTATTTGGCAAAAATATGTTTTATTAAATAAACTGAAACTCTGAAAACCTGTCCTATATGTAGGTAAGATAATAGACACAGATCAGAGGAAACCTGATCTGTGTCCAGATTCTTTCCTAAAGTAAAACAATTTATATATTACTGAGAAGTGAAACCTTGTTTTTTCCATTTTGGACCAAAAGCAGTTGTGAAAAAAGAAAAAAAGTTTGACCCCTCTATGTTCTTTTCAGTTGGTATACATTTCCATGCCTTCCAAAAAAGATTATGATTACATACCCTTCACAGGAAGTGGCATAAATGATTGCCTCTGCAGGAATTCAGGCATGTAAACCAAAGTAAACTTAAGCTGTCACTGTGCTGTTATACTGACATGTACATTACTACTCAGTTATTCTTAAAATAAAAGTTGACTCATTTATTCAGCTCACAAATGCTGATGTTCAATCTACAAGAAATATACACTTACAGATGTAATGAGACACAGGCTAATTCATGTGAGTTTGGTTTGTCCATCCTGAGCCACTATAGAAATATGACAGTATGACAGACTGTGTACGAGGACCTGCTCCTTATGCAGAAGTGACCAAAAACACATTTTCCTTTTCAGGTGAATACACATTAATGACTGTTTCTGCTACTATATCCTTTAAAAATGACACATTGGACAGGGTCTGCCTTTAAACAATATCACTGAAGCTGTTTTTGATGACAGTGTGACTGGCTTGCATAAACTGAAACAGCAGTAAAATTAAAGTTAAGCCATTATTTTTTAACAGTACAATAGCTATGCATCCACTTTTGGAACTATTTAGTCCTTGTGAGGATTGCAGACATGATTTTACATTATAAATTATGCTTTCGTAAAACAAATTGAGTGCAACATTATGTAGATGAGACATTTAGGGCAGATATAGAGAAAAATGCACCCCTTTAACTGGTTGTAATATTCGTGTTTTGGGGAGTCACACTTATGCAAAGAAAACACGTGCATGACAGACTCACAAATCTCAAAACACACCAATTCATTTATCATATCATATAATTTTATTCAAAAGCATCCGTGCAAACAGCACTACATTGACAAAAAAAAAGCATAAAACATAGTATTCCAGATGATTGTTTAGTGTGGAGAACAAATGTTCAGTGGTAACCAGAGTCAAACACATCAATTAGAGTGAACACAGGGATTCATGTGTTAACCTAAGGAATGTTTAAAGCATTCCTTTCATAGCAAACATCTTTAGTGGTCATTTACATACGTCGAACTCTGGCAGATTAGAAATAGAGAAGATTACAGAAAAAGAAAAGACTCAGGGTTCTCAGTTTCCGTAACTGTTAAACCAAATACCTCTGTTCTCCTGTTTTCAGTTTTGGATGTAAGACATCAGGTGATTTACATTTTTTACATCAGAACTGATCAAAATATATACATTATTTTACAAATAGGCTCAGAATAGTTTAAGACTGTTTGCTATTTTCGGCCGTTCAGAGTAGATGAAAAGATACAAAGAGGAAAAAGAAACATGTACAATCATTCAAAATCAATATTTTTCTGGACGTCTATGAATATTTTTATGAATGACTCATGATGTCAGTTGCTCCTGTTACAGTTATTCTTTCTAAGCTAAAGTCCAGCTCAAGCTTTACTTATTAGATGTGGATGTTGAGTCCTTTTAGACCAGCAACAGGCCTTAGTGTCAGGATGACTTCAGTTGGTGGAGTGAGGATGTTAGCCATTTGTATGGTGTTTCCTTCTAGTTAGCATATTTGTCTTTTATCAAATAAATAGATGTGATACTCCTGAAAACGCTACGCCAATTAAATTAGGGAGGAAGACGCTAACAAGAAGCTGGAGTATGAAGTTTCAGAAAAGGGAGATAAAACATAGAGCAGTGATGAAACATAAACTACACACAAGGACCCACAATGCGCAGCAGGCAGATAGGAGCAATAAAATAAAATAAAATAAAATAATGGATACAAACCAGCCTTGTTGTGACAGCATCGGTGTCATGGATTCTTCTTTGGCATATCAAAATTGTATCTCATCTTCACACAAACAGGAAATAAAATCAACACTAATATAAGTGCCTCTTATGTCATAGGTTTCATAGTCACACCTTCAGCTACTTTCTCTTACTCTCTGTGACTTTTCCATCTAAAAATGTACATCCAAAATCAGTTTTGAACCCATAAAAATGCAAGTAAAACCCTTTCACCAGGGTGGTGATTCCTGCAATGAAAGAGAGCAAACTGTACACTGACCTCAGACTAAAAGCCCAAACCCAAAAAAGATCAGGTTTTTCAGAGCCCCTTTAGAAAAAAAAATTGGAGTTCCTTCATTTTTGACATCTAAGGGTAGACATATTTACCATGCTGCTGACTTGATCTTCTTTCATGTAAAATGTTAAAGAATTATTTTAGCAACCATTCCATAACAGTGATGACAAAACCAGTGCAGCCTCTGTTTTATACCAAAATAAACAGTCCTATACAAACACAAATAAGTCATGCATAACACCAAAAACATTATTCAGTATGTCAACAAAATATGCAACACAAAAACAACAGCATTTATCTTATCTTAGAATATCAAATTAGAATTCTTCATGTCACCTTTATGAAAATTATTTTACAAATTTCACTCATTTTATGTGACAGCAGTTGACCCAATAACTTCAGTTTGCCCCTCACAGTCTGGATATTTCAAGACAATTGAAAGCGCTCTTTCCAGAGGAACTATTACAGTTTTTAAACTTCTGCACAGCTGTAGAGTACATAAAGGTTGTGGATGTGGGTGCTGTGGCGCTACTGCTGTTTTGAAGTGACCGTATTTGGACAAAACTGGAGAAGAGCCAGGAGGGTTATGTCAAACTCTGTAATGTCATATGCAACCCAAAAATTTCAGCTATTTACTAAAGGTTAACACATGCAGTTGTGTTTGATAACGCCAATCTGAACTGTGCATTAGCACTGATGAAAATTAGCAGGTTACATGGACCACATTAATGCTAACATCGAAAGGTGACACTTGCCAAACTAATGCTAACTTAATCGAAACATGACCGAACTGCAACAACGCCACCAGAACTAACTTCGGCTACTTGCTAAACATTAATACAGACAATTAACAGGCTACCTTGACGACTATAATGCAGTACCAATTAAAGCTAACACTGGCAAATTAGCATTTAGCATCGGTGACAGACTCCTTTGGGTAGTCTTGTTAATGGAGCGTCTCAACCACAACTACATTGTGTATATTTGTTAGGAACAATGTCTATGTTTTCAATCAGGTTGTAAACACATTAATTTCTGGGTATTTTAATACTGGGGTCTGTGGGGATTGATTCATGTTTTGACATCATGTGGCCATTTGCAGAGCTGCAGGTTTTACCTTCATCTTTTAGTATTGGAGGTCACCACTTGACCACAACAAGCAGCTTGAATTGAAATTCTTGCTGGTGATTGGATGCCAAAATACATGTTGCATCCTAGCTCACAGTGCAGCACAGTCTGGAGGAGGTGCTACAGCCAACCATATGAGGGATACTTAACTGCTACAGAAAGCCAAAGGCACTTGTTGGTGGACTTGCTATCTAGTTATTTTAACATAAAAGAAGATAGTTAACAAAAAACTCACTACCTACTTACTAACAGTGCTGCCATATGGACATTTTTGCTTTACAGACACTAAAGACCTGGAAATAGTCATGGAATTTCACTGCATTGAGTGAATTTCCTCCTGTCAGATACAGATGGATTTGATATGTACTTTGAGATGTAGAAGGTCACAGTAATATATGTTTGTTTAAAGCAAAATGACATCACTATTTTTTATGTGCTTTACATAGTATGTCATCTGCATATTATGATACTACATTTCAAGGGAAACTGCATGGAATTTGCGACAAATGACCTAAAATTAAGAGTGAAAACAGTATAGTAAGCTGATACAGGAACAATATTAAAAAGAAAAATTATGGAAAATGTCAAAATGTGATACATATTTACTCATGGATTTGTAATTATGACAAAATAAATTCAGATGTCCCTTGTATGTGCTGAGACCTTACTTATTTGATCTTAGACAGAATGTTACCATGAAAGTGAGTTCAGCTTGGACCCTCTTTGATTTTACAGTTTGTAGACCTCAGCTGTATGCTGATGGAAGTCGACTTTAAATGGCACTTGTACCTTTGGTTAACTTAAACACTAATCAAACACTGTCTGATTACTTTGATATCATTGTCACATACAAACATCACAAATGTGTCCGCTGTCAGCATTTTGACATCTGCTCTTCTCCATGAAATTAAAGTAAACGAAAAAGCACAACCAATATCCTTCCATACATTTACTAATATCCAAGCTAATTAGCTGTTCTAGCTCTAATACTGTTGTTATACAAAAATAGAGATTTAATTGGTACTGACTGTTATATGAAAATATTATTAAGGCCTCAGTATGTCTCGAACTACTTGTTTAACACATTGTAACCCACATTTGATGGCAGAGTTTACATCTGAAGGCACTTGTTTTTTTCAGTGCAATCCCACCCATTAACGCTCATCTTTCTCAAAGCTACTTCTGGCAATTTGCATGTATGCAGCACCATGAATCCCTTTGTTGAGAGACTGCAAAGACTAAAAAGCAGTTCTTGAAAACTGAATTGTGTATCTGTGTAGGACAGATATAAAATGTTCTGTGTGGGACAGGTCGGTGTAGTTTCTTCGAGTCATACTGAGGCCTGAAACCTCAGATCTGTGGAATGACCAGCGAAGCCTTCATTGCAGTTTAAAATGGCTGTAGAGAATAACAGCTGTATCAAAAAAAAACTCACCTCCATGCTCTCCTATACCCACTTGGTCTGAAAGTCATAATACATAATTGCAACAATAGTGTCAAAGTAAAACAGCGAGAAACGTGGCAGTATGTTGTGGGTATAGTATTCCTGTTTGGAGGTGGACCTGGTCTCTGTACTCAGTCTCTACCATCAGTCACTGTCCAGATCGTTGTCCTCTGAGGTCGGACTCTCTCTGGCTGGCAGGAGGTCATAGTGACAGGGGATGTGGCTATTTTTTGGTAGATCATAGGGATCCTGACCAATCTGAACATGGCCATTGCTCATACCAGTGGGATGGATTGTGCTCACAGTTGGCTCTGTAATCAAAACAGACAATGAATAGTTTGTTACAAGGCACTGTTGAAAAACAAAAATGGTGAATACAAGAGAACAAATGGAATGTACTTTCTGGGATTATAAAGGAATTACTACATGTTTTTTCCCCAGCCAAGTTTCTATACTCCACTCACTGCAGCCCATATTATATTTGTCATTTTCTACTCAATTTTCATTTTCGTTCAGCCTCTCTTGAAAGAAAATCATTTTCCTATCTGAGAAACAGCCTCATACAAAAAGTGAAGAGGAGCATCCTTTACCATCCATCCACCTTTTAAAATCTTTCACTTTTCCTTGAATGTTGTGTTGAAGATAAGAGTTAAAAATTATGTCACTGTGACTTTGAGTGGGTGCTATATCTGCAGTGGAAGACACAGTACCTGGTGCTAAAAGAGAGTAGTTAAATAAAGTTGAGTGAAGGCAATTTAGGCTTGTTGCACAAGGACAAGAAACAGTACAATAGTAAAACAGTACTAATAAATGTCAGAACAACTGACTTCAAACAAAGTTTGTTGATTGCAAATCCTGTTGTCTTTCTTTATTTCTGGTTTTATCGCTGTCAATTGTGAATATCTCTGGATTTGTTGCTAAATACTCAGGTCTGTGAAGCTCATTTTTGAGTGTCCACTGTTCACTGAGGGAAAGACTGTTTGTATGAGATACGTTTTCAATAAGTAAATGTAAAAGCAGTTATATGCCACCAATAACCAGTCAAGTTGGAGTTTCAATACTAATGCAAACAGCTAAAACATTCTAATCTATCTAAACAGTGGAGTCATAAATACACCTTTTATCTCCTCACCAACTTCATAGACATTCCTGTTGTTGGTTGGGCTGCTGTTGCTGATTTCTGCATACGGTGAATCCCGTCTTGCTGGTGATTTCATTTCCACGTAGCCACACTCTGTGCTTTTGGTGGTCAGAAGAGGGGGGTCCTTTATTGTGGCATATGGGTTTTCAGAACTGTTGAGGGAAGAGGAGCTGGCATGATAGGGTGTGCCCTTCACCAGATCTGAAAGACAGAGGAAGGAGCCAGTGAGGGGAATACCAGCTTTTATTTACGTCATTTTACTTGTATTAAAATAGGACCTACCTCGTAATGATTTTCCCATGTATCTCCTGTCAACCCCATAGGCCCCTGGAGTAGAGAGAAATGATCAATAAAGGGTGGAAACAATAATGTTGTGTTGCACTAGAACAGCAATATACAGGGTGTCCCAAAAAAGTTGACAATTTCATCACCTGTTTAAAATTTGTTTGCTCTTTTTTCTCAAATAAGGAAGATGGACTGGATGTGCTAATGATGGAGACAACGTGCTATTGAAATGGCCCCCACGCTCACCTGACCTAACACTGTGCTATTTCTTTCTGTGGGGTTACGTGAAAGGACTGGTCTATATCCCACCACTTCCCACATGTGTACAGGCACTCAAGAGGAGAATCACTGAGGCTCTGGAGAATGTTACACACCACATGCTGCAGCGAGTGTGGCAGAAACTCCACTACCGACTGGATGTGTGCTGCAGCGCAAGCGGCACACACTGAACATTCGTAATAACTTTGGAACATTATAAAAATCCCATCCCCCAGAATTTTTCGATTGTAATTTGTAGAATAAAACATTTTATGTCCAAAATAAATCTTATTAAGTATAATTTCTCCTGACCATGTAGTCACTCTGATATGAACATCTCAAATTATGTAAATTTTTTGGGACACGCTGTATTTAAAAAAAAAAAAAAAATTAAAAAATCATTAGATATTACATACTTTTAAATAAACAGAAAAGCATTAATTTGCAATTGCTTTTTTTTTACTCAAAAGCAGTAGACTGTTGGTGCTTGTGTTAATATGTTTGTACAAAAGTCAGGGCAAGCATGCATAAAGACAATAAAACCCGACCAAGAATGCTGCCCTGAAGAACTCTGAATCTCCTAGTGGTTCAAAACACTGTTTGAACCTTGCCATCTTGGTTTGAGACAGAATAAGTCATGTTTGTTCAAAAGGGTGGAGGTTTGAAAGAGTGCTTGGTGAAACTAGCCACACTGATGTTAACAGTAAGTTATAAAAAAAACCCCACCACACTCCAACAAATTCCCTTAATTAAGCCTAACCGCAATTCTGGCATAGATGCACATTTCAAAAGATAAATCTCTTTTCTTTTCAGAAAATACTAAAACTTTTACTGTGGTTAGTAAATTGCTTTGTATCAAACCCATAACCACAGACTGTATGACAGACATGGACATAGCCAACATCAACTGTGGAGACCTGTTCTGAGTTTGGCATTTGGCTATTGCTTTGGAATTTTAGCCAGACACACCTCACTGCTAACTAACAATGCTGTGTTGAATAGCAAGAGCACCAAGTATTTTCAACGACTGGCTATGATGCAGTATTGAATTAAAGCAGTTAGCTAATTACGCTAACAGTAGATGCAGTGCAAAAGAATCCTTTAAAGAACTTATTAGTGCCGCTTCTACTGTAATGCTGTGAGGAGAAAATAAATCTTACTCTGTTGAGTGAACTGTCAGTCAAAGCCCATGGAGCAGATATGAACAGCATCTACCTCAGGGGTGTTCAACCCTTGTCCTCGAGAGCTACTATCCTGCATGTTTTAGATGTATCCCTCTTCCAACACACCTGATTTGAATGATCAGCCTATCATCAAGCTCTGCAGAAGCCTGATAATGACTGTCAGGTGTGCTGGAAGAGGGAAACATCTAAAACATGCAGGCTAGTAGCTCTTGAGGACCAGGGTTGGGCACTCCTGACCTACCTGCTTTAATGCAACTTAAAGTACAAGTTGTGTAAAAAAAAAAAAAAAAAAAAAAGCATCCCCTGTGCAGTTTATTATAAATGGGTAAATTAGCTATAGACTTAGCTATAAGTTGGGAGTTCCACTTGGAGGTCTACAGGGATTGACTTACTTTTTCGGAATGGGAAAGGGGCTGACAATTAAATGAAACCAACATAAAGGATTTGTTGCCTTATGTGAATATATACATTTGAGTGCAGTATGATCTAGTTTATGCCTCACCCAGTTCATTGAAGCAGTCCCCTTGTTTCCAGTCTGCAGGTAGAGTGCCGGTGTGATCACCAAGAGTTCTCTTCCTCTGGTCCACGTTCTTTATGTTCACAAACAACTGGTTGTTTTTGGTCTAACATTGCAAAAAGACACATATCCACTGTCTGAATATTAAATAATAGACATTTTATCGACTAAATTGTTACTTGTGTGTTGATCCACAGAATCTGAAGAACTGCACTTCTGTACCTTTCCATATGGAGCGTTGTTAATCAGTGGGGGGCTGATGCACTGGTTCAGAGTATGGTAGCTGGGGTTGGAGAAGTAATTACTGGGGTGGCCTTCACATGGTGGTGGGTGGGCATCTGAAACATATAGAGATGAATAAAGACGCTTATAGATTTATGCATTAACACCTTACTGCCCATACTCATGTACAATTATATTACAAAAATGAACTGTTTGTGTTGTTGCTGTCAAGCAGATGCTAAATTAAGAGAAGACTGTTAATGTGACTGTAACACATACAATAGCTAAGATGCAAATTAGTGACATTAAGCATAATTGGCATAATAGTAATTAAACATACTTTCCATTCTCAGGTATGTAGATTATTTTACTGAAGCTGTTATTGATCAGTTCTTCCAGTCAACAAAAATTATCCAAAAATCAGTAGGTCATGAAATTAATAACAACATTACTGAAACAGGGCTTTGATGTTGATCCATGAATGTCAGGGATCATAAGTAACTCAGTAACATATGTACATGCACAAAGAGTGTCAAGCAGCACCACATTGCAACAACAGAGGAATATTGAGGCACATTCACAACAATAATCTTCAAGGGGCTAAATGTCCACTGTTTTAACACTTTTACTAACCTTTGAACCTCTAATAGGCTGTAACAACTGAGATAAAGAGTAGATTTTCAGTGGGATTAAATGTCCCATGTGGGTATTTATGGCATCTACAGTGAATAATAAATTGGATGTAAGTTGCTCAGGGATGGTTATATATCGATACAAATTGCACCTGTCTGAATAAAAATAGACAATGTGTTTAAAGAGGTAAAACTACTGTACCTGCAATAGTATAATCAGCAGTGACCCTCATAGCTGGAGTGTATGTCACAGCAGGCATGGTGGGCTCTTTTCCCTTCTGCTTCTTCCTGTAGATGATGAACAGAAGGAGGAGCAAAAGCACCAGTAGTACCAAAACAATGATGCCTGCGATGGCTCCGATCTGGTAGGTGTCGACCTGCATGGCTGCACTGGTCAAACTGTTGAGACTGCCCACCACCACCACGCCAGCTGCACAGAAGAGACAATACAGAAGCCCCAGACTCCAGTTATTAGTATGTGGAGGTGTATTTAGGAAATGATTCCTGTATTAACAAGGCACAACATCAGCCTGGTTCTGGGCGTCCTCACCTTGGTCGCAGCGGGCTCCCTTCCAGCCTGGGTTGCAGTAACAGGTACCGGTCATGTGATCGCAGGTGGAGTTATTAAGACAGTCACAGACCTGACGGCAGCCGTAACCGTATGAACCAGGAGGACACTCTGAAAGAATAAAGATATTGTATGTACAGTAGTGGAAAAAAGTTTTCGGACACCCTTAAAATTGTACACAATCTGAAATATTATCATGAAATATTTGCGGAAAAGTCTTTTGTGTGTTTCAGAAGGCATGGCTGCATCAAACAGACACAAACACATGTATTTTTTTTGGTTAATTGTTAATAAGAAAAAAATAACAAAACTAAATTCTTGACAGTTTCAACATGTCATGTCCTGGA
>JAPQRP010000005.1:44693761-44704149 GCA_037367295.1 Apogon hyalosoma | reverse complement strand
CTAAATCTTACCAAGTGTATTTTTCTCATTTCTAGTCAAAATATCTCATCACAATTAAAATAAGACATAATCACCTAGAGAGTAACTTTTCAGTGAGATATAAAAACTTATTTTTAGACTATAGACCTTAAGAATATTATTTCAAGAAATCTTACCAAGATAATTTTCACTTGTTCCATTGGCAGATTTTTTTGCTTAATTCCAGGAAAAAAAAACTGCCAGTGGAACAAGTGAAAATTATCTTGGTAAGATTTAGATTTTTTTCCAGTGAGGAAAATTAAGTGGAGGTGTGACTGAAATGTATATAACTATTTAGCTAACACAGCTTAAGAACAGTCATTTTTAGTACAAAGCAAAGTAGTGGGTACAAACTGAGTCAGAGTAAATATTATGACTGACAGAAACTGAGATATTTTGTTAGTATTTCAGATGTTCATTGATAAATTATGTACATGATTATGTTACAATAACATCCTACATTTTGTATTACAGAACATTTCAGCTCTTGCACCTACACTGTGAATTAACTTAACCATTTTAGTTAACATTTGATTTGAAGTCTCATAGTTTGTATTTCTGAGATAAATATGAGAAACACAATCTTTTTACTGTTTTATGAGGCTATTCAGATTCATATTAGTCAATTATAGTATTATTAGTCAAGGAGTTTGATTTAGTTTAATTATTTAGATGCAACGTGTACAGATTTTGGTTGGTTATTGAGTGATGCACTGTATTAGGATATGTATGTCATAAAAACATGCAACATCTGCATTTTCTATTATGCACCATGATATGTATAAGTGGGGAAATGTATTACATATTGTGTTAAAGCTATGTATTACAAAATGCAAGTATTACTATTTAATATCTGTGTAAATACATTTTCAATACTAAAACTAAGAGCTCTCTTTTAACAATACCGTTCATGGCAAGTAAAACAGAATTAGAAGGTGAGAAAATGAGACATTCAACAATATTCCACTGGCTCTTTGAACCTGGTGACTTGTATTAAAATCAGCCCAGATGTGAGACAGTGCGTGTTTACTTTGTTCACAGTGGCGTCCCATGAAGCCGGTGCGACAGGTGCACTGTCCTGAGATGTGGTCGCAGTCAGCACCGTTCCTGCACTGACACATCTGAGAACAGTCCTTCCCATAGAAACCTAATGGACAACCTGCAGAGAGGCAACAAGCATTACATCAACAAGGACACCAGACACAATACAACACTACAAACACAACACATAACGCTATACTACTGTCAATTAACCCTCACAGACCTAGAGGTTTTTTATTATATTTCATTCATAACAAGAGTAAGTAAAAGTTAAATATGTTAAACTACAAATATTACATTTCCTTTGTCTAAAAGTGGATTAATTCACTAGAGTTAAAAAATTACAGTAAACATTGTATGTTTTTTTAAACTATGAACTCAGGAAGAAACTTTATAAAGGAGGAATTTGACAATATATAACCATTCCTGAGCAACTTACAGGCAATTTATTATTCACTGTAGATCCCCTAAATGCCCGAACAGCACATTTGATCCTACTGAAAAGCTGAAAATCTCTACTTTATTTCAGTTTTTAAAGCCTATTAGTGGTTCAAAGATTGTTAAACATGTTGGACCATTAGATATTTGAACCCTTTGTATCTTATTTTGTGAATTCTCCTCGATATTCCACCGCTGTTGTAATGAGGTGCTGCTTGACACTGTGAATATACATATATTAATCTCGTTTACTTTGACATGCTGAATGTTTTCGTTCTGCTGTGACATGTCAAATGACAAAGTTTCATTCATTCATCTGGTTACCTCTGATCCTTATTGTTCATAGATCAATGTCAAACCCCTGTTTCAGTAATGGTGTTATTAATTTCATGTCATTTTACAGATTTTTGAACATTTTTTTTAAATTTATTTGGATTATTGAGTGGAGGAACTGATCAATATTAGTATCAATAAAATAATCTACATACTTGAGAACAGAAAATATGTTTATTGTGCCAATTATGCCTAATGTCACTAATGTGCACTATTCACATTAACAAGCTCAACTTAATTTAGCATCTTCTTGACATCAACAACACAAGTAATTGGTTTTTCATATTATTGTACATAAATTTGGGCAGTGAGGGGTTAACCAGAGGCAGTGATGCAGGACTTTGAGAGTTAAAGTCTCGAGTGTGTATTTCTGTGTGTGTATGATTAAGAAGGACTGACGCTGTGTGCAGTAAAGGCCCGTCCATCCCGGGGTACATTTGCATTCTCCATCGTAAGCGCTGCAGAAGGCTCCGTTGTGACAGTTACATGTGTGGATGCAGTTTGGTCCCCACTGACCAGGAGGACACGCTATAAAACAACAACAACAAACACAGAGCCATTCACAGTATTAATGCAGGTACATTGCAAAGGTCAGACTGGCTGAATTCATGTATGGAATTCAGATTTAGCAGGGAAAATTTGATGTTTAGTACCTAACACTTGAGGTGCAAAAAATATCTACATGAAATCTTTTGTACCATTTGCTGTTATTAAATTATCTTTCTGTAACTGAACCAAAGCTCTCGAGTTTTTTTTTTTTTTTTTACTGTCCCTTTTTATTGTTAATTATGATTGTTTGTGTAAATTATATTTCTGTCTCTCTTAAGTATAACAATGTTTTTCAGTGTGGAACCAAAGACAATTTTCCACTTTGTGTATAATAAAATGCAACCTATGTGAATATACATTTTTAGGCAACACTTTATAATTAGTTTACATTTGGTAATATTAGTGATTGCAGTACAAAACCTAACAGTCGGTGTTTGTAGAGTTAATGTGCCGTTATTGTAAAGTGTGACACATTTTTGATTTGTATAGCACAGTAATACATTTGCTGTTTGTATGTATAAGTTAAGAATGTGAGGAAATATTTCCAAAGAGTAAATTAGAAGACTCCATCTCAGCAGTAAACACATAATAATAACTCATAATAACACATTATTATTCTGCTCTGAAGAAAAAATGATCACCCTCCTTCTCAAAATGTTAAACTGTTCCTTTAATTTTGATGTTGCATGCTGGGTATCTTAACCCTTTATTGGGCAAGTGACCATCTTTGGTAATTTCCACACACATTTAAGCCGGTGATATCATCAGTTACAGTGAGGACAGTGAGTCAACAATCTGAGGTCCAATGTGGTCTACAGGGTCTGTAATGGTACTGATGTAAGTAATGATGTTCAAAGTGATGGTCTTTATGTGGACAGGGGTCTGGATCAGCACTTATGTTCTTGGAATGTTCTAAAAGTGATGTTCTAAAATATATGTTCCTAACACCTTACATGTTTTTTTTTTAATTATTATTTTTATTATATTTACTTTTTGGATTTTCTTTTTTTTTGCCAGTTACGGCTAAAGAACCAAATATGGTTACTTCACTGACCTCGATTTTCTATATGACAATAAAACATTTTGAAAAATTTCACAAAAGTAATGAAGTCTTGTTAGGTCCTCAAATAACACACTAAGGTTGAAATTTTGAGTTTCAGGGTATTTCTATGAGTGTCTTATACAGGGTTAAGAGGATCTAAATAACCCATTTAGGAAATGTTACCATCATATTGTGGACACCAGCTGGTGCTGACTCAAACATTCATGTTCTGGATGAAACTTTCACAGATGTGTGTTTGTCGCTGCTGTAGAGGACAGGTGTGAACTCACGCTGTGAACAGTCGCTGCCGATCCACCCCGGGTAACACTGACAGGACCCGTCGATGGGGTTACAGGTGCCGTTGTTGGTGCAGCTACAGCTCCAGGCACAGTTCTTCCCAAAGCGACCACTGGGACACACTGCAAAAGACGCACAATAATCACCTCATTGTAAACACTGAAATACTAAACCTCATATTTTAGCAGTCTTAGGCTACAAAAGAAGATGATGAATTTCAGCACCAAAAGCAGGAGTCTGTGAGTCACACATGGATGACAGAGTGAATATGAAATGAGCAGATGGCAGATGAGATCCAGCTTGGAAACCCTGGTTTGGCGGTAACAAACGTTTTAGCTGAATGGACATATGCAGTTGGCAGCAGCAGGTGTTCATATGAGGAGAGGTACTGAGCTTAACTAGATCACCAAGTTACAACAATATCTTGTACTTGTACCTTTTATATTACATCATGAAGTTATCAGTAAAAGAGCTCAAGTTTTAACCCCAGCAGACTGGAACAACTTACCTGCTGATACTAGATATACCTCATCGATTGGTATATTCAAGTTTTGTCTTTTTACTTTAAGGTGAAGTGTTTTTGCTTACTGTGCACATTTTTTATGCTTAAACTTGAATGTAATTGGTGAACGCTTCAAACTCTTTATACTATTAACCGATGCCTGTATTCATCAGCACTGCTCAGATAAACCAATTAGCAGCTTAACCCATAAAGACCAAACATCCACCCTTGACCAAAAGCATCTACTGATTTAAACTGTTGATCCATTAGTCTTATCAATCCATGTAAATAACTGATGTAAAACACAGTTTGTCATCTTTTCATGGTCATCAGATATGACCCATTTGGACGTTCAGAGGCTCCGTAGTTACTGTGGAAACACCGTCATCTTCTACAACATTGATTCCTCAGTAAAACCCATGGAGTTGGATCAATGACAGCGGATGAACACACTGGGTTTATGTTCAGTTAATGCTAAATTTTACTAAAAGTCACCTTTTCTTCAGGTTTTTCTGTTTTGATACAATATCGTTTGGCTTTACTCTGAGCTTTTATGAACATCTTCATGATCAGTAAATTAAACATAGGAAAATAGATGATTTTCACTGGAAAAAAGCTAAATACAGAGGATAATATTATAATAAATGGTGATAAATCACTTAGGAAAGGTTAAATACAGAGAAAAATTAATTTGGGAACTGCCACATAAGTCACACTGGATCCTTATGGGTTAAAAATTAAAACATTACCTTAATGCTTGTGTTTTAGATTATATTTTAGTAGTCATTGATTTACAACAACCTTTGGGGGAATGAGTAAAGCATTTTGTAGAGATAGCTTCAACCGTGATTCACAAGACATACATGTATATTAACAGCAGATACACTGATTAAAATGAAAACAATATTCACTGATAATGATCAACGAAGATTTTTTAAGGGATTATAAAGTCTATTTTACACCTTCATGGAATTGTTTTCAGCTTCACTTTTAACTATGTAAATTATACGTCTATACTTACATTGATTTAGTTATATTTTACTGTACAAAGATGACAAACCTTATGTGTGGATTTGTAGCAGAGATGTGTTTGTTGCTTGTATAAAACATGATTAGTCAAAGTCAAATAATTTTTTAAAATGATTTAGCCAGAACCATAATGTGATGATGAGCAGTGATAAATTTTTCTGACATATTATTATTATTATTATTATAGTGACTGTGTTATATTGGAGGGGGGTTGATTTGTTTCCAAGAGGAGGCGTTAAGTCTCCCTGACCCTTTAGGATTTTGCATAATGTTTATAAAAGTTGTGCAGGTACCGTTGGCAGCACTGTGATATGAACTATAAGCAAACAATTTAGCAAAGAAATAAATTTTGCAGCATTAGAACCTCAAATATGGGCATAAGACATTAGAATATTTTCTGAAAAAAGTGTTTAATTTGAAGGATTAACAAAAGAAACCAAATATGTTGGCTAGTTGTACATAGACTGTGTAGTAGTGGCTCCATTTCTACCCAGATCACTTTACTCTAAAACACTGAAGCTTGACCTTTGACCTTGGAAAAATTAAGCTCCACTACATTTATTGTGGTAAATATATTATATGATGCAGGAGAGTACAGGAGGATTATGGGAGACTATTTTAAGGTTGTTTGTGTTTTTGCATTTTGGGTTTGTTTTCTTGTCCTTTTTGGAGCCAGAAGTGACCATATTTAGACAAAGGGGGTGGAGCAGGGGGAGGGCTCATGGTGTTGAGGTGTTACTCACCCTCATTGCACAGTGCCCCCTTGAAACCTGGCAGACAATCACACTGTCCTGAGACGTGGTGGCACGGTCCATTGCTGTGGACGCACTGTGGGCAGGTCTGACTGCAGCGGTGGCCGAAGTAACCCGGAGAACAGACTACAGATGAAAACATTCACAGATTAGACTTCATACTTCTTCTTTTTTTTTTTTTTTTTTTAAACCTTTATTTAACCTGGATAAAATTCCCATTGAGATTAAGAACCTCTTTTGCAAGGGAGTCCTGACCAAGATAGATACACTGTAAAAATCTAAATCTTACCAAGTGTATTTTTCTCATTTTTAGTCAAAATATCTCATCACACTTAAAATAAGACATAATCACCTAAAGAGTAACTTTTCGTGAGATATAAAGACCTTATTTTTCCATTGGGAGATTTTTTTCTGTTTGAATTAAGCAAAAAAAAAAAATCTTGAATTAAGCAAAAAAAATCTGTCAATGGAACAAGTGTAAATTATCTTGGTAAGATTTCTTGAAAAAAGATTTTCTAGATCTATTGTCTAAGTTCTTATATCTCACTGAAAAGTTACTCTTTAGGTGATTATGTCTTATTTGAAGTCTGATGAGATATTTTGACTAGAAATGAGAAAAATACACTAGGTAAGATTTCGTTTTTGCAGTGCAACAGCAAATACACCACATTGTTACAAGATTACACAGTTAAAACACCAATAACAGACAAATTTAACAATAAATAGAAAAAAAAAAAATAACATTTACGAGCAGAAGAAGAAAAACAACTGCACATTATGGCCTCAAGAACTCTCAGTTTGGATTTAAAAGTGCTTAAAGAAATTAACTCAGTTTCCAGGACAGAGATGATGGAAGGAAGTATTCATGATTTAGAAATCTACAGTCAGCTGCTTATTTGAACACCTAAAAACTGAAATCTGAAAAATAAGATTATTGCAAAATGACTCATTGTTTCTAATTACAGTAAGTACTAATTTAGAAAATCTCACAAATCTGAGAAAAGCATCCATCATTATGAGTGACTGTTAGATACACATTTTGTTAATAATGACGCTGATTTCCATCACTGTGATGGAAGAAAAGAGTCTGTAAGCAACATAATGACTATGTATGTTGAAATTACTGTCATTTTGAGATACTAATTTATCATTTTGAGGCAGTTTCTCATATCACCTTCTTCTTCTTCATATACTACATTCACAAAGTAATCAGACCTGACTTCACTTTTTCCACTATTGTTATGTTGTAGCCTCTGGCGGCATCTGAGTGGAATTTCAAGTGTTGCAAAGTGTCTACATACCCATGCTAATGTGATATTTCTGTTTTTAATAAATCTGCAAAAACGTCTAAAATTCTATTGTCACTTTGTCATTATGGGGAGCTGAATGTAGATTAATATGAAAACATTTATTTAAAATATTGTAGCATCAGCATAACATAAAAAAAAGTGAATGCAGTCTCAGATGTGGGTTTCCTGTATATAAATATAAAACTCAGTCCTAGTAGCAGGATAATGACTTTGCATGTGGTGTTCACTTTGAGTTTATTTATATTGTGGAATTCACTAGTACTAATATCAGCCAGCCATGCTGCATTAAACTCAGTAGCTGACCTGTGTTTCAGTATAAAGAGCTGTTCATAAGTCCTTGCACCTGAGGAGCAGGAGGCCTGTGGTTTGGTGTGTTTTTGTGATGTGCTGGTGTTGGACTCACTCCTCTGACAGGTGGTGCCTCTGTATCCTGGAGCACATTCACAGGTGCCTTCGTCTGGAGAACAGGATGCCCCGTTCTTACAGTTACAGGGGAGGGAGCAGTTGGGACCCCAGCGGCCCTCAGCGCATACACTGTCACAGTGAATACCTGTATGTGGGTTATAACATACAATGAGCACATGGTTTTCATACAGTCACATAGATTAGAGTTGCACTTCATCCACTGTGTCTCATGGATTTGCTAATAAATGAAAGAGCAAAGAAAGAATGAACAGATTATTTTATCAAGTCATTGACAAATGTACCATATTCTTAATCAATTCATAAATAAAATGGTGTAATGCTTGTTTTAAAAAAAATATCATGCGTCCCATTTTTTTGGTTTAAAATATCAGTAATACACTGAGAAACGGTCTTTGAAATCTTCATTTTCTACATTTTGTGCTGCTTTTTATGGTTGCATTACTGTAAAACATCATATACAGTTTCTGTTTTTTACATTGAAAACTAATAGCATGTGGGAGGAGAGTGAGAGGGTGACAGATTCATATCAATAACAGACAAAGAATGTGCACATTCTCATTTTTAAAAGACAATATGTCTATATGGAAGATCCAGATGTTCAGAGAGTAACCTACTCATCACAGTGTCCAAAAGGAAGGCAATTATTACTGTTATGCAGATATTATGCAAAAATCCTATTGATCATAATGTAAGATTCAGATGAACAACTTTAGGCCAAACATATGAGTTTTTGTAAGAATACACAACATGACTGAATGGAGAATCTGACTATGAAATCTAAGAAGTGGCAGTAAAACTACATTTATCATCAGAAATTAAAATGAGGAATGTGGTCTGGGAAATTTAACTAAAGGATAAAATATTGCAACATTCTGTAGCTGTGTATTTTCTTTTTTTATGATGCTTTTGGGAAAGGGTCTGAAATATATTTTCTATGATGAAGTTCATCATCTGCTGTGTTTTTGAGTTGTCCTTTAATGTATATCCCCCTCCCTGCTCTGTGTTGATGGAGCAGCAGGACTGTGGAGTCCAGTGGATCAGGTACAAAGGCCTCTTTGAGGAGACGGAGTGCATGTTGCTAAGCCAGGCTGGCGATAAAGAATGTGGTAACTCTTCAACTGAGACGAGTAAAAAAAAAAAAAAAGATTAAAACCAAAATAGTCCAATGTGCTGAGTTCTATAGTTATATACGTGCTGCTACAGCAATTTAACTAATGCGGCCAGATGTTAGTTATAGACATATTTTATTTTATTTTGCAAGTTGATTAAAAAGCTGTATTTTTTAATATCCTTAAAATAATATGAACATAGAGCACTGAACATAAATAACATTCAATAATATCATCCAAATGTTTGGTTACTTATGATCTAAGGTCTTGATCATGTCACCAACAGTCACTTGTGACTTTTATGTGAATTTGATGGTAAATGTTTGGATATTCCCTTGCACCAGTGATGCAGCAGTGAAACAGTGACTCACCAGTCCACCCTGCCAGGCAGCGGCAGTGTCCTGTGGAGTGGTGACATCCATCTGCATGGCTGCAGTCACAGCGCTCCTTACAGTCCAGTCCATAGGTCCCATCCTGAGGAGGGAAACACACAAGCCTCACTCACATGACATCATCAACATCATATCACAACATTTACAGGCTGTAGGTATCAAATACAAAGGTCTAAAAACTTACAAAATCACTGTCATTCTTATGGTGCTAAATATGTGTTCCGTGACAAGTATTATTAAACATATTTTCAGTGAAGGTTGTATAAATGGCATATACTCTCTCAGACCTGACAGTGGAGGTCACAGCGGTCTCCCCTCCATCCAGGAGCACAGGTACAGTGACCGTCCAGGGCGTTACATGCTCCTCCATTCCCACACATACAGGTGTGGTTACAGCCCAGACCCCAGGTCCCACTGGGACAGTTGATAGAACAGTCCACTCCATGCCATCCTGTCAAGAACGTCAACAAGAAGATCAGTGAGATGTCACCGATATCAGCTACTTCTGCACTTTGACAGTGCACCCAACAGCGTAGCTGTACTGTCTGACATACTGCAATTCTACTTCTTATGTAAATATTATATATATATATATATATATATATATATATTCAACAGAGTTTTATTACTTATTACTATGATTATTTTTTCTATTGTCTGTTGGTTTGCACTACTATATGCATGCACATTGTCTTGCACTTTGTACTGTTGCTGCCTTGATTGGTGAATTTCCTTGTTGTGGGATCAATAAAGTTTAATCTATCTGTCTATCGACTCTCTGACATTTTCTGTCCTGGTCCTGAGGGTTTTCCTCCTTCATTACCCATGAAATCAACAGGAGACAGATGCAAGTTACAATGACAGAGTATATATGAACAAAAATTAGCCAATTTATTTAACAAATCTCAAAGTAAAACCAACATTATTGAATAGCTGAGGTAAAAATAATGAATTAATGTGAATATAACTGTAAGTAGGACTAAAATTAAAGAAAAAACAAACTAAAGCCAATTAATTTACCTGAAAAAATTCAAACTAAGACTTAAATAATGGAAAAACTGAACACATCACTGAACACATCTATCTATCTATCTATCTATCTATCTATCTATCTATCTATCTATCTATCTATCTATCTATCTATCTATCT
>JAPQRP010000005.1:44653888-44678206 GCA_037367295.1 Apogon hyalosoma | reverse complement strand
ATATATATATATATATATATATATATCTCTTTATTTATGTATATATACACACACACACACACACACACACACATAAAACAAAGAGAGATCAGCAGTGTTCAATGTAGGCAAAGGGTTCACGTAGAGAGAGTAAAGTCATGAAATCCACATAATAAAAAGATCCTGATTGTTTCACAGGGGTTATGCTCTAACAACTGTGGATGTTGACTTAGAAACAAAACAAACAGGCATGATTTGGTAGAGAGAGAACAGAAAGCCATGTAGCTGAATAGGTTGTTTACCAGCAATTACTTGCTATTGGTAGCTAGTTAAGTTATAAATAACAATAATCACTTTTTAGTGTCTTAAACTTTTGGATGTTTACTATTATGTAGAAAAGTCACTATAGTAATAAGTTAGGAAAATATTGTGTATTTAGGCTTTAAAGCAGCATATGACTTTCATCACAAATTTCATTTTCAAATTTGTAAAACCCGGGTGAGAGCCTAATTATCACTAATTCATTAGTCTTTCTGTGCTTATGCACCTGGATCACTTCCCTCACACTGAACAACTTTAAAGATGACTCCATCATAAACACAGTCCGCTTGTTTTCGTAACAAACCGAAACGTCACTCGGGCCTTTTCAGAAATTTTGTCATGAAGTGCATTGTGGGAAGAGAAAGCGGCTTCTCACAGATTCGCGCCCCTCCAATCACCACCAAAGTTTAACCGTTTGTTCTTTGTTCCAGTATCAACATTTCCTGAAAATTTCATCAAAATCCTTCTGTAACTTTTTGAGTTATCTTGCTAACAGACAGACAAACCCCAATGAAAACATAACCTCCTTGGCGGAGGTCATTATTCAGTCCACAAGGGTTGTTTTATAGAATAAGTATAGTTGGTGGATGGAGGTAAAGGTGACATTTGGGTCAGCACTCATGAAATGACAGCAAAATTGCTGCTGTGTGGAATTCACATTCCCACAATGCACTTTACGTTAACATTTCTGAAAAGGCCTGAGTGATGTTTTGGTTTATTATGTAAAAAAGCAGACTGTGTTTATGATGGAGTCATCTTTGAAGTTGTTCACCGTGAGGGAAGTGATTCAGGTGCGTAAGCATGGAAAAACTAATGGATTAGTGATAATTAGGCTATCACTGGGGTTTTACAAATTAGAAAAAGAAATTGTGATGAAAGTCATACACTGCTTTAAGTATAATTCTGACTGAACACTTTTCATTACTCATTTCCTTATGACTGGCTCCCTTGCTATTTTAAGTTTTCTCTTTCTCATAGATTTTAACCATTTGTAATTTAATCTCTGGTTCTTTTCCTATTATACAAAGGGATTGAAGCTGGAGTAGGCAGTAATTTTAATCTCAATGGGCAAATTTTCCATAATAATCTTTCAACATCTTGTAATTCAAGTAGACTTCTGCACTTCCTTTTGACACTGTTTTCAGGTTTTGGTAAATCTAGAGTATGATGGGAGACACTGGCCAATCATAGGTCTTTACAGAGATACAGCATTCCTATTGGCTATTCTGCAGATGCGTGTACCTGTGCTGGACTGTCACGATGGTTTAGGATGGAGAAGGAACAGCTGGTGTGTGAGTTATGCCTAATGCAACTTTAATGTAATAATAAAAACTGTTTTCACATCTGTTCTGTGGTTGTCACTGACCTCTAAACTGAATGTGGTTTCACTGCTCTGATTAGCGTATATACATGGCTGCAGTAAAACTCACTGTGGTTTATGACTGTATGAACTGGCGGCTCAGGGATCAGGTGTACTGCAACTTCATATAAGTATGAAGGTATGAAGTACAAAACACTCCAAATCTTAATATAAATATATGATATATCATACATATTAAATATATTACAAACATATTTAAGTAAATCATTATTCTGCATACTCTTACATGAACAGTGACTGGTAATTTGGAATGAAACTAAAAATAAATTAATAATAATAATAATAATAAAGGCATAAACTAAATGTTATTTTCCAGGTCATATTTGGAGGACATACCAGCTCTTTTATTATAAACAGACATTATTCACAAATACATCACACTAATTTGTAATGCACTGGATTCAGTTTTTGTAGTTATCCTGTAAAATTGAGGTATTTTTGAGTGTGTATTTCCCATGGGATGAGGGCCCTCTCCTCTACTACATAAACACAGCCTGGTGTATATGTGCCCTGCATGCAGAGCGACACCACCATCACCCACCATTCCACTATTCTGAAGCTGTTCAAGTGATTAACAAGCTCCTTTTATTCTTCCTGCATTAGCCTGCTTCACTCTGACCTGATAAAAAAGTGCATACTTCCTTTTCCTGAGGCAATCCACCTCCTGTGTGACAAACAGTAGCGAGGACCGGGTGTGTGTGGGGTGTGTGAGGGGGTGTCGGTGGGTGGGAACAAAGAGGAGGAGGAGGAGATTAGAGATACTAAGATGCACATGTAAAACCCTCCTTCATTCAGCTCTGCCATCCTGGTACCTTTGTGAAACCTGACCTAGATTGAAGAAAGGCCAAACTCCAGAAGCTTGGGGCTCCCCATCCGCTCGCCTGAGAACAGACTGTTCTCTTTCATCAGCCCATTCAAGACAGCCACGAACAAAAAAGACTGCACTGCGCCAGGGTTTGGTCACAAGACTAGATGTATCACAGCATAAGACAGGATCTCATGTTTTTATCCTATTGGATGTATATCATCTTGAAAAATCATATAACATCCTGCTATTGTTGTATAAGGTATGACGGTCTTACTGCGAACATATGAGTCATGCAAAATAAGATGTATCAAAATTTTAGAGCTCGTAAATCCTCCACCATTTCAAATCCAGACACTATAAGTCATAACGTGTAAAAAGTTCCTTCACACCTCCACACCTACAGGGGGATTTCAACTGAAAAAGAGTTGGTAGTAGAAGACAAAGCCTTCAGTGGGTAATCTGAGCTGCCAGTTGTTGAGACTTGGCTGAGATCAGACCCTCTCCACTGGGGAGGGATTGGACCCGGGATGTTTTTCCATCTATTTGATTACCCAGTCTACTAGGCACAGTGCACTCATGGGAACTGCAACGCATTTCACACTGATACAGAATTCCTGGTGAGAAAAAACATCTGTAGCATTCTCCATTTTTTCCCAGCTGAACGGGAATGTGTGTCCTCCTCCACAGTTTTGTTTTCAGATTTTAAAACTATTCCATATGTCATCACTGAGGACTATCTTTACACAGTGAAAGGCTACATCCAGGGACCCTGCTAGGCATTTCATTGGGGCCCCTGAAAAGATACACCAACCCTGACCATTCCTGCAACATTCTGCATACAGTGGAATTCACTTTTTAATGCAAGATTGACCTCCCTGAAATTACACGTGTCATTTAACACAGTGGATTCTTTGGAGATTGAGGTGACCGTATTTGGACAAAATGGTGGGGCTTGGAGAACACAAGGGGTGAAACTTACTAAATAAACATGACCAATTTCTTCCTGAAAATAGACCATATTATTAAAAAAGGAAATGCTATGTTAAACACCACAAAGTAACTTATAAATGCATAAACACACAAATTAGCAGCCTAGACAATGCAATTTAATACCAAATTAATGCAAACCTTAGCTATATGAGCAGTTAAGTTATGCTAATAGGCTGGGTATTGTCATTAAGTAATGGTAAATGTAAAGATATATTTGTGTAACTAACACAGTCAACATTGTGCTTATAAAATAAATATGGTTATTCTACAAACAAAATGTTGTATTAAAAGTCTAACTCAGCAGCTAAATGAGCTGTCAATTAAATCCCAAACAGCAGCTTTAATGGAACATTATTTCACTAAACTGAAGCGAACATGTCCATTTCAAACTCACTGACTACATAATTCTCACTGATTCTTTGTAGCCAGATTTTTCATTTGGAAGTTGAACCTCACACAGAGGTCGTTGTTAGTAGGATTTGGTAAGGTTTGCACTGTTGACATCTGGGAAATCTTAACGTATCACGCCAGAGCTTTAAAAATCATCAACTTCTGAGTAAAACATAAAGAGATTTGCGTAAAAACATGGCCCATACATTACTGTATTTAATATAAAACATCTAAAATGTGTGACTGGTAAAGAAAAGTTCCAAAACTATCATGCACAGTAATGAATAATGAAATAATACAAAAGTGACTGTGTTTGTGGCTACAACAACAATAAGAAGCACTGATGAAGGGACACATAACATAGATATAGGATCCTTATTTTATCATCCTGATTGTGTCAGGAAATGATGAAAATAAAACTGACTTAACTGACCACTTATCATCATAAAAATAATAAAAATGTCTGTGTCCCAGATCTGGTAGAAATGACCACCTGTTTTAGTGTCAGGACTGAGTGACTTAATGCAAAAGGGAATCACAGGAGTACAGAGTTTACCTTTTGCTAAATGAAAGAAACTAGTAATTTTATCGGCATATTCAGTGTTGTATAAAGTACTGGAAAGTCACACTTGAGTAGAAGTTCATGTACCCTATAAAAAATTACTTTGGTAGAAGTTCAAGTCACCAGCTGGAATGCTACTCAAGTTAAAGTCTTTAAGTATCTAGTATTTACTGTACATAAAGTAAGTGTATCAAGTAATCTACAATTAAACATACTCAAGTAATGAAAGCAAAAGTACATGTAAATGTTAATAACAACCAAAGGCAGTCAGAATTTTCAATATGATGCTGCTGCTCACATCTACAGATTGCCGAAAGGTTGAGTGTGGACTGTCGTTTGCACTTGCATATTAGGCCCAATGACAAATCATCTTCCCGACTTTGTTGCAGTCACCAGTAATCTCAGCGGTGAAAACACCAAATTTCCTTCAATTTATTTTTTGTAATGCATTTCAATTTTGTGCATTAAAAATGTATGGGAGTAGAAGTACGTAATTGAGTTAGGAAATGTGAAGTAAAAGTGAAAGTAAACAATAAAACAAATACTCAGTAAAGTACAAATTATCCCAAAACATACTTAAGTATGGTAGTGAAGTATTATTACTTCATTACTATATAACACCGAGCACATTGCAGATCACAATGTCAGCCTGTGCAATTGTATAAACTCAGTAGTGTAGTAACATAAACTCCAGTGTACATCTGGTGATATTTTAGATTCAGTGATACTAATCTAAAAGATAATGTGAAACATATCACTTCATAAATAAGCAAACACTAAATCACTAAACTGTGCAGCCCTTTACACAGTTAATGCAACTCTGTAATATAATATTATCTGTGGCTCTAAAGGAGTAAAAAACTAACCATACCATCAGCAGTTTGTTCAATTTAGGTTTCTCATGCTGTTAATTAGTCACAACTGCATAGAGAAACAGAGTCTTACATCTAAAGCGTGTGTTCTCAGACTGTCATAAATATACCTGCAATACTACAGCGTCCACTGGACCTTGGAATGATAATCAGTGGGAGGCTGATATTAAAAGAATGAAAGTCTCCAAATCCTCCTTCTTTTCAAATGTGGGTCAATGATATGTTGCCAATGATACAGATGGAAAAGCTCAGGTCTTTGAGGACATGTTCTGTGAAAACTTTTTCAAGGGCTTGGACTCCGTTTCTTGAGGAAGTTATATTGGACTAAGGATTATATCTGTATACAATTGACTGTCCTCTGCCCCTCTTTCTTTAAGTAAGAACTGGCTAGTTAATAATTAATTAGTTGTTACACACATCTGAGCCTTTGTTCTTGTGTTTTAACATAACTGAAAACTGAAAATATTTTTTTTTCAAAAATCTAAAGCATGAAATATGCGAAATATGCGTCTTCTGTTTAAATCATCATAAAGTGCCAGCGAGAAACCCAAGCAGGCGGCAGAAACAGTCAGCTGATGAGGTGAGAGACAAAGACTAAGATGAGTTGCATCAGATGGACGTCACACATGGACACACCGATTTACACGAGCAATGACAGAACTGCACACACTCTGGTTGAGTACCGCCGCTGCTGCTGTCTTCTCACAGCTCAACTTGAGGCCTCCTGAGCATCTTGTGTTGTTATCATGTGTACTAAATCACAAGCTCCAGCGCCTCAGGTCATTTCCTACCACACAATTTTCTACTCCTATTATTCCTGCTTCCTCTCCATGCAGACTTTCCCCCATTTCCTGTTCTTGGACCCCGAATTGATCCTCAGACATATTATTGTGGCCCACTGACCTGTAAAACACAGTCAATACGTGGGACTGTTTGGGGGCTCTTGAGGAAATTAAAAGACATACAGTGAAAGAACAGCACTGACCTCTGGGATGGGATGACCTGAAAGGCTTGATTTAGGGAAATACGCATTGTTTCCTCAAGAAAAATCTGCAAAACACCCTCCTTTTATTGATATATTTTTGTGTCTATTACATTATTTGCCTCTGGTGATGAATGTGTTCTTCGATTACTATAAGAATATATAAATAACTAGCGCATTGACCAGTGGGAATCCATGGGTTCTAGAAGCAGTAGAGTTGATAAAATGGGGAGGTGAGCTAAGTTTACTAGTGTAATACACAGATTAGGAAAAAATATAATGACCCTCATTTTGTTTTATATTGAAATCAAAAGTAACAGATAAGAATGCATTCATAGTTTCCTTACATATTTGTTTGAAAGAGCTTTATATCATTACTGTGTAACTTCATCACATTCACATGACTTGATGACTTGACTAAGCTCTCTGGTGTAACACACAGATTAGGAAGAAATAGAATGGCCTCATTTTGTTTTGTATTGACATTGATGTGGGCCATAGACTTTGAACATGACAGTTTTTAAATGTTACTATTCCCGGTAGCGCGTGAAGGCAGCGTAAGACTTTTACACAGGACTGAACGTGATGGTTTTGTGACTCACTGCCGTTTCACTTCCCCCCCCCCCCCCCACACACACACACACACACACATTTGTGGCTGTGAATGGACTCCGCAGGCGCCCATTGTAATTTTAAAAACAACTCAAAAAGTATTGGTCTTATCAATAAGTAGTTTTTGTCTGTCTGATCCTTGACCCAAAATACACAAGTACTCGAAAAACAATGGCTATATCTGTCCAGTTTGTCAGTTATAAAGCAGACACACACACAGAGGCCACTTGGCTTTTACAATATAGATAACCACATAATTATAATTATAATTACACACAACAATATTTTGCACACTTGTTTCTTTTACTTATCACATTGATAATATTTTACTGTTTTTAATACATATATTCAGAGTTTTATATATATATCTATATATATATATGTTTGTGTGTGTGTATATTTTTGTAAGATTAATCATTTCTTTCCTTCTACTTTTTCCTATACTTACAAGGAGCACAATAATTTCCTCTGGGATTGATTAAGTATTCTGAATCTTAATCTGAACATCTACATATGACAGTACACTTCCATCCGAGGGAGAATCAGCAGCTTCTCGTCTGGTTTATCATCTGTCTGATGTGGACAGACAGTGCTGGGCTTGGTGGTCTGCCCGGGCCTCAGCATGTATTGATCCATGGGTTGTCTAGTGTTTGAGCGGTTGCTGGGGAGGAAGAGATTAAGATTAAGAGCCAATAAAAGGAGGGCACAGTGTGATTAAAAAGAGAAGGATGTGGGCATTTTGGATCATTTTAGTATCAGGAGGAAGATCATAGATTTGATTTCTGGAAAAAGAAACATTAGAGTAAACTGGATTTCAGTGATATAATAAATGTCAATATTAGGGCAATTCTACAGGAGTGGTACAAACAGCCAGCTAGTGATCAAAAACCTAATTTAAAAAGCATTAAGTATGAAATTCTCAGATTTTTACCAAGATTGATCTAAAAAAAAAAAATTTAATCTATCGAAGATCACTTCATACACTGATTTTCATGTTATTCCTGAATGCTGCACCATCTTTGAGCTGACCTTGGAGATGTTAGTCGGCACATGGTTGGCGAGCACATATATAATATAAGATTAAATATCCAAATATCCATCTACATAACACGGAACTTTGGTCTAAAATAGAAAGACTCTGGAACATCAAGTAATCTACAGGGTTATTCAAAAAGATTAAACCGATTTCTTGATGCATTACTTCAGTTCTCAAGCATCGTCATGGAATGAGTCAGTGACCATTTGAAAGAGGAGTTTTCTAAATTTTGAATGGCTAACCTTGATGACCTTAAACATCAAATAACAATAGCGATCAACTCAGTGGATCGTGATATGCTGACATGCGTCTGGGAGGAATTCTCTTATTGCATTGATGTTGTCTGTGCTGTAGGTGGTGGCCACATTGAACACTTGTAAGACAGGAAATATTAGTTGATTTTGAGTAGAACACTTGTGACTTGACTGGAGTTTTCTATCGCTTTTCCTTAGTAAAATATTGCATAATGAAATCAGTTCATTCTTTTTGAAAAACCCTGTATATTATAAAAGCCAAGTGGCCTCTGTGTGCGTATGTGTGTGTACGTGTGTCCGGGGATTCCCACAAAATCCAGAAAGATCTGACTGCTGCAGTTTGGCATTCTTATGTATTTTTGGTCAAGGAACAGACTAGTGAAAACGGCAAGTTGATAGGACCAATATTTTGGCAGATATTAGTAATTCAGGAATATAATAGCCTTACAATCATGTTGCTATACCCACAACATTCTGGCTTTGACTGACACAGTGGACAAATGTGGTACAGCATGCACGAATACATAACAGCATAAAAACTACCACATCTAAAACCCATGGGGATCAACACACTAGTTTCTTATAATTACAGATTTTATGTGGGTTCTTCATCCAATGTAAATCTGCCATGTCCATAAAAATTCTAATGAAAATTAATTACCATTTTTTTGCCAAACACAGAGGTCCTGTGATGTGTCCATTTAAAACTAATTCAGACAGGATGACACCGTTTCACCCAATAAACCACAAAAACCTGGAGGATATCATACAACAACTGAATTCCTCCTCCTGCTGTCTAGATATTTTGCCAACAACTTTTTTCAGAAAAGTTTCAGAGGTTATGGCATCTGATTTGATCCAAATCATAAACTGATTTATTTTATCAGGCATGTTCCCTCAGGCATTAAAAACATTCATTCATTCATTATCTGAACCCACTTTATCCTCACCAGGGTCACGGGGGTCGCTGGAGCCTATCCCAGACATTTATGGGTGTCTCACATTCACACCTATGGGCAATTTAGACTAACCAATTATTAGTGCATGTCTTTGGATGGTGGGAGGAAGCCGAAGGACCCTGAGAGAACTCACACAGACACGGGGAGAACATGCAAACTCCACACACTAAAAACAACTGTCATCAAACCTCTGCTGAAAAAGAACAATTTGGACAAAACCTTAAGGCAAAATTACAGTCCTATATCAAATCTGCCATTTCTAAGCAAAGTTATAGAAAAAGCTGTCTTTGAATGGTAAAAATACTTTTTAACCCTAAACAACTGCTTGGATATTTTCCTGTCAGGGTTCAGAGCTCACCACAAGCACTGAGACCACTTTGGTCAAAGTGTTTAATGACATCTGCTTAAACTCAGACTGTGACAGAACCTCTGTCCAAATATTGTTGGATCTCAGTGCTGCGTTTGACACGGTTGACCATAGTATAATACTGGACTGACTGGAAAACTGGGTGGGACAGTCTGGCACAGCACTAAACTGGTTTGTGTCTTATCTGAAAGATAGGGACTATTTTGTGTCAATAGGTCATTTTAAATCTGAACGGCGAACCCCCCCCTCCCCCAAGGAGTTCCTCAAGGCTCCATCCTGGGGCCTCTTTTATTTAATATCTATATGCTTCCACTGGCTCAGATCATTAGACACAACGAAATAAGCTATCAAAACTACGCCAATGACACACAGCTCTACATCTCAGTGTCATCAGGTGACCATGGTCCCATATAAGTCCTGAGTAAATGTATAGAGCAAATAAATGAATGGATGTGTCACCATTTGCTTCAGCTAAACATGAACAAAACAGAGGCAGTTGTTTTTGGACAAAAAGAAGAGTGATCAAAAGTCAGCACAGAGCTTCAATTATTACAACTAAAAACGAGCTGTCAGGCCATAAATCTGGGTGTAGTCATGGACTCAGACCTGAACTTTCAAAACCACATTAAAACCATTACAAAGACAACTTACTACCACCTGAAGAATATCTCTAGGAATAAAGGACTTATGTCTCAGTAGGACCTGGAAAAACTGGTTCATGCATTTAGCTTCAGTTGATTAGATGTCTTTACAGGTCTGACTAAAAGTCCATCAAAAAACTGCAGCTGATCCAAAATGCTGCTGCTCAAGTTCTCACTAAAACCAAAAAAGTTGACCACATCACACCAGTTCTGAGGTCTTTACACTGGCTTCCTGTCTCTCAGTGGATAGACTTTAAAATACTTTTGTTAGTTCACAAAGCTCTGAATGGTTTAGGGCCAAATACATCAGTGATCTCCTTTTACCGTATGAACCATGCAGACCACTCAGATCCTCTGGCACAGGTTTGCTCTCTCTACATTTTCAGGTCGACAGAGAACCATGCTGGTTCCCACACCTAATCTCGAACCAGCCGATGTATTAACACCTAAACTCAGAGCATTCCAGAACCAAAAATTTGGTTCCCAACAGGCACCAAGTAAAACTTGTTTTTTTATAAGCAAACTGTGACGACATGAGTGGATGTCACCAAGTTAAGCCAGGTCAGAAGCGGAAAAATAAACAAACCAAGAAAACATGAGAGTGAAAATGGCAGAGAAACCGTGTTGTAATGTTCTGTGTTGCATTAAATAAAAACCATCTTTTGAGAGTTCTGTGTCATCTTAATTGCCACTCGTACATTCACTTGCAGACATGTGGTTTTTCGCCTACAACCTATCCCATCATAGATCAGTCCTACTATATCTACGGTAAGTGTTGAGGGACAAAACAGTAGCAATACGACATCTCCCTTTTTTTCTTTTTTTTTTTTTTTTTGGTGGTGAAGCAACGCCCTCTGTCGATGACGTGTCATCAGCTCGCATAATAGTATGAACGCAGGCAAGCACTTCGGTTCCCTGTGTAACTGATGCAGGAACCGGCTCCGACAACGGGCCGGCTGGTCTGAAAACAGCTTCTGTTCCTAGAGTCAGAACCAACCAGGGAGAAGCAACTTTTAGTTTCTATGCTCCACACATCTGGAATAAACTACCAGAAAACTGCAGGTCTGCAGAAACTCTCAGTTCTTTTAAATCAAGGTTAAAGACTCATCTGTTTACAGCAGCCTTTGATTAGAGGTTTTTTTCACCTGCACTGCAGTTCAAAATTTTAACTGTTTTGACTGATTTAACATTAAATTCTTAATTTTAATCAAGACTGTTTTAGTTTTTGTTTTATTCTTGTTTTAATTTCTTTCTTTCATTTTATCTTTTCTGCACTTTCCTTTTGTTTAATGTTTTATTCTGGTATTGTCCTATTATTAGTCTATGATTTTAATGTAATTTTATGTGTTTCTATGCCTTTGTAAAGCACTTTGAATTGTCTTGTGTATGAATGGTGCTAAACAAATAAATTTGCCATGCCTTGCCTGTATTTTCCTGTTGATGAGGGTGATTTGCCGCACTTTTTACTTCACATTTATTCATCTTTTCCCATTTGAGAATCAAGAGGCTTGGATATTATAAATGAATGATCTGATATCCTTCAGGAACAAATTCAGAAGGCTCATGTCGAAACTCATTTATATGTGATTTCTAATTCACAGTTACAGTTACATGTGAATGGGGCAAAACTTTCAGTCAGAACATGTTCACAAAAAGTCTCACAATTTAAAGACAAAATATAACATAAAAGGTTTTTTTTAATTATTTGAGAATTAAAACTAAAAACAAATAGGCTAATATTTTAACCATTAGCATGAGTTGAAACTTAACGGTTTAGGTTTCTAAACAGCCACCACACATTGAAAAATGAATGACAAATAAGAAACAATGGAAGGAGCTTACTCAATATCTAAGCTTTACATGCATATAAGTGTAATTTTTTTAAAGGTAACATTTTTTTGCATTTTTAAAATTTATTGAAGTAGAACAGGCCCTTATATAATAATATATTTTAACCATAAGAGAAAACATACAAGTAACCAGTTTCTGTGCCCTTTGCTTCCTTAGAAAAATACAATTCCACTTCATTTAACATGAAACTATATCCATGATGGCATCTGTGGCCTGTTTTTCTCCATGTCTTTCTCCCTCATAATCTCCTGCACGTGTCCCATTGTTGTAGTAAATCAAAGCATACATTCTCCAACATCACCTTGGTTCCTCCACCACCACTATTTGCACCTGTTCATGGTAAAAGCAGCAGTAAGAAAAAAACAGCTGGGCTGTGTATAGGGCATGATGACAAAGGGTTATGATTCAGTATAATGTCATATTATAATCACAGTCATAAATTGAGATTTGTTTAATCTGATTTCAGGAAATGTTCATAATATAAAGAACACAACTGAATATAATAAATAATATATATAAAAAAGAGCACCTACATTTAATATAGTTCCTGAGACATCCAAAATCACATGCAACAAAACAAACCACTTTCTGCAACAGATGTTTTACATGTAAACTATTCACTAAACATTGCACCGACGTCTTTAAGAAAAGATCAAGTATCACAAAACATAATATCCGAGTAGAGGTATTTTATTACACATGTAATGAACAGTGTTTCACTTATCTGTAGAGAAACCAAACAAGGACAACAGCAGGTTACTGGACGTATGAAACAAAGACTGTGTAATCTATGCTCAAGTCATTTTCAAGGAACTGAAAACATATAGAAGGTGTATCTGAGATTGATTCAATATTCAGACTGGGTTTAATGTCACTTGCCCTCCCTCTTTTGTCTATGTCAGGTCAGTGGCTTCATGTTTTTTTTTTATGTTCCATGGTTAAGTTTGCTTGATAGTACTGATATTTAATAAGTGTGTTTTGTATTTGTAACCTAATTAAAATACAGAAGACTGAACAGAACTTCCTGTCACTGTTAGCCTATTTCTAAGCACTTTACAGCAGTTTCTGGGATTTGAATAAAATTATAATTATAATAATTATATGTTTGGTTTTCCGACATAAAATACAAGATTAAATGTTTTGACACAATAATTCTACCCTTTTATGGATTACACTGTCTATGCTGAACCACTTAAGTAAACTAAGATAATTAGCATGCTAACAGCATCAAACATAAGACAGTGGACTAACAGCAGCTAACATTATTAACAAGCTACTTGCAGTGAATATTGTGTACTAAATTAACTGCAGCTTTGTAGTCAAGTTTCTCTCACCAGCCTTTTTAAAAAGCTAAAAGATTTGGGGCTTTTGAAAAAAAAAAAAAAAATTGTGGAAGCCATCCTTGTGCTTAGCACCAGACACAGTTTTACAAAGCAACAACAACACATCTGTCTATCACACTGATGAGAATTCACATCACAATTCATTTCAATAATCAGTCTAAGAATTACATTTCCAAGCCATTCATACGCCTTCAAGTTCTTATTGACAGCAGAAACCTCTTTTTTTTTTTTTTTTATTTGAGTTTTGTGTGTATGAGAGCAGACAGACAGGCCAGGCTTAGTGGGGCCCAGGGGAGCCCCAGGGCCCAGACACAACAATAAGCTCCTTTATTACAGGCTGAAACCAAAGACAGCAGGGGCACACCCTGTGGGCTCCTCATGCATATCAGTGTATAGGTCTGCATGGAGATAAATTCACAGGCTCATAAGGAGACACAAAAATAACCCTATGCAGACGCACACTGTCTGCCACTTTAGTGCAAACAAAATAGCTCAAGTTTCTCCCAATGGCTATTAAAGGCAACAAGCATAAACAACAGTCCTCTGATGAGCTCTGATGACTTTAACTGGGACAGATTTTCAGCACCAACATTAGGCGGAAAACATTTGCTGCTCTGAGGTCTGGGACCTGAGAGGTGATGAGAGTCTTATAATTGCATGACATGAGGAGAGATGACTTCCCAACTTGGTCCACAGCCATGTATGTAAAGACAGCTTTAAGAAACTGTTGGGTCTATTTATGCACATCACATACAAATAACCCACAATCTGTTAGGTGGGAAAATTATTTTTACTCTCTTGAAACATGTGGCAGCAACAGCA
This sequence comes from Apogon hyalosoma, assembly GCA_037367295.1. Taxonomy (NCBI): domain Eukaryota; kingdom Metazoa; phylum Chordata; class Actinopteri; order Kurtiformes; family Apogonidae; genus Apogon; species Apogon hyalosoma. The sequence continues at coordinate 44,664,036 of JAPQRP010000005.1, read as the reverse complement.
AAATGTTCAATTTGCTCTCACATAAGGAAGTGAAAGTGAACTTTCACTTACTTTTTCCAAATAATCATTTGGTTAAAACTAATTGTATGCATTTCCCTTAAAAACACCATAAAGACTATAATAAGCCTCCTCAACCATTACTTCTGACCCTCTGTCAGTCTGTGGTGGTGTATTTACCTGCTGAGACTATACCTTCTGCCTGTATTTTCTATTTGTCCCTCTTGTTTTGCTGCGTTTGGGATGTTTCTGAGTGTCGGATTTTGAGCAGTGAGTTTGTACATTCAGTTAATCAATAGCAGCACATGTAGTGGCACAATATGAAAATACAGACTCCAGCTCCACAGCATTCTCTTCTTCCTGCTCCTTTCATTTACTGCACAGTTCTGCCTGAGAGACAAAACTATGGGCAGAGCACACAAATATACACAGACCTCACAGCATATCATCAGTTTTGTGAAGGTATGGATATGTTTATTTGTGTATTTAGAATATAAATATTTCATAGTTAGCAGTAATCAGTCATTTTATTTTCCATAGTTTTCATTCACTCTTTTACTCACAAAAGGCCATTGTTGACCTTTCAGCAGGCCTGGTTAAACATGTCCTGAAACTCCTCGATGACAATGTGTAATGCAGGGCCTGTGTTACTTAACAGTCTGTTTGATTCATTGTCGTAATGTATTGAATCAAACTTGACAAAGTCCCAGAACGACAGCTGACAGACAAGAATCTTGCAGACAATGAAGCTTCTCTACATGTTTTATTGTACTTGGAAAGATGATTAAAACTAGGGCTCTCTCTTTGAGTTCAGCTGGAACAACAGATCACTCAGATTGGTTCAAAACCAGATAAAACTATTCCAACCTAACATCACTACTCTGAATTATCTCTACCAAACATTTGCTAAATGTGTGAAAAACAGTTTCTACAGTTACAGTCATAAACAGAGGCTCTGATCCTGTGGTTGGAATCATCAGATCAGCACGCTGACTCCATGAGGAAGTGTCTTTATGTAGCAGTTACAGCGTCATCCCAGATGTATAATTCAACACACTGTATTGAATACTGAGTCTAACACTGGGAAAAGCAGATTGTTAAATGAAACGTTGGTCTCTCTTTTCCTATAATGCAATGTACTATGAAGGAGGAAATGAAAGGGCAACTCACAACTGACAAGAGTGAGACTCAACACATGGCAGAAGACAGCTGCAGAGACTGTACGTTAGGATAATGGATCATGTCGATGTCTAATGAACACAAGTGTAAATGAGCTACTGTGCAGAATAATTAAATCTTAGAATAATGACAGGCTCCAGTGAATGCCTGTTGATCTTTGGCAGAACACTGAAGGTAAGAGAAAATGAGGAGTGAGAACATGTGCAGCAGAACTACTGTACTTACACTTGGGTCTAATAGTGACCAGGTTTTTACCATAAGGATTCATGCTCAGAAGCACTACTCCTGATTTTAAGAAAATTAGCAAAAGACTAAACACATTCATATGTGTTTCCATCTATTGCTTTTATGCTTCAGTTAGATTTCATGTACAGTAGGAACACACCACCTGAGCTGCTGATTGAGGAGCTGATAGATGTAACCAGAGGCTTTTGATCCAGAATTTCATCTATTTGATCAAAAACCTTGACATGGGCTTTAGATTTGCCGTCTGAACCACTGATCTTTCTCCTTCATTGTAATAGTGTTGTGTCAAACTCAACAGCTGGTACAAGCCTTTGTCTTGCATTTGTTTCTGCAGCTCTTGGTACATGGTGGTGTTTCATTTTGCTCCTTCTATACTCTATAACATTTCTTTGTTTCTTCACTTAATTCACTGAACTAAATTGTTTCCATTACTTGTACATGTTATTAATACACCAACATTCCCATCTTTCTGAAGTGTACAAACTGAACAAAAAACAGGATGGAAACACACCTAGTGACACATTAAACCCGTTTACATATACATTAAATCTCCGATCATTATCCAATTTCTGGATTTATCAGATCATTCAAGTGATAATGTAAATAGTATAATCTGATATGTTTTATCAGATAACAGCAGTAATCTGATAATGAGAGATCAGGTTAACACACCTGGATTTCTCCCTAATAACCTGATGTCTTTGTGTATCTATACCTATTAATCTGAGTTATTCAATTCTTTTACATCTGTGCATGTGTAAAAAAAAAGAAAAAGAAAAAGAAATTGTAGACAACAGAAGTGGCATAGTCACACGTGAGCAGAAGACAATTATGGGATGTTTGAGTCTACCATCACTATATACATGAGTACTCCAAAAGAAATCAGATAATGGATGAATGACACGTTGTAACCAGGGTTTTTGGATTATCGAATTTCTGAAGTGTATGTAACCAGATCTGTCAGTCATCTTCTGAACCACTTTATCCTTGAGAGGGTCGGGGGGTGCTGGGGCCTATGACAGCACCCCCTATATGGGCAAAGGCGGGGTACACTCTGGATGTGTCGCCAGTTCATCACAGGGCTGGCATTTTGAGATGAACAACCAGTCACTCTCACATTCACACCTATGGGCGATTTAGATTAACCGATTAACCTATTGGTGTCTTTGGATGGTGGGAACAGATCTGATTATTACAATTATCTGATTACTCACAGTTATCGGTCTTTTATAGTTTTCTTATAACCTTTAAAAAGGTTATAAGGAAGAGGAAAGCAGTGATTTTTTTTATGCAAATCATGCCAAAAATCTACCAAATGGTTGCTCCAAATTGTACATTTAACCACATCTGATACTTTTAACACTAAACATGTAGAACATATTATAAACAGGAAGATGTTCAATGTGCCACAAAAAATCCACATCTGCCAGTACTGAACCATCACGTTGTGAAATAAACAAACCCATTCCATTGCATGCTTTTTTTTTTTTAACATTCTTTGATATTTTAATGGGTAGCAGTTATAGAGACGGACAACCAATCACTCTCAAATTCACACCTACGGGCAATTTAGATTAACCAGTTAACCTATTAGTGCATGTCTTTGGATGGTGGGAACAGATCTGATTACTACAATTATCTGATTACTCTGTTATCTGATTTTGAAGGTCATGTAAACAGGATCATTAACATAACAAACAAATCCTTGTCCTTTTCTAATTTCTAATGTTCTGAAGCACAGATATTACAAAATACATCTTCCATAAGTAGAAGGTAAATAATCTGTAAATTGTTCTCCTACAGAAAACCGATACCTGTCGAACTAAAAACCACATGATTACGCCCCCGTGGTGTCGAAGTGCTGCTGTCAGTGAACACACCAACAGTCAGTAAGACGATACAAGAGGCTGTTTTCCCTTTTGTGGGCTCAGAGCGCTTCCACAGAAAACCAGTGTCACACACAAAGACATTCATGCTCACGGACAGCAACAGCTGGGTGGACTTACCGCTGGAGCAGTTGGAGCCCCCCCAGCCCGGCTCACACTGGCAGGTGTTGGGGGCCATACAACGGCCGTGAACACAACTCTCAGCACAAAAAGCTGCATGTGAAGAAGACGAAGAGAAGGAAACAAATCAGTACGGATCAGGAGAGTCACCAACAGTTTTACAGTAAATACATGGGGTTCGTACTGAGTTGTCTTATCTATATTTTAGTCAGTTCTGTGCTGAAATGAACTGAAACCAATAAACTTGCAGAGTCACAACATCTTGTTTAAACATTACAGTCACACACCCACATTAACTGTGAAAAGGTTGTCATGAATGTAAGAAGTGTGATTTACTGGGCTGAACCACTGGGCTTCTAATCCTTCAACATTAGACATGGACACATACAGATCTACAGTACATCTTGTTCTGTCTGGATCTATGTGATAATTGTTTTCTTCATATTATCCCAAGTAATTTTTGTTCTTTTTTTTTTACAGTTTTATTTGATTCAACCACCTAACATTGCTTATCATATGAGCCAAATTTGTCCTAGTCTAAAATAAACCTTTACATTTTCCCTTCAGTTGGTTTATTCACAGTTAGTACATCATGATCAGCAGAATCTCTGTTTGGAAAAGCACCATGGAGAATCAGCATGGAAAAAAAGACAGAATGAAAATCTATGCTCTACTGTGGATGGGGCCAGTGGCAAAAAATAACATCTTAGCCACTTAAAAACTGCATCAAATAAACAAAAATCTATGAAAGCATACCTGTTATTACCTCACCCCCCAGGAGGCAAGGGGGTATTGTTTTTGGTTCAATTTATTTTTTTCTTTCAAAGTTAACACTCTAGCAGCAAAACTATTTGTTGAATTCATACCAGATTTTGTTAATTGATTGCCAGTGTCCTAGAATAGCTCTGACTACATTTTGGGAACATTAGGTCAAATTTCAATTTTTTTATGAATTTATAAAATCTTTTTTCCCCATTTACATATAATGGGCGAAATTTCAAATGTCTGTAGCAGCAAAACTATTGGCTGAACTCATACCAAATTGGGTTTATACATTGCCAGTGATGCAGAATAGATGTAGTTACAACCTGGGAAAAGTAAGTCAAAGTTGCAATTTTAATGAATTTTTAAAACTTTTTTCCTCCCATCTACTTATAATAGGCGACATTTCAACTGTCTATAAAACATCAGTTTTGTTTTAATTTACTTCAAACTTGACACATATATAGAGGCAATTGATATGCTGACATCAGCACATGCATAGACATGATGACATCAGCTGGATTGATGCCAAAATAAGCTACAATACATGTGAGGGGTGGGGTTTGTTATACCTGGCACCATTTGTTTACTATATTTTCACCTTCATATTGACATCACTTTCTTCAAAGCCACCAGACTCTTTTGACAGAAACAGTCATTTTAACTCACAGAACACAGGACTTGCTTCTTCACCAACCTAACCCATAAAGACCCAAACATCCACCACTGATCAAAACCATCCACTGAACTAAACTGTTGATCCACTAATTCTATAAATCCATGTAAATAATTGATGTAAAATTTTATGGTCATCAGATATGACCCATTTGGATGTTCAGAGGCTCTGTAGTGGACATGGAAACACCGTCATCTTCTACAACATTGATTCATCAGTAAAACCCATGGAACTGGATCAATGACAGTGGATGGAGACACTTGGTTTATGTTCAGTTTGATGATAGATTTGCTTATAAAGTCATTTCTTCTTCAGTTTTCTCTGTTTTGATTTAATAACCTTTGACTTAACGCTGAGTGTTTATGAACAGCTATATTATCAATCAATTAAACACAGGAAAATAGATGATTTTCACTGAAAAAAATGCAAAATTCAGATGATAATATTATGATAAATGGTGATAAATCACTAAGTAAAGGTTAAATAGAGAGAAAAATTCATTTGGGAACTGACACAAAAGTCACACTAAGTCCTTATGGGTTAGTATGTTAGAGTCTGCATGTGTTTTCCATCCAAATCCTATGATGTTTACACCACTCAGCATCCAAAGGCAGGATTTACAACATCAACACTTTCAACAATGATGGAAGGAAAACTCAAAGACAGACTGGATATTAATGATCCAAGGCTGAAGGATTAACATGATAAAATGAAAACATTAAACCACTCCAACATCCATTAGATATGTGAAACTTTAATTTTGCAAGTTTACACTCTGACACAGGCTTGGATTAAAACATATGATTCAATCACATATTGCACCATGTGTTAGAAGGAACTGGGTGACTATTTTTATAATCAGTGAACTTAGAAGATCTGTAAAAGTGATGAAAACATTATAAATATTTCATATGCTTGACATTGATTGTTCTTTAGGTGGACATGATTTTAAGTGGCTGAATACTTTTTTTTTTTTTTTTTTAATGTATCTCCAAACTTGGATTGGTTTGATCATAATCTACAATACACTGACTATAGATAAGTACACCATTTTGTATAACCTCACTGAAAATATTCCAAACTAATTCTTTGAGGCAAATTACACACATAAAAAGGTTATAAGGAAGAGGAAGGTAGTGATTTTTTGAAGCAAATCATGCCAAAAATCTACCAAATGATTGCTCCAAATTATACATTTAACCACATCTGATACTTTTAACACTAAACATGAAGAACAAATTATAAACAGGAAGATGTTCAATGTGCCACAAAAAATCCACATCTGCCAGTACTGAACCATCACGCTGTGAAATAAACAAACCCATTCCATTTCATTAACCATGCTTTTTAACATTCTTTGATAGTTTAATGTGTAGCAGTTTTTGGACAGACACTGTTCTAAATTTAACTGATTTGATCTGGCAATTTGATATTCTTTCAATCTGAATCCCATGTGGAAATGCCACATTGCCTGGAGCGTTTGGCCAGTCGTCCGTCCTCCAGTAAATGAGCAGGAACTCAGTGGCTTCTCAGGGCAGCATGTGATGCACTAGTGCCTGACAACAACAAGGGCTTTTCACACCAAAATAAATTCCCCTTCTTTATTCCTGGGGTTATCACTCCCCCTAAATGAATCAGAGAGCGGTTTCAACTCATTCATTATATTAGGACTTTTTTGTCACCAACTACTTTCCGTGGAATAACAATAGGCTGTGTGTTAACACAATTCTGTCTTTTACTGTCACTGTCCTTAAAACAGTTGTTGTTTTTTTCCAGTGGCCACTAGGCTCCACACCTGTTCCTGCCTACTGGATACTGACAAAGGGTGTTGGGGGAGTAGAGGGGGTGGAGGAGGTGTATTAACCCTCATGGGTAACTGAGGTCACTGCAGAATAACATGCTGCCCCATTATCGCCTACCAATGAAGAAGAAATGGTTTGTTTGTGCAGTATGTGATTTATTATAGGCCTGTGCTTGTGTGTATTCTAAAAGGATGGACATTGTAAATGAGCTTAGATTATAAATGGTATGCTCTCTATGCTAAGTATCTGTCCCAATATGAATAAACGTGACAGAAATAAAAGTAATAGCATTCACTTTGGACATGGTATCATCAAATAAATCTTGTTTTATTGTTAATTTATTGTTGCTGGTGCAATATAGTGACCTGTGAAGGTAAGGAAGGTTTATCATTTCATATTATCCTACATGTGTTTTTTTGTAAAGATAAAGTGTAGGAAAGGGAAGTGAACATGACAGAGAACAGTGATTTTGAAAACAAATTCTTTGTATGAAAGTCTCATATAAAAGAGGGAAACAATCAAATAAATACCATGTACAGAACAATAACTGTACTGTGATATATAAAATACCTGTGATATGAAATTCTACATATGATACTTTTGCACACACTAAACTTTAACCAATGTTCGCTGATGTTTTGCTTCACTGACATGTGTTATGAATCTCCATAGCAACCACACAAACACAGAAACAGATACGAAAATACATTTATCTGATCTCAGTCTCTAAGGCCCATAAATCCATGAATGGGACGCTACGGCAGACAAGTCAATGCACAGCGAGCGGTTGACACTCTCAGTAATTCTTCATATATTTTTTTAGTTTATTCCCCTATGACCTGATGTTTTCAAAAAGTATTCCTTCACTTCATTAGTCTGGTTGTCAAACAGTATCAACTAGAGATGAGCATCTCTACCTCTGAGGCTCATGTGATGCACATCTTTATGCTTCGCCAACATTATGATACATCAAAGATACATAAAAGTTCTCCACGGATGCACTATGATACTATCCACCTCTACTACAGTTCAGCAGGACTGGACTGACACAGTGTGATTTGATTTGACATAAAGGATATGATACAGAATTCAATGGCAATTTACTATAGCTGATAGTCGAAACTAATATTGGGTCAAAACACAGTAATGTCAGAGAGTGAACTTTAATTGATTGCCATTCCAACATTTATTTCAATATGAAGCAGCTCCTTGTTTTGAATAATCCCTTATGGTCCAAGTCAAGTAAAAATGAATTTAAAAGTAAAAATGTAGGTCATTTAGCAACACTAATCTGTCAAATTGTCTCTAAAATGTCCCGTCAGAGAGATTTTGAATACTGTGTTTTGACCCTTTTATATCTTCTGTTTTTGCTATTTATCCCACTTTTGTGCCACTGTTTGGTGAGTAAATCGACACAGGCAGGAAAAGAAAATAATTTTTACACCATATAATTATTTCCCTGGTACTGCACCTCAGTATCTCATTATTTTTGCTGCTTCTTTTGGCTTCTAAAAACAATTTGGTGCTTTTACAAACCTTTTTCAACAAAAATGATTTCTCTGAAAAAAGATCAAATAGAACAAATTAAAACCAGACCTGATCTTAAACAACTGCTTTCATGTTCAGTCTGCACTTACACATTTATAACACCCCTCAGTCTCAGTGCCAAACCAAAGCAGACACATGTTAGAAACAGTTTTCCAGGTAAACTCAGTGTGTGGCAGTATTTTCTTCCTACTTCCTGTAGTTGAAGGGGTGAGTCTGTGTGTACATGTACTCACGTGCACAGATCTCTCCACTCTCGAAGAAACCTGGGCAGCACTGGGACTTCCTCCTGTACATGGTCTTCTCTCCTCTGCGATAGGCCGTCCGATAGCTCACCCTTCACACAGACAGGAAGTGACATCACACACAGGATTACACACATATGCAGGATATATTGGTCACCTCAGCCTGTTGCTGTGATACAGCAACATGTCCAGTTTTGTCCAATATGGCGGCGACCTTAACGCAGGTTCATCACGTCATCATTGTTCATTAATGCCATGTTGTCTTACTGTATTTTTTTGTTTACAATTTTTACTATTATGTTGCTGTTTTATTTTATGTAATATGCTGCGTGTTTTGAGGAGATATAATTTCATTGTGAGAAACTACAATGACAAAAAGTTCCTTATTTCCTTATCCACAATACATGTATCATATTTGTCTCTAGTTGGTCTGTGCAGTAGTGTATTTCTAGGGTCGTCTAATTACATAAAAATTCTATACACACTTCAAAATGACATAGATTTACAGTAGTGTGGAAAAGACTTATTCCACCAAAAGATTTTTTGATTTTGCAGAGTTGAAATGAACATACATATTTATTTCTCCTTGTTTCTTCAGCTACAACAACAAAATACAAGGAATATGTGCCCAGCCTTAAAAGACACACAAAAACTGAACTAAATGTGTCCTAAAGTTTGAAGTCACCATTTAATGTGACCCCTGACCCAATGACAGAAAGCAACACAAACAATTAAAAACATCTGACATGTGTTAAATGAAACCTAGTATACAACATCAGAAAATTAATGCCATAAATCTCATATTGTCTGAACAATATACTTACATACTTCATATGTCTCTGGATAGGATCTTAATACAGAGATTGACAAATGCATGTGTGGTAATTACAACTTTACAAAACCAACAAACCTAATGTTGGACCAGGACTTTTGCACAGAACTGTAGGTCATATAAATGTAATCATGACATGAGATCTTTAAGTGTAAAGTTAAAATATTAACACTGACTACATGGAGCTGTTTTAGTGTTGTTGTATTGGATCAGCATTGCCTTTTGAAACCTGTATTTAGCTCAGCACATATGGAAAACAGCCAGAGACAAAGATACACAATAAAAAGTATAGAACAACTGGGTAAAATGATGAAACCTTAAGAAAGCAGTCATTGAAACAGAAACAAATAAATCAGCAAAAACAGCTAGAAGTAAAATGTGATCAATGTGCCCCAAAGACAATCACTTAGTGAGTATAAACTCTTATCTAGAATTTATTGTGAGTTTTATGAAGAGCAGAGCTCTGTCATAAATCCATAACTCTGGAGTTTCATTGCTATGACACTTCCTGTCAAATGCAAACCATAAAAACTTAAAGTATGGATGATTATTCATTTGTTTGTTTGTTTTGAAGCCCTTTTTCTGTAACAGTGTAATTAATTTCATGACATTCTACTGATTTTTGGATCATTTATGTTTTGTTTAAATTGTTGACTGGAGGAACTGATCAATACTGATCAAATGGAGAGGAAAAACACTTCAAATCAATTAAAGAATCGAAATACCTGAGACTGGAAAATACGTTTAATTACTATTATGACAATTATGCCTAATGTTACTAATTTGGGGCGGCACGGTGGTGCAGTGGGTAGCACTCGTGCCTCACAGCAAGAAGGTCCTGGGTTCGATTCCAACACC
>JAPQRP010000005.1:44630855-44652333 GCA_037367295.1 Apogon hyalosoma | reverse complement strand
TGGATGGATGGATGGATGGATGGATGGATGGATGGATGGATGGATGGATGGATGGATGGATGGATGGATGAAAACAGAATAGTGTTCTATAGAAGAGTATTTGAATGTTGACTTCACCACATGTGAAATGTAAAGGAAACCCCTCAGTTGTAAAATATGTATTAAGGTAAAAACTATGTAAAAGAAACTTTCAGAGGCTGTTTTGACAGTGAAAGACTTAACAAAAATCTACATCTATGATAACTTGTGACATAATTTTGTAAGTTGTAGCAATAATACATTAAGTTTTTAAAATAAAGTGATCATTGACACTTTTTTCTGAGACCTTAACAGTCTCAGGCTCAGTTAACACAACAAGCATCCAATGGAAGGGCTAAGGTTTGTTTACGTGAATCCTAATTTACACAAACTGTTTGCTTTTCTGTACATGGAGTCAACATATGGAACTCTTTACCTCCACAACTCAAAGTGAAATCATGTTATTCATGACAATAAGACTGATACAGTTTCTTGTAAACTGACAATTCAATATTACATGTTGCAGTTAAGAGTACATAAAAGCTAGTGCGTTAATAGAGAGACTGGAATGGTTTTGTACGAGTAACACATTTTAAATGGCAAACTAAAAGTAACTAATAAATGCCAAAAGAGTTCAACCAATCAGTGATTAAAAAAAAAATGGAAAACAACAGCTGAAATAATTGCACCTCAATAGTCACTGTAAGATTAAGTGATAAATTGAGTGTATGATACTTGAATAAAAAAAATTGCACTAAACTTTACAGAAGTTGATACTGTGCCTTTATATACACTGAGCAAAAATATAAATGCGCATCAGGTGTTGCACAATATATTAAAGTGCACACACTTTATTTTGTTGATCAGTGTGGTACAGATTACTGTCCGTGGCATTCAGGGACATTCATGTGGACACGGTGGGGGCCGGTTGAAAGAAATCACCATTCAATATCTTGTGTGTCCACTATTGGCTTCCCGTAGAGCGACACGTCGTCTTCTCATCGAGTTGACAATATTGTCAATTGTGGCTCGTGGAATGTTATTCCACTCCTCGTTGAGGGCTACATGGAGCTATGGGATGTTATCTGGAACCGTTCTCGCATGATTTGTGACATCTGTGGCATGGTGACATCTGAAGAAATGTGACATTTTGAGGTGTCCTTTTATTGTCTTCAGTATAAGGAGTGCTTGAATACTGTTAACGCTGTTTGAGCAGCATCTGGACATGACACAGCTGTGCTATAGGTGGAGTCACTGGATCACTGAGGAAGTGCTCACTAGCAAAGATGGACACAAAGTTTGTTTACAAATCAAGAGAATTAACCTTGTTTAACAATTATAACACATCATGAGCGCATTCAGGGCCACACGTCTCATGTTACACAAATATTGTACATGGTGCATTTATATTTTTGCTCAGTGTATAGAGATTATCTCTATACAGAGTTTCTTTTGTCTTATTTTACTTTTCTAATTTTTTTTTTTATTATATCTTTTATTTATAATTTACTAGAGAAACAATATCTACCGACAAATAATTCGTTGTTTGTATTTACATACTTAGCAATTAAAGATGATTCTGATTCTTAGTGACATCTAGTGGTAAATTTGAAGACTGCAACAACCTGAATACTCCCCTAACCATCCTTTACGATGGCCACAAAAAACATGACCATTTTTTTCTTTTGGTTTATGGATGTTTTGTTTGCTCTGGGCTGTCTTGTCATATAACTATTCTCCGTGGTTCAGATTCAGACATAATGGCTGATGATAATGCACCTTAACGCTGAATGTCTCCACTCTATTCTGAGAAACATGGCAGGCATAAACAGCTGATTATAATTCAAGGAAAATTATACTGTTCCTTCTTTTGTGTGATTATACACTTATGACATCACAGGGTTCCCACTCTTTCCCTGAAATAATTTTCCAGGACTTTTCCAGGACATTTTCAGCCACTACAGATACCAGTTATCACATCATACACTAATCCATCCACCTGTCCCCCTCATTCTTTGGAAGTGTTCTTTTCTACAGTTGTAACTTGCATTTACCCAGATTGTTTCTATGTTTATTACTCAGACATTTGATGTGCAGTCTACGGCTATAATTTATCTATGAAATATAATTATGACAAATGTATCACAGAATAATCCAAACACACCCACAGATTACAGCGGAGCACTTCATTAGCCTGACAAACTGGAGTTACAATGTTCAACTGGATAATTCCCAACTCAACTTCCTCTTCTCTCTTACTTTCTCTCCTGCACTTCCTCTAAAAATATTTGTATATTTTCAATAAATCACTGAAAAACTATTTCCTTTGTTTTATCTCAGTTTAGGCACACAAGGTCACAAGGCAGAGGGAGGATAAATACTCTTCCAGGATAACTTAACCGTTTCCGGACATTTGACCTTTTTTCTCATTTTCCATATGTTTTCCATGACTAGAACATTGGTCAATCATTTTCCAGGTTTTCCAGGATACGTGGGAACCCTGCATCATCATTATCAATATTATTTTTAATTTCTACTATTAGATCTCCTGAATCTTACACACTGGATCATATGAGGAGAGTTTAGCAGGTCAGTAAAGGGATACTTGAGTTTATCTGATTGTGCTCTGGGGGTAAACAAGACAGAGCAGATTGGAAATCTCTCATATAAATTTTCAGTCTTGTTCAAACTTTTATGGATTGGGAGCCGAACTGCAAAAATGTCACTGGTGAATATTGTGTGTTAATGCTAACTGTAGTGAAGGCAGCTCGTAAAGTCTTGTCTTTCTCGTCCATCAGTCTTCAGTCTAATAACAACACAGAGGGAGGCTCTGAGTGCGTACGCAGCTGTTTCCTCAGATTAGACAGTGAAAGGCAATATATCTGGGAAATCTGCCTGCACCTTTGTTCTTTTACATCTCTCTTAATGGATTTCCAAGCTTTCTTTTAATTTGGAAATCAGCCAAGAGCTTTTCTCCATCACAGTTTTTTCACACCAAAGTGACATGACACTGCGACAAGTTCATAATGCTTGGTCACATGACACGTAGAGTATGACTGATTAAGATTTGATAAGCAGTATCTCTAATATACACATCCGTAGTCAAATAATCCAGATCACATATTTACCTGTTCAGTTTGGAGCCTTTAACGTCTTTCATTTTACCTTCCACTAAAATATAACAGGTGATAACTCCCCAATGTTGTGATGCTCAAGGATCACAGAGAAACATATACTACATCATAAACTGTCCAATTTATCACAGTTTGATGGTTAATGGCAAGTTCAGTGATGTTATTAGATGGAAAATAGTATTCAAGAATCATGGCTGGACTGTATAATATCATGTCTGTTGCATCTATGTTTAAAAGCTTCATCCTTAACCATGACAATGTAATACAAAGAGGAGAAAAATATTAAATATGGCTTGAACATCTTAGATTGAAAAGAATGTTTCAAATACAAGGAAAAATGTGTTTCAGAGTCAAATGTATTTGTCTGTTTTATGGCTGTTGAACACTTCACAATGATGTATATGGTAGTAGACATCATCTGTTCTTAGGGTTAGGGTAGGAAGTAAAATGGCTAAAATGGTTTTTGGCTCCATCTCTGAATGTGTTCATGGACACAAACTGTATAAACGGGCAAAGTTTCATGCTTTTATGAACTCATGAAGTGAACATAGTGAACATCATTTTCCCAGCAGTTGGACTCACTGACCTCTCCCAGTGGCTGCAGACGTTGGGATCTTCCAGGTTGAGGGAGGAAGTGATGCAAGGCAGGAAGCAGAAGGCCACAGCCAATAGGATCGTCCTGTGGCACCACAGTGACACGGCCATTTCAGCCAGAGCTGCACCTGCAGACGGAGAAGAATCAGGAGGGACACCAGTTATCTTTTGTACAGGATCATAAAAGACACCCCCCCCTTCCCCGAGAAGAGATAACAGACTGTGTAACAGCTTCATGTCTTCATATTACACATTCTCCTTGAAAACCACCAACTTTACATACGCTGAAATACATCTTTTGTATGAAACATACATTACAGCAGTGGTTCTCAACCTGAAGTCCCAGAGATCACGGTTGAAGGGGGGGAGGGGCACGAGGCATTTTCTGCATTGAGGTTACAAGTTGTAAAACTTATATTTGTGCACGTCAAAGAAAAAATACATGTACACCCAAATAGATCATCAAAAATCTGTGTGAAACCACTCAAAACACATTTTGTCTGCATTTAAAAATATCCAGCTATTTAGTAGCTACACTCTTTTGGCCTCTGAAACTTTGTGACCTTTGTGACAGCCAAAGCAACAGTCTCTTCAGGTCAGATAGTTAATTTATCTGTTTTTTCCCCTGTTGTTAGTGAATCATCATATGTATAAAACGCCTGAAAAAATATATATAATAAAAAATATGAAATATCTGAGAAAAGTAAAAATGCAGATGACTCAGTATCAAAACAGAAAGTAAGGCACTGTCTGGAGAGTTATCTTAACTTTGGTTTTATTGAAGGACAGGACAGTTTCTGCATAGGATTGGAGGGGTTTGTGTTAATGTGTAGATATGCACTGAATACGGAGTGAGTACACCCTACTATGAAATACATAGTCTCACTTTTTTAATCAAAACTGTCCCATAATCAGCATCACTATATATTTTTCTACAATTTTTGTAGTAATTGTTGAAATATTGATCAAGTATTAATCTCTTCAGTTTTGTATGTGGTCTCCTGTGAAAATAAAGCCCACTCATGTATGTAGGCATATGAAAACTTGGTAAAAACAAAAAAGTTATAGTTAGCTGGACTTTGGAGATTTTCCTTTCACAAAATAATAAAATCAAACATATAAACTGTATATTGTGTAAATTATGTAAATTACACCCTGGCCTGTTAGCATAACTTAGCATTATTAGCTAATTAAAAAAATCAAATAATAAATTAATAAATAAAGTCTCACGGTTCCTAATGTGCTAAGTGCTCATTGCAGTGTGTATTAGTTCAGAGGCTGAATTTTCCTACAGGATGATAAAGTGATCCTATCATCTTGAATATTATTACATTATACAGACTTAGACTCAGCTATTCGACTAATTACTGTTTTTATATATTATGTGAAGCCCAGATTAATGTTAGCAACAGCATATGATAATATTTAGCTGCTCAAAGGCACTGGTTAACAACATATTTCACATAGCACCATAGCATTAGCTGGTCTGTGCTGTTAGCTGTATTGGCTATTTTAAAAAGTTAAACAAGAATCATTCAGTTTTCATTCAGACCACATATACAATGTTTTGTGAACAAACTGTGACTGCAATTACTGTAAAAAAAAAAAAAAAAAGAAAAAAAAAGCACCAGTTATTACTCATTAGAAGGTATTTTTTAAAGGACATACATTTAGCATTCAGTATGTATCTGTACTGTATGTACAGTAAAACCATTCATACAGTTTGTGACCAGTATGAATCCAGATTTTCCAGACTTTACAGTTTGCTGACTGCTTTCACCACACATTACTCATACACTCAGTCAAAGGGAACCTTCAATTTCCAAAATGGTGCCTTTAGCTTGGAAACATAAATGTTTGATTAAAACAAATCATCGCAACTTATCTTTATTTAACGCAGTTCAATTTTCAAATTGACTGGCATGAAACCACAAACATGGAAGATATTCGGTTCTCTGTGACAGCTCTGGTACTTGTTTACCACAATGACAGAACTCAGTAAAAGATTGTCGGGTCCACAGAGCTTCAGTGTTATTTAGGTATTTCAAAGCCTTTTATAATGATAAGGAAGACCTGCAAGGCAAAAACAGACCCAGTCTGTGGACAATTCCAAAGTTTGATAAGAAAACAGTTTCACTTAAAGAAAGACATCAGCATTGTGGCACTGAACTGACCCAGATAAACTCATACAGAATAGAAATATTATTGAAATGGTGACATTCAGCATGTCTTAGTGCATAATGTTATAAATAATTTGCCTTACATTTTTCACTTAACACAAAGCTTGTCTGTGTCACATACTTGTAAATATATGAGTGCATCCTCTAGAACAGAAATCTTTAAATCTAAGAGTTGCTATTATAAACTGTGTTTACTCATTGTCTATTTCTAGGCAGTAAATAAGATATGTTGGTTACTCTGTGGTTTTTACTCACGAACTGGAAAGCTCTCATTTATACCCAGTTTGTGGTGGTAGAGAATTGCTCTTGCATGTCTTACCAAACAGATACTGTATGCCAACACTAAAATATGACTTACTGTAGGGAAGAGCGCTGTAAAATGCTGCGGGGTTCATTAGGGTAGTTAATAGTATTCATCATCATTACACAAAAAAATCCTCCTGCTCCTGCAGCTTTATTGTGTTATTATATATATATAATACATAATAATACAGTAATGACATACATTCAGGTTAAATTCATCACTACGAGCAGATGATTTTTATAACTCAACATCATCAATGTTCAGTCGGTTTGGATGGATGGATGGATGGATGGATGGATGGATGGATGGATGGATGGATGGATGGATGGATGGACGGACGGACGGATGGAAGCCTTAAAACACTAAGTTTCCTAAAATCATAATTTCCTTAAAATGTCATTCTAAATAATAAAATGACAAAATAAATATACAGTCATATGAAAATAGTTTAAAGAAGAGAGTATATTGAGTATATTGATTGCATTTTTCTTAGAGCTAGTTATCATGAGGTTTATTGACCTTGAACTGCTGTGAGTGGTGAGAATATTTTATTCCTGTGAAAAATTTACAATATCTCCAATTCAGAGTGGCATGTGGCATGGGTTTTTCCCATTCATGACATGAATGCAGCATTATCCTGAATGTCTTTGAATGTTGGCAGCTTCTCTGTGTATTTTCTTAAGCACAAATCAATCTGTGGACACTTTAAAGCTGTCATCTCCTTCTGCCTTTTTCTGGTTTATGGATCGGCTTAACAATCCCAGCTCCCCATTTGCATCTGTTTTCTGCAAATTTTCATTAAGAGAAAATTACTTCAAAGTGCAGCAGTAAACATAATTTTAGGTATGAAAAGACCCAAAATGCATATTTTTTCTTCAGTACAAGTTTTGCTTCTTGTTCTTCTTTATCCACTCTCAATATAGTTACATAAGCTATTTTATTTGCAAGCATTAAAAACTCAGACACATAAAAATGACCCCAATGGAAAGGGATGTTACACTATGAATAAAAAATAGAATCCATCCCTTACCATAATTCATGCTAAGAATTTATCATGTGCAAAACAAAACATATGCAAGTAAAATCCTCACTGAAATAAAAAAAAAAAGGCTTTTATCGAGTGTCCAGGCCAAGAGAGCAGCATAGATGTTATTACAACTAGAAATAAAGACTCAACAACTCTCACACAAAGCCAATGAATAAATACAATATCCAGTTATATATAATAAAATATGATCAAGATAAGTAAAACACAAGTTCTTTCAAAAGGATTCAAGATGGACTTATATTTCCACAAATAAATAACCTCAGACAGTTTATGGTGTTTCTGTAAATTCTTCCAGGAAGAACGAGCAGCATTTACAGTGTGTGAAGCCTAAATTAGCTGTTCATGCTATATCGTATTTATATACAATATACCACTGTAGGTTCACACAATGACATTCCCTTATGTTCCCTGTGTTAGTTTAGTTTACACTCTGCTGTCTATTAATAAGCTATGAGGAAAGAAATGGCTTGCTAAGTGTTTTTAAAAGCACATGCCTTTCTGTTGTGACTTTATTGACGCTAATGTTGGTCTATTTTGGGTTGGTTTCCTCTGGTTCCTTGTTGGAATGTCCAGTAATGAGAGAGAAAACAGTTTTACGGTCGTGTGATGACATGAACACTCAGCACACACTCTAAATTAAGACACGTAATCTCACCCATTAAACTGTCATTCATTAATTTTATGAGAGATATTAGGTTTTATTTAGCTCAAACTGCTAGCACCGTCGGTAAAACCACACTAACCACATCCTGACAACATTTTTTTTTTCTCTAAAAATAACAAATCTTTTCAAAACATTCTTCATCATCAATGACAAACTCATTTTAATCCCTGAAAATGTTGCTGTGAAAGTTACTGGCTGTGTGTGGACATGGAGCAGAGCAGCAGAAAAAGCCCAGGCCCTGGTCCTCAGTGTTTGCCTGAACCATTCAGCAGAGCTCATGCCTTCTCAGAGAATGGCCAAACAAAGCATCCTGAGCATCAGTAGTCCTGTCACATCACCTGTGTTGACTTCATCAGGGACACAGAAGACCGGAAGAAAACAAAAAAGGAAATGAGACACAAAAAGCAGCTCAGACCCGTGTATTTACAAGCTTTTTTCTCATCTTTCTCTCTGCTTATTTGTTTCAGTTTGCATAATTGTGTGCAGCTATGACCCAAAGTATGCTTTTATGTTGTTATATTTAAGACCTTGAATGTGTTTTTTTCCTTCATTCCAAAAAGCCACTGGTTTCATTTCCTTTACCATGTAAAAAAAATCACAGTGTTTACTCCATGATAACACACTGATCTATGTAAGGCCTTATGAAACGTGTTTTACTCATCAGACTCCATCCTTTAACCCTATTTCACACCATCTTAACCTTTGACCCACTGCATAACCTCAACCCAAATGAGTCCTAAATCTAAATGTTCATCTCTGCAACAACACTTTGAATATCACTGCAGAGAACATTACATAAAGGGAAGACAAACTTTAATACAAGAGTTTTATAGTCACTTACATGCTAATACTTGAACCCCTGATAGAGCTATTGTTACCAAACTATTTGAGTAAGTAGTAGTTATGTGTGTTTAAAGTGTTATATGGAGTACTGATTTTCCAAACTCTCAAGCAGTTGCGTACCAGTACACACGACTACAAAAACCTCTAATGAATCAATGCCATGTGTCCACAGACTGTATCACACTGAATAAAGTATGACGCTCATTGTTTACACACATCTGTATTATGGTATCATCACGTTTTCTTCTTCAAACTAAAACTCATAGATGCTTATTTTGACAGTTAGTAAAAATATCATTGTGTCTTATGATCATCATGTGCTGCATCAGCTGATAGTTTACATTATAGCTCTGTTAGCTTAGCTCTATTTTTAGGCAGAAAACAGTCACAGTAAAACCATAAATCACCTCTGTTTGCTGTATGGTTTGTGTTGTCAGAAGCTGAATTAAAGATCTGTTTGGAATCAAACAAACAAGGTCAGAATTGTCACAGTTTAGTCTGAACCACAGATCAATAAACAGCAACTTAGCAAAGATAATAACATCCCATTATAATTTTATACCTTCATAAGCTCAATAATCAAATTCATCCATGTAGAAGAAACGCTGCCATTTCAGCATCAAACTCCATTCTTTTTATTTAGAGCTGTGTCCAGTGGAGAAAACAACAACAGTGCTTCAAGCTTTTCACACTTTGTCACTGACTTTGATTCTAAAAGTTGTTTCTTAACAGTTCGCAAACAATCTGGTCACTTTTTGATGCTTAGGTCAAAGACCCCGAGGTGTTAGTTTTGTTCACCATGGGAGACCGGCAGAGTGACTCACTACTCCCTCTAGTGGTTACATAAATCCACCAACCCAACGGTTTAAATAAATTCAGTTCATGTCTCTTCCAATCCAATACATTGGCATCTTTGGCAGAACTTCACAGCTCTTTATTTTAAACACTGTAATGATACTGATAGTAATGGTACTGAAGATTTTAAAGGAGAAATACTACATTTAATGTCATCTGACCTGTCTGTCAGTTAGTTATGTAAACATCAAGGTTACAGTATTATGTTACACTAGCGCGTTGACCTGTAGGAATCCATGGGTTCTAGAAGCAGTAGAGGTGATCAAACGGGGAGCTGAGTTAAGTTTACTGGTGTAACACATAGATTAGGAAGAAATAGAATGGCCCTCATTTTGTTTTGTATTGACATCAACATGGACCATAGAGTTTTACACAGGACTGAACATGACAGTTTACTGAATTGCACTATTCCCAGTAGCACATGAAAGCAGCATAACACTATTTTTTCACCAGTCTGATCCTTGACCCAAAATACTTAAGTACTCCAAAAGGCAAAGACTAGTTCTCTCCAGTTTTTCAGTTATAAAGCAGACACACACAGACGCACACACACAGAGGCCACTTAACTTTTATAATACAGATTACACACTCACTGTTTTTCTTTAGTTTTTCAGATGATGGTCACAAAGCTTTAGTCTTGGTAGTCATGATAATCCCACCCCTGGACCCTGATGTACAATAAGCAGCTCTAGACCAGCAAAGTGTTGATGCCACGTTTGAACCATTCTTCATTATTCATTGGCAGTTGAAATGCACAGAAATCATTCAAGATTTGACTCCAGCTCAAACTCAGTCTTTGAACAGCCTTGGTGGGAAACGGGCATATGTGTGGCTGTAAATACCAGTTGCGTGGATAGACATAATTAATTGTGTTATGCTTAGGGAAAATGGTGTTGTGGCCCTATGTTTGTGTGGTGCATTATTTCCACTTGGAGAACATTCCTAAAACAAACTGTGAAATTGAGACTGATCTGGATGCTAAAGAAGGTTATAAAGTGTAATATAAATGTATGATCTAAATCTCCCGTGGATTTGTTAACGTGTCCACAGTTAGTGTGTCTGGTCTCCTTCCTCCTGTGATGAACACAGCTGGTCACCACAGCACAGGATACGATCACTTTATTACTCCAGCTGCTTGATGAATCTCTCAATGCTAGCAAGTGAGCTAAAAAGGCGCCTTCTGGCTGGTCTTCTTTCAAAAACTTTTGTTGGTGGTGGAAGTCTGCAAGATGTCTCCAGTGGCTATTTGCCTGCTGACAGTGTGTCTGTGCAGGCAGTTTATGGGCGAGCAGGGCCAGCCCTCTCTGGTTTCACTGAGGGCACAGCTGCAGCCACCAACGCCGAAACCCTCCCCACCCCAAGACAACTGCACTGCTGCACAAACAAGGGCCATGCTGTGTGTGTGAAAGGGCTCCAGACACACAACTCCTAATGGAGCGGATTAGGCCGGGCTGCACAACTTTGATACACTGTTGCAGGCAGCACAGTATTGACGCCTCTCTGTCCTCTCACAAAGCATTGCCAGGAACCAAGACCTGGCGTCTGAAGTCCCTCCAGGACCAGACAAAGGCTGCACTGAGGCCACCGCTCAGAATCTATTTGCTCTAAATCAGTTTCTGAGGATTTTCTTTAATGTAGAGATGATGCATCTAAATATCTCTTTACTGCCTAAATGTATTTACAATTCTAGAAAAGAAATTATGTATGGAGATTGTTAATTTGAATATAGCACCTACAATAACTATGATGCAAACCAGTAACATTAGGCATAATTGTCATAATAGCAATTAAAAATATTTTCCAATCTCAGGTATGTAGAACTTCACACACAGGGATCATCGATAACCAGGTAATGCGTGTACATTCATAAAGAGT
Source organism: Apogon hyalosoma (assembly GCA_037367295.1). NCBI lineage: Eukaryota > Metazoa > Chordata > Actinopteri > Kurtiformes > Apogonidae > Apogon > Apogon hyalosoma. Next base: position 44,640,818 of record JAPQRP010000005.1, on the reverse strand, counting down.
GCAGAGACTCATTAGAAAATCAGTGGAATACTTGAGGTGAATTCACAGAAATAGTCTAAAATGGGTTAAAGCTAAATCTTTAGGACTGTGTAATTCTTTCAGCTAGTTCTGTGGTAAATGGGCAAATTCTCAGTATCTGTAAATGCTTTAGTGTTTAAGGTTTTTTAGGTCAACATGTGACTTGTTTGTGTATTAGTGGAGCTCATGGTTATAACATGACTCTGCTTCAAGCACATATTGATGTAAAGTATTTCCATAGATGTAAATGGTACAATGAAACACAATCTAGAATGGAGGATGAACCATTTTCTAAATGTGCTGTGAGGAGTAATTACTCGATAACAACTGGATTAAAGTTACTAACACTGTGGGTTTAGGGCAGTGTGGGTATGTCAGTACATGCAGGACTGATGTAACACAGAACTCTGCAGATCTAGTCGTTGCTGTAATGGTTAGCGTTCGGATTAAGGCATTTCTATTCTCACATAGCCAGACCTTTCTCCACACTTCGTTAGCACGGGGCTGTCACTAAAGAAAACTCTGGCTGAATCCACTACCATTCCAGGACAGAGGAAAAAAAGCTCATTACTTTAAAACAATTACAATCGTCTTTGGTGGCGTAAAGCCAAGGATACAGCTTAGCGCCACCAAAGACGGTGTCTTTGCAGAGCGTGGAAGAGTGTCAGGAAACTTCAGTCTTGTCTTTAAAATGGCTGAATTAATGCAAAAGAAAACAACAAACCACAAAGAACCAAGAAGACCTGTCTGACTGAACAATGCAAATGTTCCTGTGTATAGCTGCTGCCTCAGAGGTTGTCACTAGGGAGACTCTGACACCATAACACACAGACAGTATTAGAGAGGTGAATGCAGGCTGAAACTGTTGCCCAATAGGATTATTCCAACAGACCACTTCCTGTGAGCCTGACCAACACATTCCAACACAAACTCCTACTGGAATTTGATGGTGTTGATATCAACACACCAGTATGTCCAAAAAAGTGAAAACAAGACTCAAATTACAAACAAATCTCAACCTAACATACACTGATTTCATCCTTCGTGTTCAAGCTGAGATACAAGCACTACACACACTAAAACTGATATAGACCATAAATACCTGAAAACTGTCACGTATGAAAACTACAATTACTGTGCTTTAAACCCAGAGTAGAGTCAATGCTGCAACTAACAACAGTAGGGAATTAATAGACAGGTTATTTTCTCTAGTTATTAATTCATTGTTTGGTCTGTAAAATTACTGGAAATGGAGGAAAATATCCAAAGCTCAAGATGATCAAGGTTCAGAATATCTTCATTAACACAGATGAGCGATTAGATTTATAGCCAGCAGTAAATAAAACAAACAACAGCAACCAATATCAGTCGTGCATCCAACAACAATGAACACAGAAACAATTCCAAATGTCAAAGCTCAAGATGATGAATGGATTATTTTGTTCACAACACAAAGATATTCAGTTTCCTATATATAGAAGAGGAAATAAACCAGAGAATCTAAAAATATAAATAAATAAAATAAGTATCCAGTTATAGTTGACATGTCACAGTCAGCTGAAAAATCATCTACACTAAAACAATAAACATAATTTGTTCTGTTATTTTGTTTTCATTCAAACATTTGTTCCATTATTATAACATTCAACGCACACTTACAAAGTTGAAACATGTAGAAAATGTGAGACACCTTTTTTCAGTCAGTCAGTGTCATGTGGATCATATCAGTTAATCCATGAGTCAATTTTTTACTTCAATTCTCAACAGTTACTGAACTGAGAATGACCCTCATTCATGATTAAATATGATGGAACAATAAAATCATACCCCGTGAGTAGATTTATAATGTATAACAGTCAGGATGAACTTTGTATCAGGTGATAAGTTGAATTCAGATAAATTAATAATGAAGATGACCATCCTGAGTGGACAATGAGTGTTTTTTTGTTTTGTGATGTTAATATATCAGGGTGTGTGTCCTCTCTGGCCCTGGAACATCTGTATTGAATCATGCTCTATTTTAATTGTCTGAGTTCATGAGTGTTAAACATCCTTTGATTAAGCTCATCTGTCAGTCCTTTGCAGACTCTGTTTGGACTCAGCCTTTGCAAAAGCTCAATAAGTGGTGTCAGGCACAACAAACCCTGCCCCTTGCACATGTTGTAGCTTATTTTGGCATCAATCCAGCTGATGTCATCATGTCTATGCATGCGCTGATGTCAGCATATCAATTGCCTCTATATATGTGCCAAGTTTGAGGCAAATTGAAACAAAATTGATGTTTTTATAGACATTGGAAATTTCACCCATTATAAGTAAATGGGAGAAGAAAAAAGATATAAAAAAATATATAAAAAATTAGAACTTTGACCTGGTTCTCCCAAAATTCAATCAGATCTATTCTGGGTCACTGGCAATTTATAAACCCAATTTGGTATGAATTCAACCAATAGTTTTGCTGCTAGAGTGTTAAAGAAAAAACAAACAAGCAAACAAACCGAATCAAAAACAATACTCCTTGCCTCCCCTTCGGGGGGCGGGATAATAAACAAAGTCTGTTTGAAATTACCATTGTAAACATACAAGTATTTTGTTAAATAAAGGCAGAAAATATAAGACTGTTTTTTTTTCTGCTTTTTTTTCATTCATAATGTGGGCATTCTGTTAAAATGTAAAAGCAGATATTTTTTTCTGTCTTGATGATAATATAACTAAACTAAATTAAGGAGCTGCTGTGAGAACACAGATAGTGGTGTGAATTGATGCTCTTTCAGTAAGTTTACTCTCCAGATTTTGGAATATCTTCAAGACAGAAGTGGGAGCGCGTCAACCTCGTACTTTCCCATCGAGGCTCACGGGTTTTTCCTGACAAACAACAGCTGAAAGTGATGACGTAGTCCTCCAGCTGACTCTAATGAATGTTGAGCAGGCCTGACAGAGCACGGCTTACGCTGATTACAGTATACAACTGACCGCAGGAGAGCTGAGACCATGGTGTGACCATCACCAGAGCAGAGCAACTTGTAGCACTAACAATGACTTGAGCTACATCTCAAATATCTCCTTTTCTTAGATAGTAGTAGTGAACCAGAAGATGCAGCAGAAAAGGCTCCAAAACATGCTGTATCTAAATGCAGCTGTGTGTCCAGTCCAGTTTTGTTGACCACGCTATGTGTTGGTTTCATTTCACCGTCAGCTGTTTGTGAGCTGACGTTGACACACACTTTCACTGAGGAAACACCAGTCATGTGACAGTTTAACAACAACAGCTTTCTAGGATTCCCATAAGCAAGAGTTTATTTTATAGTAATAAACAAATAACCTGTAAACTTATTGTAATGACAAAATGAGTATAACACTTAAATAAATCTCTGGTTGCCACACATCTGACTTCTAACACTGAGCCTGTTTACATAGACTATACAACATAGACTTACATAGGCAACAACTGAGAGTAATCAGATAGTTGTAATAATCAGAAATGATGTGTTTAAATGCATCGAATAACCCTGGTTCAAATGTTTGTCTATTATCTGATTTATTTCGGAGGATGTACATACGTGGTGATGGTAGAATAAAAGGAAAAGAAAACAAAACAAAAGAAAACAAAATATAAATATGTAAATATTTTCTGGTTTCTTTCATTTTCCGTGACAGTAAACTGAATATCATACACAAGACAAGACATCATGTTGAGCTCTCGGAAATACTTTTTCACCATTTTCTGATATTTTACATTTTACTCAATTACTCAGAAATATGGTGAACTGATTAATCTTACACTGAAAATTATCATTACTTGAAACCCTAGTAGCTCACATTCCTCCTGTAGAGGAGCAGAAAAGAAGTACTAAAGAACTCAGGAGTAAAAATAAGGATGTTTGTGAATAAGATCCAGGTTCTCTACATAGAGGTCAGTGCACAGACTGTTATCATGCAGGCCTTACATTGCCTAACGTCAGCAAAAAAACAACTCATAATGCAAATAAAATCCGATTAATCCCAGTTATTGGATTTTCATAGTCATGTAAATGGGTTCAGTTCATTAAAGTAAACAGCCTCCATTTCAGCTGCTACATCAGTTTCCATCTGTGCTTTGAATCAGTGAGCCTGTTTACATGCACACTAATACTCCAATCATTACGCAATTTCTGGAGTTTTCAGATTATTCAAGTGATTATCTAAACAGCAGTAATCTGATTCTGAAAAACTGGATTAACACACCTGGATTTCTCCCCAATACTCCGATGTCTTCATGTTTCTATCCAAGTTAATCTGATTTATTTTGTTCTTTTACATCTACATATGTGTAAAAACAATTGAAATCATAGAAAACTGAAGTTACGTAGTCAAAAATGACTGAACAACAGGATGTTTGAATCTACCAACATTATGTACATACGTACTTTGAAAGAAATCCACTATTGGACTGGAGCGTCCAAAGCAGGGTTTTCGAGTTTTCGCATTTCTGAAGTGCATGTAAATGTGTCAGATCTCACAATTATCCAGCTTCCTCCCGCCATTCAAAGACATGCACTAGTCGGTTTATTGATGAATCTAAATTGCCCGTAGGTGTGAATGTGAGTGATTGGTTGTTCATCTCTATATGAACCAGGTCATTATTGAAAATGAGAATCCATTCTCAACTAACTTCTCTGCTAAAATAGAGGTTAAATAGATAAATAAAATCTGATTACTCCCGGTTATCGGATTTTTATGATCATGTACACAGGCTCAGTTCAGTTCCTTCAACAGCAGTTCACTCTTTACAGTGAAAAACCCTCAGAAGTTTTAGCAGAGATGAGTAGATATTCTGAAAAATGCAACAGCCCCTGGTGACAGAACTCTGACCTCATTAGCTAAATGTCTTATTTATTACAGCTACACTGTGTTTATCATCATAATGAAGTGAGCGAATAGGTCTGTTGTGTGTTTACATAGTTGCATCTGACAGGCCCTTGCAGTTGGTGGTCTGGAAAAGTGTGAACATGTGTGTGATTTCAGCAGGTGCAACTTATTAGACCCATTAGACTGTGGGTCTTATTTGTTCAGACTTTCTCCAGTCAGTCCTTTACTACTGTTAACAAGAACAGGTGGTGCATTTGGAAAAGCTCTACGGTGTAAGGAAACGACAGGGAATCACGCAGAAAATAGAAAGTAGAGATTTGTGAGGCCCAGTAAAATGAGTGCAAAGGAAACCAGTGCTGTGTACATTCCTATAAAAGCTCAAAAATGTTTATTAGATTAAAAGATGAAAAATGGTGGCACAATATAAATCCAACCCACATGTAAGGGGTCTGAAAAAGAAGTCCAACTTTTTGAATAACTAACATAACTTTTAATTAATAATGGATAAGATTTATATAGCGCTTTTCTATTAATGCATACTCAAAGCGCGCAAAGTGGATCCATTATTCATTCACTCTCACATTCTCCCTCTGGTGGTGGTAAACTACATACGTTATTAGACCATCTGCTCTGCCTCCAGAGCCACAGCTGCCCCTTAAATCACCTTCATCTCTAATTCAATGCTTCCGTAAACACATTTAAAAAAACTATTTTATCAGAGCAGGGGCGGTAAGTTTAACTGAAGCTTCGCAGATGAATTTTTTTGTCCGACTGTGAATAAACACAGAAACTAACCACATGCATAAGGAATTGACTGAGAAACAGAGGGAAAACTAAACTTTACACATTCATCAACAGTAAGTTTAAAGCAGTGTATGACATTCATCACCAATTTTTCATCAAATCTGTAAAACCCGAGTGATAGCTGAAGTATCACCAATCCGTTAGTCTTTCTGTGATTACGCACCTGACTCACTTCCCTCACGGTGAACAACTTCGAAGTGTACTCCATCACAAGCAGTCCGTTTGTTTACATACCAAACTGAAACCAAACGGACTGCTTGTGATGGAGTGCACTTACACACCCACTCAGGCTTTTTTGGAATTCCACGCAGCAGCAAGATGCAATTTAGCCGTTTCCTTGTTAGTTGCTGCTACAGCCATACTGTGGCTGCGTAGAATTCCGAAAAGGCCTGAGTTATGGTTTGGTTTTGGTTTGGTATGTAAACAAATGGACTGCTTGCGACGGAGTACACTTTGAAGCTGTTCACCGTGAAGGAAGTGATTCAGGTGCGTAATCACAGAAACACTAATGGATTGGTGATACTTACGCTATCACTCAGGTTTTACAGGTTTGATGAAAAATTGGTGACGAACGTCATACACTGCTTTAATTAAAAGCAAACTAATGTGTATAATAAGCTACATAGATATTACACTGACAATCAAGTCAATACTGTGTCTGCGTTGGCTAGTGTATAACTGTTTTTGTGTATCTGGCTGAAATAATGTATATAAACATCTTTGTCTTCTTGTATTTTGATCTTGGTTTTTCTTGCTTTTCTTTTTTAATGTGCAAATAAAACAAGAAAAAAATCTGACAAATAAAACGGAGTAGCAGTGCTTTTAATATACCCAAAGAAAGGTCACTGAGCATCTTTGCCCAATTACAACAAAAATAACATACATTGAAGCTTAAATGCAGTATTTTAGCCCAAACACAACACATCCTTTATCATCTGACAAATATAGCTCCTATGAGTCTTAGCCAAACATGTCCTATCACAACTTCATCTTCCAGCTTTAAAGATACTTTAAATATGATGCAGAAAAGCTTAGGCTTTTGTTCATTAGACGGAGAATGAGCTTCACCACAGAAAACACCATCTATAGAATCATGCAACTGGAAACTTATGGCGTGTTCCAAAGTGCTGGGAGGTAGAATATATCCCACCTGGAGTTAACTACATCCCACCTCAAAGCATTCCAGACAAACCATGTTGAACATAAACAACAAATATGGACGACCACATACCTAAGCTCCTATTTGCCTTCTTCCTGAAGAGGCATTTTGACTGTTGACAGTAGCATTCCCATATACGCAAACAAAATGGAAGAGGTAAAACAACAGCTGAGCTAATTATATCCCTGAACGGAGTTTCAGGGATATTATGTTTTCGGTCCGACCACCACTGCCACCGGATATCCTTCATGTGAACGTGATAACTTGAAAAATATTTGGTTTAGAGATTTCATGTTTTCCATATCAATGAATATCATAGAGAGGAAGAACTGATTCGATTTTGGATGATTTACCATTTCTAGATTGCCCACAAGGGGCCGCCCAAAAGTTTAAAATCACTAAACACTCTTTTGTTCATATCTCTGGAACTATTTGTCTGATTGACTTCAAATCAAGTGCAAATGAAAGGTCATGACCCGGGGATGCCTCACATCATGACATTATAGCTGTCTGGTTAAGGATTGGGGGCGTTCGGGGATATACCCCTAGCCATCGCTTCCGATGGTGTAAGCCTAATTATACATTGTGAAGGGTATTTTTTATTGTGAACTGGTATTCTGAGTGCCATCATTGTTGTGTTGATGTCACATTGTAGTTTGCGGTGAGGTGGGGGTAGTTCTGTGGTTTGGGATAGTGGATCTGGCCCTGCTTTACAACTAGTACCTCCGAGTTGGACGCTGGAAACTTCCCACCTCCCAGCACTTTGGAACATACCATTAGTTTACATCCGGATTTAAGGGATTAAAACATAAAGAAGCACAATGGACATTAGTCAACATTACTGTAAATGTGACAGTGTTAGCTCAATGTTCAACTGTTGTCCCTTGGTTCACAATCAAAGACCTAAACTGTCACCATCAATCAAAAGCATGGATGATCTAAAATGTTTATTAAGTATTGAACCACTAATCCAATCAATATATTTTAATAATTAAGGTAAAATGCAGTTTCATAGGTTTTCAGCAGCATCAGATTTGTCTTGTTTGGACGCTCAGAGACTATGAATGTGGAAACGCTGTCATCTTCTACAAAGCTGATTCCACCAATAAAACCCATGTAGTTTGTTAAATGACAGTGGTTGTAGATACTTGTTATGTTCAGTTAATGGTGTATTTTGCTGTTTAAGTCACTTTTTCTTAATTTTTCTCTCTTCTCATATAGTAACTATTGATTCTCCTCTCAGGTTTGCTGAATATGTACATGATCAGTAAATTTAGGAAAATACCTGATTTTCATTGAAAAAATGCAGGGGATGATTTTATAATGAATGGTAATAAATCACTTAGTAAAGGATACATGTAGAGAAAAATGTATTTGGAAGTCAAGGTCTTTAACAATTAAAGTGCACATTATAAAAATACAGTAACAACATTCAAAGTTAATAGAGAAGCAGATATTACAGGATAAAAGTTTGGCCAAAGTTAGTGAAAGCTGAGAATTAAAGTGTCCCATGAGGCTTTGCTGTTGTATCACATGATCTCACTTGAGCCTTTGCTCCTGGCAGACAGTGGTCATAAATCACAGGCATCTGAACAAACAACTCAAACTGTTATTCTTCCATGAGGAAAGTCTTCTCCTACACTTTAATCAAGTATTAATTATTAGAGAGCAATAAATACAAATACATGGATTTACCTGTTTTGGGCTGCAGGGACAGTGTGTCTTTGTAGGCAAAACCCGGTTCACATGACAAAACGCCAATGGGATTTTTCTACCAGCGTTCGGATTCCTGCAGAAAATAACTTTATGATACTTATAAATCTAATCAGCAAATGAAGCAAAACCAGAACCATGATACTGACAAAACTAAAACATTCAGGTACAAACAACAAACACCAAGTTCCCATAACAGTAATGACTGCGGCATCACCACTAAGACTCTTATCTAACGAACTGTAATGTGGTTTCACACGTTTAATATTAAAACCTTCCTCTCTTATCATCTGATCTTGCTACTGAATATAATAGTTTGTTGTAAAAGTGGTGAGAAGATGGTTCCCAAGTTTGTGATGACGTTTATTATCAGAAAACCTCTGTAGTCTCATGTCATCCAATAGTTAGAAGACAACTGCTTTAAGACACGCAATGCTATGGTATTGACTTTTGTGTTTTATAAAGTTGAAGAAAATATATGGATGTTTCCAAATAACATTGTACACATACGTGAAGTTTTGTAAGCGCAAGTGAAGTTTTGTAAACCAAAAATATGTTTCTTTTTAAAAATGCACAGAACTTATTTTGCTCCTACAAACCCATTTTTTGCTTTTACAAAACACTTTCTGCAAGCGTGGTTAGATGAGAGGCGCATCCAGACCAGGTCTAGACAGGAAGCAATATTAGTGGTGATGGACAGACATCACCTCATTCACTACAATGGAGCAATTGTGAAGTACCACTGCAATGTGTCTATTTCACCTTAAATAACACCACTTATTATTATCCAGTAGAGTGAGATTGGTTTTGCTCTCAAAACCAGTTCCGAGATCTGTAAACAGAGACAGTTTTGTTTACAGAACTCAGAACCAAGCCAGGCACCAAGCTCAAAGCTCCAAACAAAACTTCACTTGCGCTTACAATACTTCATGTACGTGTACAACGTTATGTGGCCTCATCTTGACACCATAAAAATGTGAATCTCAGTTAAGCTTGTGTTCAGGCATCAAACCAAAACCCAAACAAAAAACCTGTTGACTTTAAAATGAGAGAAGCAAAAGTCAAAAATGTTGACCCACTTCCGTGTATTAAAGCCATTTCTGCAGTAAAGAATAGAACTGCCTTTCCCAAACTTCAGGATGCATAACGGGTTTTTATCGGAATAAAATGCAAAGCAACGCTACAAGATGCCAGTTGTGGTTTTTTTGTTTTTTTTTTTCAAATTAAAAAAAACTGTTCTTTCTGTGCTACTGTGCTCACTTGAGATACTGTGTGTACAGGGTCTTTTATTTTTTGCAAACCTGGTCCTGAAGAAGTGAGCAATTTGTTCATGACATGTGTGGGGGAAACCTTTTCAGTGAGGAAATAATGACAGCAATAAGGTTGTTAATTCTACAGTTATTTATTACTGAAACAACCAG
>JAPQRP010000005.1:44594991-44612062 GCA_037367295.1 Apogon hyalosoma | reverse complement strand
TTTAACTGAAAAACACTAAATTTAATCTTTATGACACTTAAATACAATTTGCATAATAATTTGGAACGCAGTGTATACTGCAAGGGAATAAAATATAAAATATTTTTTTTATCTTTTCTCATGAAATGATTGTGACAATGTCATTTATTCTTGATAGATAAAGTGTACCTGGGACTCAGTATATGATCACTACACCTGGTCAAAGCTGTTTACTGATGTGTAGAAATAGGAATAAAAACAGGAATGTGTCTGAAAACAAAATTATTCCAACTTTTTGTTCAACAGTGTATTTCAGGGATCAATCCACTCCATAAGTGGAAAGTAAAATACAAACTTGACTTTTTTTTATTTTCTAACAATTTAACACAAATATCTGTACTTTATTCTCCTTCCACTGTCATTTTCAAAGGGTCATTACTTAAGTTTAAAAGGGTTATTTGTAGTATTTATATGACCAAATACTGAATATGACCTAAAGTTATCATTAGAGCATTTAGAATAAAGAGCTGTGAAGTTCTGTCAAAGACGCCAATGTACTGGGTTGTAGATATGAACTGAATTTATTTCCAGCGACAAGCCGAGAGGATTTATGTGACCACTAGAGGGAGTACTGAGTCTGGTCTGGTCTTCCATGATGAGGAAAACTAACACCAGGGCCTTTGACTAGAGCATCAGAAAGTGACCAGATGGGATGAGAACCATTAAGAAACAACTTTCAGGGTCACTGTGACTGATAAAAGCTAATAGCACTGTTGCTGTTTTCTCCACTGGACACAGCTCTAAATGGAAAGAATGGGGTTTGATGCTGAAATGGCAGCATTTTTCCTCGATTACGAGGCGTATGAAGGCCCATTCTGTGTAAAAGTAAAAGCTCAGCTGCTGGAGCCGATAAGACAGGAGATGGTTTCAGTGTTTAAGAAGATCTTTAGATAATCTGATTTTGGAAGACACTGGATCTGGTCACGGGTAAAGAAGTACTTCACTCACATATATAATGACATAACAACTAAATGCTGAACATATGACCAAAGGTATGTGTCCTGCTGTTGATCTGCGTTTGTTCTTTGGAACCTCACTTTCTACATTTCTGTTCTAGTTTTATGAAGGCTCATTCTTTAATCTTCAGCGACATTTAGCGAAGTTGCAGATTGCAGCCAACTAAATACCCCATCTCCTTCCCCTTTGGTGTCCAATAAAGAAGAACCAGTGTTTGTTTTGTCTGTTTTCAGCTTTTTAGTGGAGGAGATAGGTCTAGTGCTCACATAGTGGATGATAATGATGATGCATGTTGATATTTTATATAATTAAACAGACAGGAAAGTAGAAAGGCAGTTTTAAGACACTTCAGACCCATGGAGAACTCTCCTTGTAGATAAAGACTCATTCTAAGTTTAATGAAACTAATAAATAAGAGCTGGGAGGATAGTACCAGTTCCAGTAACTCAGTTCCTTGGAATCATTAGTCTTTTTGCTTCATAATCCTGCTTATTGGTTCTGCAACATCATCACATCAAATGCATCATTTTTGTATTTGGTTCAGAGACCTCTATAGTCTGCTTGTATTTCACCTGTAAAAACGACACCAGGGCCATGTACAACAGTTGCAGAGCTTCTATAATGACAAAGGAGTGAATATCTCCAACATGTAGAAACATTTAACCACAGTATCCAATTAAACTGCACCACTGGAACATCTCTGATTGGCTGTTTAGCCAAGGGGGTTAGGATCCTACAGCAAAGCGTCCTCTGTCACAGCAGCTAACATTAAACTCATCTGGGTTCTATCGATACTGTTAATGTTAGTGTCATTTCACTGTGTCAACCTGCTTTACTGTTGTTTATGAATAATCTCTATGTCCTAGAATTACATTTAGATGACAACGGGGCTCAGAGGCAGCATCAGGTAGAGCGAACACTCCTTTAACTACAACTTTAGAACCCTTTGTGAGGTTTGTTTGAATTAAATGCAAAATGTTAGCATATATTTGACATTAAAGAGGTAATGCTAACAAAGCCATTTGTACTATAGTTTATCCCCTAATCCAATGACAAATGATAAGAGAATCAATAGGGGATCGAATCGATAAGTGATATCAATAATAGAACTCAAATTGATAAATCCTTATCAATTCCCATCCCTAATAATGATGATACTGATAACATAATTCTAAATATTATGTTCCTATTTTACATTTAGGTCCACCTCAATCTGACCCATTGTACCTTTCATGCCATTTCTAGAGAGAGAATCCAAAACATATCATATATGGACCACGTTGCTATTTTGTTTATGATTAATGAACCGTTGCTTTTGACATGAAAGATGTCCTTAAATTCTACATAATTATTTTGGCACTGAAAGATGAGTAAAACATAGTTGCATAGAGACAAACAAGGAGAAACAAACAGTGTGACTGACTCACTGCAGCAGCCTCATGCCGGCTGTGGCTCCCAGGTAAACCGGTGTCAGATGGTGTCGTTGTTTGGGGATCTCCTTCAGAGCCTGATCCAAACACGCCTCCAGACTTCGCCCTGCAGCGCCCCGTTGGCCTGCATAGCTGGAGATACCTCCACCTGCAAAAAGGTTACAACACTGGATCACATAATTAAAGACTTGCAGCATCTTGTTTCTACAAATGAAAGTCTTCTGTCATGATTCAGTTGTATCACATGCATCCTAGTGATCACTACCAAAACACACCTCCAAGTTATTATACTTGAGGACAAAACTTGTCTCTGAACTCAATGAACTGTTCACTTATAAACAATGTCTATATTTACAATTCTTCCAGTGTGGAGACAAATGGGCCCCAGGAACTGTGACACAAATGAAACCAAGCTTTAGAACAAGTTGTACATTTTTATAGACTGTATATAAAGATGGACATGTAACAGCAAAGTGAAACCAGTCATGATGTGGCAGTAACAGAACAATAAATTAAAAACTATTTGTGTATATTTCAGATATCAGTAGCTGTTCATTGTGTTCCTACAGATCCAAGAACAGTGTCCCAAAATCATAAAGAACACACGGCAACAAATGGATGAGGGGTCAGTCAGCTGCTTCAGAGGGTTTACATTCAGATTCAGACATTTTTAAATGTATTATTGAGTTTTGAACATATTTATTCAGAATTTTTTATGTTTTTACTTGTAAAAACATTTCCCAAATCCAAATCATCATCAAATTATTTTCTCAGATCATCACTCAGTTATTGACAATATGGACACTAATTTCTTTCCATTTCCCAAACAATCTCTCATGATGCTCTTAATAAAAAAAAATCTGTAAATATTTCAGATTGGTTTAATATTCTGAATCACTTTAACCCATAAAGACCCGAACATCCACTGTCAACCAAAAGCATTACATTACAGCAGTACCTGTTGATCCAATAAGCCAATCCAATACATATAAATAATTAGTGTAAAAAAAAAAAAATAATAATAATAATAATGATGTCTTTTCATGGTCGTAAGATATGACCCATTTGGATGTTCAGAGACTGCAGTGAATGTGGAAACACCGTCATCTTCTACAACATTGATTCACCAGTAAAACCCATCGAGTTGGATCAATGACAGTGAATGGACACACTGGGTTTATGTTCAGTTAATGATAGATTTTGCTTTAAAAGTCATTTCTTCTTCAGTTTTCTGTTTTTTATTTGATAACCCTCAATTTTAATCTGAGCATTTATGAACATTTACATGATCAGTAAATTAAACAAAGGAAAATACTAGTTTTTCACACACAAAAATCCAAAACACAGATGATATTACAATAAATGGTGATAAATCACTTCAGAAAGATTAAATATAGAGAAAAAAAAACAATAGGGAACTGTAACAAAATCAGCACTGGGTCTTTATGGGTTAATGTTATTAAGTTCATCTTATATATTATGTGAATTATCTTGGTGCATCCCAGTCAGAGCCCCAAGGACCAGTCCATGACTAACTGAAGCATATCTTTGTTTTTGTAACTAACAGAAGCATAAAGACATAAAGACCCTTTGGTGTTGAAGGAGCTCAGTCAGCTGACTCACTCCTGAGTCACGATCCATCCACCGCCCGAGAGAAAGACGACTTCCACCAACTCAATGAGATCATGTGTTCAGAGGAACCCACTGCCACCGTTTCACAGAAAAACACAGCAAACACAGATGTTTAGGGTCGATATTCATCTTATATCAACACAGAACCTTCAGTGTTGAGGCAGTTCAGGGGTCGAACACAGTGGAAGCTTCCACTCATCATTTCTTAGAAAGTTAAAACAATACTTCTCTGTAAACCCGTGAAAAGATGAATATGACCTGTTTTTCATGTTGGAATCTATTTTTTCTCAGAAAAGCAGATTAAACCTGCTTTGTTCATTTTATGTCTAATTTCCTTTATTTTATTGTGTTATAATCTGTTATTGTCTTTTTTAAGTGACTTTTTAAAACTTACTTTTATTGGAAAGTATAACCTGTTTTTACCTCATTATTTATACATTTTTATTACATTTTATTGTCATTTTTTGCTAGGTTTTGTAATCATGCATTTTATCAGTTTCAATGTTAAGCATTTGGCACTTTGTTTGAAAAGTGCTTTATTAGTATAGATTATATTATTATTATTGGACTTTTAGTTTTGATGCACAGAAGGGTATTTCTGCCAAGCTGGAAAAAATGTAATTGATCGCTATTATGTTATAATGACAAATAAGATGAAATATTTCCTGTTAGTATGAATTGCTACATTATCAGCTTATGACTTACCAGCATACAACAACATGGTTTTTCCTGAGAAAAACATCTTGTTATAACATGATACCAATCAATCGTTCATCATCAAAATGATCATCAAATGTATTGAAAATGACACAGTGAAAAGTTTCATTGTAGTTGTTGCAGAGCCTGAAACCTTCATGGAGTCAGTCTGTTGTCTTAGTCTTTAGCCACAGTGGTGAATGCCGTTAATTGAGGACCCGGGTGTTCTTTCCACATTAAATCAGATGTGTTTCCTGCTTCCTTCAATGTTTGACATTTCCAGGGTAATGTGAGTTTACGTGACGGTGAAATGAGTTCAGGGATCAGTTAGGTTCAGTTCAGCATCAGAATCGACTCATGGAGGCTGGAAGTTGTTCCATGCAGACTTTTAATCCTTCTGATGATGTGTTCAAGTATAGAATAACTCAAGAAATGAATCATTTCAGTAAACAACCACTTTGTTTTTTCATTCCACAGAACTTCTGTTTCAACACTCAACAAATGAATGACTAAAGCAGTGTATAGGACTATTTCACAAGTCACATTTACCCTCAGGGACAATGAGCGTATTTAACTTTTCCTACAAAAGCTTTGATTAGCATTGACAGAGTACAGACATGTCCCAACGGATATTTGATCAAACTCAATGACATTATTTCACCTTTCACAGAGCGAAGCCCATTAGAGTGCTGCTATGTGCGCATAAAGCCAGATTTACATTCATTAACTATTACTTTTGCAGCAGAAACAAACCTGTTTACAGCCAGGAGCTAATACTGCTTCTGGTCTGTGGAGCAAATAATCCAATCCTGACAACTGCACACAAGGTGAATTTTTATGTAACGCACTTTCAAACCCTGTTTAAATTATATTGAGCCTTGAGTTATGCATAATTATAGGTGTGGCTGCTGTGGCTGACAGGTGGGTGCCGTCCGTACAGTTAGCTGCTGTGTCACACATTCACATCATCCGTTTACGGAATAAAACTAATTTTTCCTGCAGCTGTAGATTGAAACTTTCATTAACAGAGGATTCTTTTCAGATGATTATGATAATTACAATACCTGACCTCTTAGAGTAGCCCACTGTACCCACGGTCTTTATTTTTCTAAGCCGCAGAAAGCACCAGGAAATATGTAAAGACAATTTCTTGTTTAATAAGTAGAAATTGTTTTATTTAATTGGAAACCTTGCTTTTACCCACTATTAAAATAATGCAAAACTTTTGTGTCTATTTTTTTAAAAACCCAAGATTTCCTGAACCGTGATAAAACAACAACCCTCTTGCATTTCTGTGGAGTCATCATTTAACACAGCTTTTATTGTGTAAATATTATTATTTTTCTTATCTTTCTGTGTGATTCTACAAATGATGATTCCACTGAAAAAGGAAGACACACACCTGCAGTGACTGAAATTGGACTGATTTAGAGGCACTGAAAACAGCTTAAATTATATTTTAGTTTGTATTGAATTATACGTGCAGAAATAAACATTGTATTTAATTGGTACCAGAACTTTATATAATTTTTTTCCTTGCCTGTATTTGAGGATCTTTTGGCTTTTATTTGGTTGTGTTGACACTGGTAACACCCTATTTGTAAATGATTCCTGATTATTATTTGTGGAAACACTGTAGCTACATTTACCTACAGTACATCTCTACTGCTCTTTTCTACCTTTTGGTTGCTCAAAGTACTTTATGTCACATTCACACATTTTTCTCCAGGACACTTCAACATATGGACAGGGACTGAGCTGCCAACCACCTGGTTTGTGGATGAGCTGCTGTATCTTCTGAGCCCTTAGAGTTCATCAGCTAGTGCTTATTAGAACAACTAATGCTGATTAGTGTATTTAACACCATACATTACACAAAAATGACATTCATTTTGTTGTTTGTATTTATCAAGTAGCTGTTTTTAATGTGACACTGTCAGTCAGTGTAGTGGGTGTTTTTAACGCTAGCTTGGTAAGTGTCAAACACAGTGTTCCCTACATCCACCCTCTTCATCCTCCATCAAACTACTGGTTGTTATGTTTCTAAAACCCAAGATGACCCCCAGAATGCTGAACTCAAGGCTTCAGAACAACACTCCTCAAATCAATGTGACCTCATGGAGGTTTCATTCACTTTTTACATTACCCACAACTTCCACCAAAAAATGCTACGCAAATGCAGTTTTCCAAAAATTAAAGAGGTGGCACATTATTCAGAAATGTGTGATGTGCTACTATTCTTCATTTTGTGGAACATCAGCAGCCTTATGGTGCCAAAATAAAAATATGGTAAATGGTAAATCATGTACACTGACATGAACCCTTCAAGACCCAAACAGCCACTGGCAACCAAAATCACCTACTGATCTAAACTGTTTAATAACTTCTGAGCCACTAACTCTATCAATATGTTAAAATAATTCAGGTAAAATGCAGTTTGTCACCTTTTCATGGTCATCAGATATGACCCATTTGGACATTCAGAGGCTCCGTAGTGAACATGGAAACATCGTCATCTTCTACAACATTGATTCACCAGTAAAACCCATGAAGTTGGACAAATGACAATGGATGGACACACTTGTTTTTATGTCAATTATTGATATCTTTGCTTCAAAACTCACTTTTCCTTCAGTTTTCTCCATTTCTGATATAATAACCCTCAACTTTAATCTGAGCATTTATGAACATCTACATGATCTGTCAATTAAATATAGGAAAATACAAGATTTTCATTTTTAAAAAAAAGAAAAGCAAAATACAGAGGATAATATTAGAATAAATTGTGATGAATAGCTTAAGAAAGGTTAAATAGAGAGAAAATTTAATTTTGTAACTGCCATAAAAGAAGTACTGGGTCTTTATGGGTTAATTAACCACGTGATATCCCTGGTCTTATCATGAATGCTGCAAATGTGTGTGACTTTTCAGGTGAATCTATCATCTAGAGAGAATAAATTGAATGTATATTTGCATATTTTAGAAGGTGACAAACAGAAGGCAGAGGAGGATGGGGGCTATTTAGTTTGAGTTTGATAAACCCTGGTCTGCTCCTTTAACCACACTGAATCTGATGCTTTTGGAGGAATTACTGTTCAACTCACCGTCCACATGACATTCTCCGTGCTGAGTGACCACGCCCGTCCCGTTCTGCTTGTCTGCTGGCCACTTGTAAATATACAACGCCGTGTGTGACGACCCTGCATCCAGGACAACCCCATACTGTAGAGAAGAAGAGGAACAAACAATAAAAGAGTAAACACAATAAAAAGGAGGAGGATGGGGGAAGATGAAGGCTCCTAGGGGATAACTGGACTGAAACCAGAACAAAGAGGTTTTTACATCATTTATGGCTTCATGACCTTTAGGATGACACCTGGAGAACACGTGGCCGCAAAATACTAGCGCCCTAATGATATTTTAAAACTTCAAAGCAACCTGACCTTCAGGTCACATGAGGAGACTCTCTGATAGGTTTATACATCCAGTTCACACCCTCAGACACTTTAACCGTCAAAGACCAAAACAGCCTCCAGCGTCCATAAGCATTTATGATCTAAAATGTTTAATAACTTCTGAATCACTAATATCTATACATGCAAATAATTGATGTAAATTCATGCTGAACCCTTAACTTAGGGCAACCAACTATCTTGTGATACAACCCTACAGCGCAAAAAAAATTAACATCCAACAACAGAGCATACAGAATATACAATATAGAATACAAAAAATCTTAAAAGTATAAGATAAACATAAGGTGTGAACCAGCTGACCCAGTTGTTATACCTTTAAATTCTGATTTATAACTCTCAAAGACTTAATAAGCCACTGGTGAGCAAAAACATCCACTATTCTAAAATGTTTAATAAGTTCTGATCCACTAATCCTGTCAACATGTAAATAATTGGTGTACGTTCAGAGGCTCCATAGTGAACGTGGAAACACCGTCATCTTCTACAACATTGATTCACCAGTAAAACCCATGGAGTCTGATAAATGACGGTGGATGTAGATGCTTGTGTTTATGTTCTGTCAATGATATATTTAGCTGAAAAGTCACTTTTTCTCTGTTTTAATATAATAACCTTTGAATCGACTATATGATCAGTAAATTAAAAATAGGAAATTACCTGATTTTCACTTGCAAATGTAAAGAATATTATAAAAATTGTGATAAATATAAGAAAAGTTAAATGTAGAGAAAAATTAATTTGGAAGTCCCAACTAAGACAGTTCTAGTTCTTTGAGGGTTAGCTAAGACAAACCATGTTATGTATTTTTAAGGTATTACTTTCAGATGAACTTGTGTGACTTCAGGCTTCTATTCCACTACATTTGTCTGTCAGCTTTAGCTCCTTTTACAGTTTTCATCACCTTCCTGTTTAGTGAAAATGAGATTTAACCTTTTAACATCCAGCTTTCTGGGAACCCTAACCCCAAAACAGGCTGAAGTTTAGAGTTACCATTAATGTTACACAATACAAGTTCAAATACATGTTATTAGGCTTCATTGAAAGGCATCATATCCTCTGGTTTCTGTGTTGAACATGTGACTGAAACACAAGCTAAACTACATCAGTTTAAACATAGTCACATGTAACCCTAACCCTCACTGTAAAAGGGGCTGACGGTGACCTGGTGGATGTTAAGAGGTTAAATGGTCCTAATAAACTGAAGAATGGCGTGCATGTTCTAAGTGTTGATCTGAAACTATGATTATGATTGCATTCATTGTTGATTAGTCTATTTGTTATTTTCTTGGTCAACTGATTCATTATTTGGTTTGTGAAACATCATAAAATAGTGACAAACATTGATTAGAATCTTAAAATGACATCTTCTGAACAATTATATTCATATAAATTATTCATATTCAAGGAGCGAAAATCATAGTTTTGACCTTTTGCTGATAATTGATTATCCAAATATTTAAGTATTAATATAAAGAAGGCAACTCATTGATTAATCACTGCATCTTTAAACAAAATAAACCATCGTGGAGTGATTGGAAAATGCGTCATCACAAAGTTGATTTTTAGAGATATGAACAGATGGTCTTATAGAACACGGTGCAGTTTATAGTACTTTAAATGAGCAGCAGGAAGATGTATCCATACTTACATAACAATTTTTCTGATAGTACCGACATTCTTTTATTTTAATAAGGTGCAGAAGTGTTATGTGTAGTAGCATGCATTAGTACTTTTAGGATATGATCGCCCACCAGTGTCTAATTCAGCATAAAACACACATACAGACGTAATGAATCATTGTTTTAGAATTCACTAGACTGTTGTTGTGTAAGTTAACATGAATTATAAACTACTTTATCATTTATTCACGTTAATCATTTATTAATAATCACATTCCTATGTATTCATGTATGTTTTAGGAGGTGTCCTGAAATGGCAGGATGTTCTAGTTAAAGAGGTTAAAGGTCAGACATGTGCTGAATTTCAGTTTACAGTGTTTCAGAACGTCTCCGTTTCTCAGTTCAGTCTTTAGTTAAATGTAGTTAAAAGTTCCTGTAGATTTAAACCTATTCGGTGTTGAAACATAATGAAACTGGTGACTGACAAATAGTTCTTTTACTCTCCATTTTGATATAAAATCAGTTTGTTTTTTTTTTTATCTTTGAGACACTTTTACAATATAAGGGATCAACAACCTGATAAATGTTATAGTTAAAGGGGGTTTAACCATAACCATTGTGGACAGATAGTCTGATGTGTAGGTTTGAAAATTACACTCATGGTTATTAATTCTATAGAGCCGCAAACACTTCACTGTTAAACTGATGAAAAGAAAATGAATCAGCAGCTGTTTCAGCCATTTTTCAGCCAAATGCTAAATTCCTTAAACAGTTGAATATTTAAAAGGAGCTTTATGTAGCATTAGAATTATTAGTGTTATTATCTAGAATATTCATTCATTCATTCATCATCTGAACCCGCTTTATCCTCACTAGGGTCGCTGAAGCCTATCCGAGCTACTTATGGATGAAGGCGGGGTACACCCTGGACGAGTCGCCAGTTCATCGCAGGGCTGACACAGAGACAAACTGTAAACTATTCAAATATACTTCAAATAATCTTTATTGTATTTTCAGAAAAATACAAAAGAGAAAAGAAAAAGAGCAGAGTTACATTGTACACAAACATACACACCAAAAAAGTAAGTTTGTGGACTTAATTCTAAAAAACTTTTCGGTTTAGCTATCAAGAGAGGCACGCAGCATCTCCAGGCTGAGACATACCATTAAATCACAGAGCCGTTGTCTGAGGATGGGCAGGGCAGCACCCTTCCATTTAAGCAAGATTGCCCATCTAGCCAACAGTAAAGCAAAGGTAACCATATGATGCTCAGCAGATGTCAGACGTAGGCCATCCCCACCAGGCACACTAAGCAGGATAACAACAGAGTTGGGGTCCAGAGTTTTATTCAAAATTTTTAAGAGTGCCTGAAAAAGATCTTTCCAAAGAATATTCAAATATAACCTAAAACTATCAGTGTTTAGAATAAAGAGCTGTTCTGCTAAAGATGCCAGTGTATTGGATTGTAGAGTTATGAAGTGAATTTATTTCCAGTGATGATTGGGGGGGGGTTTATGTGACCACTAAGGGGAGCAGTGAGTCACTCTGCCATTCTCGAATGATGAGGAAAACTAACGCCATTGGGCCTTTGACGAAAGCATTACAAAATGACCAGATGGGATGAGAACCAATAAGAAACAACTTTTAGAGTCAAAGAAAAGAAGTGATAAAAATAGAAGCATTGCTGTTGTTTCCACTGGATGCAACAATAAATGAAAAGAAAGCAAAAAGACAAAAAAATGATTTCACAGGGAGCTACTGGTATTAGACAAACCAGAGGTGCTCATGGAGAGGGCATGAACAATAGGAAAAAGACAATAATCCAGGCACTCGGTTGGAAAAAGTAGAAACTGTAAAAAGCCTTTATTTCATGAGGGGCTGTAGATTAAATCGTTGGCGCTGGAGTTAAAAACATACCAATGCATGTTGGCATGTGCCTTCAAGGTGTTTCAATAAATGAAAAGAATGGAGTTTGATGTTGAAATGTCAGTTTTTCTTTCTACATGACTGAGTTTGATTCTGAGGCTTAAGAAGGTAATAATAACACGTTGACTTGTGGGAATGCATGAGTTCTAGAAGCAGTAGAGTTGCTAAAATGAGGAGCTGACTTTTTTTTTTTTTTTGGAATTGGTCTTAACTTATGCTAAGTTTGTACAATGATTTTAAACTGAAATCAAAGAGACAAAGTTTTGTGAATAATTGTATTTATGATATTTGCCATATTTAGTTGATGTTAGGTTTGACAACTGGCAAAGTTGAGATTATTTGCTTCGATATACTACTGTTCTATTCATAGCACTTCAGGATAGACAATGTTTTGGGTTACTAATGTATTATTTATGAGTCCCGGTTTTGAAGTTGCATCAATTGTTACAAACACATCAGCAAGTGATCTTGCTCTGGAAAAAGCCACATAGAGCTGTCCATGTGAAAATACTGGAGAGGGTAGGTAGATGCCTACTTTCTCAAAAGTTTGTCCCTGTGATTTATTTATGGTCATAGAGTAGGTTAATCTGGGAACTGTCTTCATTTCAGTACAAAAGGTAAGTTTGGATCAGAAGGTGCCAGCTTCACCCTGGGAATGAGAACTCTCTTTCCTTTGTTGGTGCCTGTGAGAACCTCTGCATCCAGAACATTGGTATGCATCTTCTTTATGATGAGTCTGGTGTCAATACAGAGCCCAGTTCGTATATCCAAGTTCCTCAGCAACATGAGAATGGCTCCCACTTTAAGGTTCAGTTTGTGGGGTGGCAAACTGGTAGGTGTGAGCATGTGTAGGAATTCTTTGGAGAAGGTAAAAACCTGCTCTTCATTGTCAGTGAGGACATTAACTACACTGTAACAGGTTTTTGTTTCGCCATTCACTCTGTCAAGGATGTCACCATTGAGTTTTAGTGAATCTTCATTTTTTGCTGTGAGGATCAGTCTTGCAGATATGTCTTGTTGGTTGATCTCAGAATACTTTATCAGATTCCCTATTACAATGCACTCTTGTGGTACGTCTATCATGCCATCTTCCGTATTTTCATAACTGCTTTTCAGTTTTCCATCTAACTGAACAAGCCAATCAGCAAATGTTTTCTCCTCAGGTGTGGCTCATATTTTTTGTGAGCTTCATTGTGTTGATCTGTGGTCAGAGTGGAAAGCTTTTCAGATAGTTTTTTATGATGCCAGCAGCTGAAGATTTGGGTAACACTGGTGGAAAGATTTTCTTTTTTGGGGGAGACTTCTGTCAAGTTCTACCAAAGATTTCATCCACTCCAGTGATATCACACATCATGAGATCAATAGCACGTAGGGTATGTAGAAGAATCATTGAGGCTTCATCCAGGATGAAGTGTGATATTTCTGAGAAATTCAGCATGCTTAGATGTAGGGACTGACCTTACATGTGCTTGTCAAAGATTGGTATGGGCAACTTAAACAGATCATGCACTTTTCTACCATTGATAAACAGTGTTGCCGCAATACCTGTCCATGCACATGAAGCAACATTGAGTCCTTTGTGGTTCAATGTGTAAGACAGCCAGTTGTAGACTGTTGTCTGACCACTACCACCAGGACCATCAATGAAGTGGGCTCTGCCTTTGGGAGTATCACCTCTCTGGACTTCCTCAACTTCATTCAGTATGTTTTGAACCACCTCTTTTTGTTCTTCATTCATCATATCTATGATGACAGCTGAGTGTTCTATGGTCTGATGATTGTTTAAAACATCATGCATATCAGCTACTTCAGGTAGACCAAGATCTTTACATGTGAAGTTTTCTTCAGAGAGTCTCTTCAATGTCAGTGAGTGCCATGTTTTCAGCAATCTCTACTGGATACTCCTGGACATAGTCTTCAACCTTCCTTGTGTTTGTTCCACAGTTCCAAAGGATCAGATGGTCTACAATGGATGCAGAGTGTTGCTAAAAGGTCTCATAATTGCTTTGGCATTTGGAATATTGATGCTTCTGTAAGTACATTGTCCCATTCTGAGTCATAAGCAAGGAGTCCTCTCAGTTGACAGGCTTCATGGAAAGACTCTGCCTTGTGACCACTGACAGTGAGAAGATCATCACAGCTGGTAGGTCCTGGTACATGAAGTAGTAGCAGATGGAGACACAATCGCCCATGGTCCTTCAGGACTGAAAGAAAACATGCTTGCCATGACCTTGTTTCCACCTCTTTTCCGTGGCTGCCATTTCTTTTTGAATACACCCTTGCTTACTTCCGCTCTGTTAAATACACAGTGCTTGGGGAATTCCTGATAGGTGTGTTGTCTTGCATAAGGATTTTCTTCATTGTACTTGAAAAAGGCTGTCAACTCTGTATCACTGTCCCTGGCCCCATCAAGTGCCTCTTGTGCTCTTCCTTCTTCAAAGTATACAGGCTGCTGTAGCTCAAGGTGGACTGGCAGTTAGATGATTGTGCGAGTCTGGTAGTGCATCACATACTCATTTAATCTCCACATAGCCTCTGGTGCACTGACATAGTGGGAATTAAGGAATGTAGAGATCTTGTCATGGTGCATAACTCCTGTTTCTTTCACTTGTATGTTAGATGCATTATGGCCTTCATAAATGAATTTGCAAAGATATTTTATGCTCTTGATACATGACTCAGTGTTGATGTGAGCTTCATACTTGAGTGAGCGATATGCATTATAAGGCACAATCCAGGTGTTAATAATCTCACCATACTCTGTCTGGCTAGCTCTACCATTATCTGGACATGCATACAGTGGGTAATCATCAACATTGTCTTCTGTTTGTTCTTAGAATTCCTTGGGGTAACCCTTTCAACATTTGCCATCAACCATACAAACAGAGTTTGGGTTCAGCACACCACAGGGACAAGGCACATTAGTCTTTGAGATGATTACATGCAGCCAGGTATGAGTGTGAGGGTCAGGTATCTGTGCCCATATCACACTATCTTCATCAGCATCATCTCTCCACTTATCTTCATCAGCTAGGGTTATCACTCCACAGCTCTGTGGCAGACCTCTCTTCTGAAATTCAATCACCCAGATTGTTGCAATGACCTCGCCAAATATTTCTTTTTCCAGAATGTCCTTGTGATATTCTATCAATTTTTGATAGAACACCCTGGCTACCAAATCTGGTGTATTTTCTGGTCCTTGGCCAAGCTGAAGTTTTTCTGTGATTTCTTTCCACTTCGCATTGTATAAGAATGTGGAGAAGAGTGTTCCTTTTCCAAATTCAGTCACAATAGCCATTGAATCCTTAAAGTTTTGTTTCATGGTACATGGACTTCCTTGGAATGAAGATGGTATGATGCAGACATTGCCCAGTTGAGCCTCCTGTTGTGTGACTGTAGCATGTAGTTGATCCATCAGACCCTTGTCTTGCTTTACTCTCAGCTTCCCTTGCTGTCTTCTGATGAAATCAATCCTTGATGCCTCTGTTCTAACCTATGCACCAATAATGTACTGTTGGAACAATTTGCCACACGCATGAAGAACACTGAACCCTTGACGAATAGCTAAATGATAGGCATAATGTTGTAGCAATGTGACTGTTGTTTGGCAGTTCAGTACTCTTCCACATGTAGTTCCCCATGAACCCAACCAAGGTCACCTTGGAGAAATGAAAAAGGGATATGACATGGGATCACAATTGGCAGACATATAGGATGTGCGGTGCCAATGATTTCCCTTAGGATACACCACTGTCTCTCTCAGCAGGGAGTGCTCCTTCTCCTATGAAAAGGGCAGCCACTTCATCATGGCAGGGTTTATTGTAGCGTCTTTGATCCTTGCCTCTCTGAAAGACCATGGTAACTCTCAAAGGCTCAGTACCCATTGCTTGTGTTTGTTGCTGTTCTTCCTTTTCAACTTCATGCATCTACGTAAATGCAGCTGCAAAAGGGACTGACTTCTTCAATTACACCTAGTATTATTTCCATGACATCTGGTCTACATGGTTCATAAGGCTCCAGACTCATTCTAGCTTCAATTACTTCATTCCCTTCCGGTATGTAGAGCTGGCCAAACTTGCACTGCTCATTCTCTTCAGGATGTAAACTGTTTGTTCTGTGATAGATTGGTTCCATGCAGTTTGAAGCAATATGGTCCATGTCGATGCCTGGTTTTCTGGAAATTTTCAAGTTTTGCCCCAAAAGAAGCAAATGCAAAAGGCACTGTTGTATCGTTTAATATTTTGGAAATTTCTGGCTTGTGGGGAGGTTCCTATTAGAAGTTCCTGTAGCTTTTCAGGACATGGGGATAAAGGTTCCAATGTGACTTTTCCATTGCGGCAGCAGTTTAGAGATTCACCAGGGAACCTTGGTGCTCCTCACTTGTCACACACAGTGTCCATAGCTCCAATGTAAAATGTTTCAATTTCTGGAGACTGTTGCCTAGCAACAGCACTGTGTTGTGGGTGTAGTCTCCGTCTTTCTGCCATATGCTGTAAATATGAATTTCTCTGAGCCTCATTTTCATTTTGAATTGTTCTTTGATGTTGAGCAGCATCAGTAGCTTGGCGCATAACCCTTTCAGATGATGATTCATTCTGTCTTGTGATTGACATATTTTCAGCACTTGAAGTATTATGTTGAAATCTAAACCAAAGAGTCACTCAGGTTTTTTTCAGAATTCCACGCAGCTGCAGTATGGCCGTAGCGGCAAGAAACATGGAAATGGCTTCACTGTTTCTTACTGCGGCTGTGTGGAATCCCAAACAAAACAGGAGTGACGGTTTCGGTTTGGTAGGAAAACAAATGGAGTCTTTGTGGTAGAGTACCCTTAGAAGTTCTTCACCATTAAGGAAGTGATTCAGGTGCATAATCATGGAAAGACTAACAGATTCGTGATACTTAGGCTATCACTCGGGTTTTACAGATTTGATGAAAAATTGGTGACGAACATCAAAAGCAGCTTTAACAACATAAAACAACAAAAAAAGACATTTATACTATTAAGAGAATTTTAGAGTTATTTACACATCTTAAAGGAGTGGGAAGAAGCAAACACTTATTTCTTCCACTCCATTATTACAATACAACACACAAACTGTATCAGTCTATATTAGTGTGACATGTATATGTTTATATTAAAACCAGTATTATATATACACACACGGACAAAATTGTTGGTACCCCTCGGTTAATGAAAGACAAACCCACAATGGCCACAGAAATAACTTGAATCTGACAAAAGTAATAATAAATAAAAATTCCATGAAAATTAACCAATGAAAATCAGACCTTGCT
>JAPQRP010000005.1:44564211-44583200 GCA_037367295.1 Apogon hyalosoma | reverse complement strand
CACGTTCACTACGGAGCCTCTGAACGTCCAAATGGGTCATATCTGATGACCATGAAAAGATGACAAACTGTATTTCAGATGAATTATTTACATGTATTGATAGGCTTATTGGTTCATGAGTTATTGAACATTTTTAGATCAGTAGATGCTTTTGGTCTGGTTAGGTCTTTGAAGGTTGAATATTGGGTTTTTCTATTTTTCCCTGTTTTTACCAGATGTTGGTTGAAAAAAAAAAAAAAAAAAAAAAAACAGCAAAAATGTGAATAAGTCAGATATTTGGCATTTCTTGACATCAACACATGATGAAAATGAATCTGTACAAATAACCTCAGGCAAAGAATTTGTCAGATTTGTCAATATGTAAGTATATTTTATTTACAATTGTATAAACAAGATGTTTCAATGCAAGGTCTTTTACTAGGAAAAGGTAAGAAAATGAGTGATTCCTTCCATACGAGGTCAGTGTGTGTGTGTGTGTGTGTGTGTGTGCGTGTGCGTTCATGCATGTCTGTGTATCACAACTCAGTTGTGTGTTTGTCACTATAGTAAAGACGCAGTCGCGATACAAGTGCAGTACAATCCCCTCAGCATCGTCTACACTGAACCACTCTTATTTACATTTCATTTTCATTGCAGTAAGTGCTCCACTGGTTTGCTATTACTGTACATGGCAACGACGCGCATCTAGATACAAAGTAAAGCACTGGTAGGAATATGTAAGCATGCAAAGGCCAGAAGAAAATGTGATCAGAAGAAAACTCTCAGTTTAGGATCAAAACCAAACTCTGTCTCAGCGCTTTGTGTGTGAAAGTGAATGTTTGGTAAATTGATAAAAACAAACAAACAAAAAATACAGTTAGTTGAGATGTTACATGGGTCTCTTTAGTTCTAGTTTGATGGTGAAGCTTATTTATTATTACTATTTATTTATTTTTTACAGTTTGGGAAACCCCTCAGCATAAAGTGCTATGCAGTGCCAGACACCAGGAAGTCTACGATAGTCTGTCAAACAAACAGACAACCGAATAGCAGTGGTTTCTCAGCTCCAGAAAATGGGAAACGGCCTGTTTTTGCATCTAACCAAACCTGTACACAAGCTCGCAAGCTGAGCTCTCAACTCACTCGGCTTCCTCCGTGTAAAAGTTCTCCTTCCTGAACAGAGCAGGAAGGAGGTTTTACATGAAAGACCGAGTGCTGGTTGGATGAAAAACCTGGCCCTTTGATGCAACCCCTCGGAGACTGGAAATGAGAAAGACTGCTGCAGCGGGAGAGAGGAAGAGCGAGGGCGTCCCCAAACGCAACACGGCTGAGTTTCACAAACGTTTAACACAAGCCTGGAAAGTTAATCTAGAGGTTCATATGTACACCTGCTTTGAAGTCGCAACAAAAACAACATGCATTTTGGAAGATTAGTAGAAAGTTAAAGGGGGATAAAACTGCATTCTGGAATAAAAGCCTTCAAATTCCACATTTCCAGTATTATCATTCAACTACATAAAGATCTTATGCAAATACAAGCACACACATGCTTCTGTCATTTCCACTAGTCGACAGTGTTAGTCATATTAGTGCCATTAGTAATGTTCCCAGATTAAATCTCTAAAAACCCTCCTGTCTAAGCTAAAAAAGCGAGATAAAAACACAAATACATTCTATTCAAATGACTTAAATTGAAATCCATTGAAGCTGTATTGCAGTATAAGTTAAGAAACAATAGATAGTACTATGGCATCTACCTTGAAGTGATATGTCGAGTACAGTATTGCACCAAAACTCTTATGAACTTAAGAAAATTAAACCTGGCTCGCTAAAGCTGTACAACTGGTCAAGAATTTAAAACTACATCAAACAGTGAGTAAATTAGTGTGACAAAAGGTTAGCTAATAATATACAGAAGGAAAAGACCGATGGGTTCTTCTGTGCATGCTCAGGGACTCTACAAACATCTAAGGCCAGGTTGTCCTGACTCGTAAAAGGTGCAGGTTCAGTATTTCTTCAGCAGGCAGTTTTTGTTTTTTTTTTCCCCTCAAAGCTCCATCATCAGCTGGTGAAACCAAAACCTCGGCTCAGACGGCGAAAAAGGAATGAGAAGAAGAAGGGGCCTTCCCATCATCCTCTGCTCTCCTGTCCTCTCCTCCGTCCTCGTGTCATTTCCTCTCTCCCCGTGGCGGTGGACCACTCCCTCTCTGTCTTCACACCACGGTGCTGACAGACGGGTCTGACAGGTTGAGTTGGCCCGTGATGTCAGTCGGTGGGTACTGCTGCAGAGGCGAACACAAGCGAAAAGGGAGGAGGAAGAGGAACAGAACAGGGAGTCATTCCAGAACAAAAGCAGCATCAGGAAGATTGTTAAGCAGCATTAAAGGGCCATTCCACCAGATCAGTGCAAACTCCTGCCGCACCATCAAAAAACACATTTAACAGCATTTAAGTACAAGTCTTAGATGTTTATTAAGATCTGTCTGTTATCTACTGGAAACAAGACTGGAGATAAAAGTCAACCTAATTTTTAGGCATTTCTTTATTATTATATTTCTTCATAAGAGTTCTCATTAACCCCCCCCAAATATCACACACCATGTGCATTTATATTGTAAACATGTATATATTCTTTAAATCTAAATGTATATAAATATCTATTTAAATAGCAGATTTCTTTTTTCTCCTTACATTTTTATATTTTCAAATTTAACAGTATATGTTTTCAGCCCGTCTTCCCTGCACTTTATTTTTGTAACTTGCAGCTGCTGACTGTGACATTTCCCCGTGGTGGGATCAATAAAGTCTTATGTTGCCATATCTTAAAACCATTATTTAAAGGAACCATAGCATTTTAAACTCAAGGGACTGAAATGGAAATATTTATAAGATCTGATCCCTTGACTAGATTACTGTTGCAAATGGTTATGGATCATTTTCAAAGCTCTGTTTCAGTAATGGTTTGATTATTTTCATGACATTCTGCTGATTTTTGGATCATTTTGTTTTGTTTGGATTATTGCCTGGAGGATCTGATCAACATTTGTTTTATGAAATTATACCAATTATGCCTAACGTCAGTAATTTGCATCATTACTATTTTATGTGTTATATTCAGATCAACAATCTGCACTTAATTCAGCATCTGCTTGATGGTAACAACACAAATCGTAATTATTTTTTTTTATATAATTGTAAATACATTTAGGAAGTAAGGGGTTAGTGAGCTTTTTGAGGGTGAATTTAAAAAATACATTTGCCTTATATTTTCTTATTGAAAAAAGGTCCTATATTGTCACACAACCACTGACAACCAATAAACTGTGATTTCTGGTGATAGTTGGAATTTAGAAGTAGCAGATAGAGATTTTTGCCTGTCTGTCTGTCTGTCATATTAAAAACTATTTTACATAAAAAGATTGAAAACATTATAAAAGCAATCTAGAAAAGATAACTTAAGAGTAAAATAAAGGTAAAGAAGATTCATAAAAAAAAAAAAAAGGCAAATGGACAGCACCAAAGATATACATAAGGTAAGATATACATATAAATGTGTCAAATGTAAATCAGGATTCTTTCATAACAGTTTGTAAAAGCAGTTTTACCAGTCTCCTGTCTATTCCGGCAGGTTTAAGAGCCATAAAGCACTGAAAACCATCTGTATTCATGTGGATCTCAGTCTCGATGAGATGAGACTAGTCCTACATGTTGATCAGGAGTAAATCTGTGTTCCTTTGTCATGGCTGCAGGGTTCACTTAAGTCCCATCATTTTAAATTAAATGTGTTCAAACATTAAAATGAGTGTATTACTTTAACATCACCATCAAACACACATTGTTTTTATTTTACAGGTTATTACAGAAAATGACATTTTAATGTGTCCATCTGTTCAGAAACAGGTCCAGTTCACCAGTGTAGCACCATATAACATGTACCAAACACACCTTTGGTCTATTTCTAAGTGTTTCCAGCTCTATCTGTGACACACCAATGCTGCTGCTGCATTACATCCCAGCTGCCAGCTCCTTAAAGCCTCCTCCGCCACCCCAGCATCCATGTGTAGGCTCCAGATGGGAAAGATACACAGTCATCACTCCTCAGTACCTATATGTAACAGTGGTTGGGTGCTGTAATGAAATATTTCAAGCCTGAACTGTTCTGGTTAATCATACATTGATGAGCATCATTGAAATGAGCTCGAAATGACCTTAACCTATAAAGACCCAGTGCTGCTTTTGTGGCAGGTCCCAAATGATTTTTTTCTCTATTTTTAACCTTTCTTAAGTGATTTATCACCATTTACTCTGATGTTATGCTCTGTATTTTGCATTTCTAAGTGAAAATCAGGTATTTTCCTATATTTAATGCACTGATTATGTAGATGTTCATTAAAACTCCGACTAAAATTGAGGATTATAATATCCAAAACAGAGAAAACTGAAGAAAAAGATACATTTTTCTGCAAAATATATCATTAACTGAACGTAAAATAATCGTTACCAACCATCATTTATCAAACTCCATGGGTTTTACTGGTGAATCAATGTTGCAGAAGATGACGGTGTTTCAGCGTTCACTATGGAGTCTCTGAACGTCCAAATGGGTCATATCTGATGACCGTGAAAAGATGACAAACTACATTTTACACCAATTATTTACATGTATTGATAGGATTGATGGATCAACAGGTATTAAACAGTTTAGCTCAGTGAATGACTTACGTCGCTGGTGGATGTTTGGGTCTTTAAGGGTTACAGCTGATGCAGCCACGACAAAGGGACACAGACTTCAGTAGAGACATGAAGATACTGAATGATATTTTTATACTTTTACTGTTATTTAAGGTATTAGACTGAGCTCCAGTAGATGACAGATCTGAGTAAATATTAAGATTTGCATGCTTAAGTGCTTGTTAAACATGTATTTTGGTCGAGGGACTGTGTTTGCACCAATCCAGTAGAATGACAGTGTTACACTCATCTAAACATCCAGAACACCTGTGCTTCATTTCAGCAGAAATTCAGAAGCAGGAGGGTTCATTAACCCCTCTCAGACAGACCTCCAATTTGTGTATTCATTAACGTGGCTTCATATTAAGAGGTGGTTTGGATCTGCCTGAGGTGGGCTAGTTTGGAGCAGACATAAGGTCCGGAGACTCTGCACAACAGCACATTTGAATCATTTATTCCTGAGCCGTGCAACATGACGACTGGGTGATAATTTCCTGCCAGGGGTAAAATGGACAGCTCATTTATCTCCTCGCAGTCATTCACGCGGGATCTAATTTTAGCCTTCGCTCTGGAGCAGGAGATGAATTTTAGGCAGATTTCAAAGTGCTGTTCAGCCGGACTCTTACATCCAGTCCTGGTTTCACTGTGCTTCTTTTAAAGCAGAGTGCATTGAATTGTAGGCGTCTATGGCGCCGAGAGGGGAAACATCCTGATTCCATGCAGGTGCTCAGTTTCTATGGCAACAGTGATTGGTTTATTTATTTATTTCTATTGCATCGATTTTTTAGAGAGTGTGGTCTGACAGCAGTAAGCCATATTTCTATTGCTGAGGCTGCTTTTTCGGGTAATGAGCAGAGGTAGAGATGTCTAACGAAACAGTTTAACGGAGTCAATACAGTCAATTAGCTGATGCAACATGCTGTTTTTGTTTACTTCAATCCCTGCATCGTGTTTTGGAACACAGTGAGCTCGGGTGGCGTGATAATCAGAATAAACACAGAATTTACGTCATGTCAATCAGAATCCGTCTGTCTTCACCCTGAGTCACAGCACTTTGTTGAAATGTTTTGTATAAGGCAATATGTGACAAAGTAGGGCAGCGTATGAGGGCCAGTGTAGGTAGAAGTCTGGGGAGTTTGGGTATTATTTTGAGAAACAAACTCCAGGATTAAAGCCATACATTTGTGAGAAAAATAACTGCCTAGACATGCAATACCACACAACACATGGTTAAGGGGTTATCCAAGACAGTACAACACATGATATCACTAATGTTCAGGTGGCCATGGTTATTATGTCATAAAAAAAATAAAATTAAGATAAGAAGTAAAAATATGTGTATCAATTGACATTAAAAAAAAGAAAAAAAAGAAAAGACAAAAAGCAAAGAAACTAAATGGAAACTACAATCAACAGAGCAAAATTAATTAAAACTACGATGGCTGTGTCTACATCACAGGCTGTATCTCACATAAATGAATGAATGAATATGTTTTCATCTACAGCCGAGGAAACAGAACACTAAATGCATTCACAAGAGGAAATGCAACTCCACCACCTCAGTATTAATATTAGAACACATGAATAATGTATGACTTTAGTTAAATCATACAACTCAAAAATATCTTTGCCTCAGCAAATACTGTAGAGTTAATATAAAAAAGCTGAGTAAGTGGAGAAAGTAGAGAAAAAAAGACACAGTACATGGAGATTAGAGATCAGGACAAAACAGAAGCAAGGAGATATTACTTCACAAATGACTTTATAATCCCAGTTTTTCTTTGTAAAGTAGTGAGTTGTTTTCTGCAAATATTAAACAGATGTCATGAGTTTCTTTTCTACAAATATTACCTTTCCCCTGACTTTTTTAAATGTATTTTTTTATTGTTTTACTTTTTACTTGTGATGGCCTTAATACATAAGGCCATATTAGAAGCACTGCAGATAAAAAATAAAATAAATAAATAAATAAATAAAAACAAACATATGTAATCAGAGGATGGGAAAATACTCTGATTATACCTGAATACTGATTGTTATTATAGTCATAAATTTGTGAGAAAAGCTCAGGTATTCTCTGAGATTAAAGCATGTAATGTAATGTGTCTAATGTATAATTAAAAAAAACTCGACTTTTCCACTTAAATCTCAGAGAATATCCAAATGATTTCACTTTAATTTTTTACATTAATCTTGGAAATCCATTTTTTTCTCAGATTATTATACCCCCTGTTTTTAATCCACAATGGCCCTGATGCACCGTCATCAAAAAACTGTATTTGTTCACACATCCTTTACATACAGAATAGTATGAGAACCAAAACAGGAAAGAGTCTTGCCTCAGTGTAATTTTTTTTTTCTGTTAAATTTATATCAAGCAAGATCTTTTAATTATTTGGGTGCCTCTCGTTTTAAGCTGATAGAGCCAATACATTCAAGCATGTGAGTTTAAGAAGCTGGTTATGATGCAACTAACATGCTGACAGATGAGCCAACATCCAGACTGAGGATTACGATGTTTGACTTTAGGAGTCAGAGTGGATGTTTCTCATCTACTTGACCCGCGAGTTGCATCATTATATGGCTTACAGCCCACATTTGAGCCTCCTCATGTCTTGTACCTTGAGGGCCTGCTAACAGCGCACCCTACTGGGGTCAAGTGGACCAGCAGAAGAGAGACACTTCACTGACATCACAACCACAGTTAATGGTTATAAAGCTTAGTCATTCAACACTACTACGGTGGTTTATCTTAACACATGGCACAAGGTTATTTCTCTATTTCTACTGTTACTACATCTATGACAGTTACAGTTATTGGCATGCGTTTAGAGGGAGAGAGGAGCAGTGTGGCATGTGGGTGAGGGACACTGACACTCAAGTCCATTGATATCCATTAATATAAAAGAAGAACATTTATATAAAATCAAAATAATGGTCAAAGACTGAGGATGGTAAATCTTTTTTGTTTGGATTACGCTAAATCCTGTTTTGTTTTTCCACGTTGAGGCTTTTTTTCCACTAGGCCTTCCAAACCAGCATCTGTACGCTCATTCAGACACATTAACAAAGGTGATCCCGCTCTTCTTGTCTCCAAATGTGACCAATTGTATTGAGAAACCTCCAGGGGAGAGTAATAAACAGTTTGGTTCAATGCAGAAACATCCATAAATAAATAAATAAAAAACACAAGAAAAAGAGAGAAAGACAGGAGATATAAATAAAAACAGACAAAAATTAGTAGCTTAGTTGCCAAAGGCTACATCTCCCCTGAGAAACACATTCAGAACACAATGTTAGTACAAAAAGCCTCTCTGTGAAGGTGAAGGTGTCTGTGCTATCTTTGTTCTTTTTTGAGGCCCCTGCCAGATTTGGTCAGCGACCAGCTATGTCTGGCCGAGCAGCTGGGCACAAATGAATGCGGGTCACTGGTTTTTTCAGAGCACTCCAAAGCTTGTGGAGCACAGCCTCCCAAGCGCAACGAGTAGGGCTTTTCAACTGGACTGTGAAGGAATGGAGAAAACCTGACACTCTCATTGTGCCGCAACAAAAGGGTCAAGTTACGATACACAGCTGTAAATGGTGTAAAAAGAGCTGGATCTCTTGTATTTTCTTGTAACACAGTGAGAGTCTAAGGCTTCGCAGAGTTTGTAGCCCCGAGAAACATAAAAGAAGACTGTCGTCACCTCCTGAAAATGTACCCTGAAAGAGGCATGCACAGTTCAGACCACAAGGACACTGAAAAATAAACAAGAATTATGACAAAGAAAATATGACAAAGCAAAATATATTAATATAAATCCATGATCCTGAAAATAGATATGTTGAGAAAATAAGATAACACATTTCTTAGTTTTCTTCTCAGGACGACTGGTCACCATCACTACCTTGGAAATGGGTTGTTTGGAAAAAAAGATGACAAAACACCAGCGCATGCTTTTCAAACCAAAAGCAACAGCGGAGGAAGTGCGGGATTGGAAGTGCAAAGAAAAGATGGAGATACAAAGGATTAAGCGTTCAAAACGACGGGACACAAAAACAAATATATACATACACGCTTTTGATGCTGTTCACACATCACAACACCACCAAAAGGGACACAATCGCCAGAAATCCACGTCCAAACCAGAGGCAGGGAGGAAGAGCAGCCCAAGACAAACACCACTGGCAGACTGCTTGCTTTTGGCGCCCCCCTCCTCCAGAAGAACAAGCCACTAAAAATGTCACCCCCTCCCACCCCCCAAAAACCCTGGACCCCTGCTGGAAGAGCTCACAGCTGTCCCACTTCAGAGCCCAGCTCCTGGCCTGGCCTGACCTGAGTTCCTGAACTGACGCCCTCTGGCCTGTAGAGGGGCTACAGATGCTAAATGGTGATGGCTGATCGATGGTGAACGGACAGACACGTGGCAGAGGTGGGTGAGTGGAAGATGGGACTCCCTCACCGTTGGATTATGGCATATGTAGGCGAAGAAGACAGAGGAGCGGAAAAAAGAGAAAGCGAAGACAGAGGAGGAGAAGAAGAAGAGAAAAGAGAGGGAACATGTTGCTTCTTCGTCTCCTTACCGTGTCTTTGGAGGACCTACGTCTCTTGATGCTGGAGGCCAGGGTGGTACTGATGGACCTAAAAGAGGCTTTCTTTTTGGGGTCGGGCTCTGCTCTACCACTTTTCCTATCCTAAAATAAATATATGTAGAAACATTATTCATGTTCTCTGGCTGGGGTGATAACCTTTGGTTGCAGTCTCACTCATTCTCTCTCCCCACCACCACCACCATCACCACCACCCCAGTAAATTACCTTATTTTTGTATTTTCTAAATAGAGGGAGGGTCCTTGTCAGAAAGACTACAGCATTTGGAAATGTAAAATGCGCAAAGAGGGAGAAAGAAAGGGATAAAGCCTGTTAGATGTGAAAGTTTGTCTGATATGAGGGCATTCGTCTACATTTTATGCAACATTATCACACTTGGACTGCACAAGATGGCAAAGTAGTCCACTAGAAATGTGCTGACACATTCACTCAGCCCCTAGAAATGCATTGAAATGAGTGATGACTAAAGATGTCAGTGGTTTGTGATACGTAACATAATCTGTCTGGATTCTTCACTGTTGCCTGAAATCTCACTTTACAGTTTCCTCACCTCAACACACACAAGCATTAAAGGAATATGCCAAATATGATAGAAATCTAGACAGAAAAAATAAAGAAAAGAAGCAGTTTTAACCATATCCTTAAAAGTTGGCGAGCCAATTTGGTGCCCTCCCTCCCTCATACCATCAGAGTGCCCCACAGCTACTCTCAGCACAATAACTGGGTGTTTGTGTGCACAAAAAATAAACTCATATTAAGGTATTCTTACATCCTGAGTCTCTAGAGAGGAAGAGGGCTGCATAGGGGGAGAAAAGAAAAAAATAAAATAAATTTCCATCCACTTGCTGTTAGATTGTTATTACTTTAAAGAAGATCCTTAAGCAAAAGCCAAAAGGGAACCAAAAAAGGGCAAATAGAAAAGAAGAAACTAGCAAAGCAAACATCCACATCCAAAGCCAGGCAGGTATAAAAAGTCAGAGCCAATAAAGTGCATATCAAAGAGGAAAAACAACCACAAAAGTCAGTAAATAAAGCCCATTTAAGTCATTATACCTTGTAAAGTGGTATAATGGAAATTCACCCCACACACAAAGGAATGGGATGGAAATGATAGTGCATAAAAAAGAAAAGAAATGGATGCTACTACTTGCAAAAATAATATCATTAATGTGCATGAAAATAAAAACTTGTGATTTTTTTGGACTAATAATAACTCAAATAAACCTGAGCGTGTGAAAACTAAAAGATGCTATTTCTAAAAATTAAAGGATGTCGATGAGTGACAGTTATGGGGAAGGAGGGCAGTGTGGTGTGAATTTCAACATGCTAAAACATCTCATGGATGGAGGGATAAAGGGGGGAAAACATAGAATAAGTAAACACAAAACAAATAGCAGACGGATCAGTCCTGGCCAGCACCGGCCCCGCAGTGCATCCTTTTTCATCAGGTCACATGACTAGGCTCTTTAGGGCACATTCTGTGTGTACCACCCATCACCCCGCCAACCTTTTCCCTCAGCCCCCTGACGGCTCGATATCAGGTGGTGAGCTGGCGTGGAGGATGGATGGGTGCACAACATCACTCGCTTTTAGTGCAGGTGTTAATAAATAAACCGTTTTTCCTGTTGGAAGATGACATCTCATGTTAGTAAAAGATCAACGTCAGCCTGTTTAACAAAGTGCCTCTAAGTGTAAAAAAACAAAATAAAATAAAATCAATGCCCCGAATGACGTCACTTCTTTACTTTCCCTCATTTCTTAGATGGCCGCTCTGAGTCCTGATGAAGTGCTGCGTGTGCACAGTCCGGGCCATGCAGGGCATGCTGCGCCATCAGATGAAGACTCATTCAGCCGCCGCCTGTTTCCCATCAGAAACAGGAGTGGCCCTCCACAGTGCATCAACATTAAAAACTACCATCATCAGGTTGTAACGCAGTAGGGATTCTGACACTTTGCTTTCATCCCAAACTGACATCACCTTCAGCTTTGTTCAGATGGTGCACTTCTGAGTAACATCTGTTTGAGGAGGCAGATGTGTAGCAGCTCAGAGATGTAGTGGTCCACAAAACATTGGGTAAACCCTCAGCTCAATCAGCCAGTGTCACAATGACTTCTGTCAAAATGAGACTGCACCCCCACACACACCCACACACAGTTCAGTCATAGTTTGTAAAATCTTGACAAACGTTTGCAGCTCACTGACAGTTCAGACTCAGCTGCCAGCGTTTCCCAAATACTTGATGCAAAAAGCTCTGGTGGCCACAAGTGTTAAGGTCCCAGACTTTGCCGTTCCTCGTCTCTACTACATGTCACGATCCTTTAACTGTTGCTGCCAAGTAAGGTCACAAAAATACCCCTGAGAAACAGTTCCAAAATTAAGAAGGGCTTTTGGATCCCACAAAATCAGAGAAGAGATGCTGAGATTGATCTTGCAATCTATCCAATACGTCCTCTAATGATACGTCTGTTAAGGGTGTGTACCGCTTTACTAAATCTATTATTATATTTTATGTTTTGTTATTTCTTGTTTCTAAACCTCTTACCCAAAGTAAACTGAGTGAGGAAAGAACTGAAGCACACTGAAAAATTTCAAAATAATCAATATGCCTGCTGTCCTTGTTTTTTTGTGTTTGCGCTCCTCAGTCTGAGCTCAGATACAGCAGCTTAGCGCTGTGTGACGCATGCTGAACCCCTTTTCATCCAAAATTAATTAGGTTTACCCTCACTACATCCCTGAGGCTACAACTCTGTACAGCTGGACTATCTTAGGCATGTGATGCCTAACAATGCATGCACCATTATCTCGTTGTAAAGCTTTGTCAAAGCAGCAGCCAGTGTCATGGCACTTAATGAACATCTCAGTAAAGGCATTAACAGTCAGATAAGCAACATACGCGAACAGATTTAAGTTAGTCACAAGTGCACCCTCTCTGAGGTTTTTAGTGTTAACAGGTATGTACATAGCTTTGCATGAAACACCAACCTGACGCCGTTAAAGCACATAATTACATACAAAGACGCACACAAGCGGTCAAATGATGAAACAGTTGGACAGGATCAGTGCTTGCTGTACTAAGGAAGGAGGAGGCCACATAAACTATGAACTCTGATGTTTTGTTCTGATGAGTTCGTGCCCTAAATGACAAAGTTGTCATTTTGAATTTGTGACAATTAGACCACGGTGACTAAACAAATCAGTGCACCCAAACAGTGTGAGTAATATCCTGAATAATCCTCACACAGGACAGAACAGATTGGATCAGCCTGACTTTGCGGGCCCCTTCTCATCGCATGAGACCCCATTACAGCGGTTACACTTAGAGGAAGTGAAGGTTGTGCGAGTCTGATGTTTAGCTCCAGGGCCCACAGTGACGGTCGATTAGCAGCATGAACATGTATGAGCCATCTCTGCTCCGCCGTGCAGAAAGATCAACGTAATCACAGCTGACATGGATCTAAAACACGCTGGTCTACGGGCAGTTTAGTGTGTCCCTCTCCTTTCTCAGTGACCCCCCCGCATGCATTCGCCTGCTGTTTGGCCTGGAGAAGGCACATCCATATGAGGACACTCACGACAGTTACATACAGAGAAGTCAGGTTGATGGCAGACACTTTGAGAAGGACATTGATTTGCTGACAGGCATTTGAGGCTGTGATCTTATACTGTACCTTCTTCTGGCCCCGCGGGGCCACATCACAGACTCACAGTGTTTTGGCATTTAACTGGTTAACCCCTGAACCTCCTGTCTACTCAATCAGGGACTGAAACCATGAAAAGTAAAATAGAAGACGTCGCAGCAGGTGCATCTCCAACGTTGTGCATTAGATTGCATAAGAGGTGCATGTTCTT
Organism: Apogon hyalosoma; assembly: GCA_037367295.1. Classification (NCBI taxonomy): domain Eukaryota; kingdom Metazoa; phylum Chordata; class Actinopteri; order Kurtiformes; family Apogonidae; genus Apogon; species Apogon hyalosoma. The sequence goes on along the minus strand of JAPQRP010000005.1, from coordinate 44,570,050 downwards.
CGTCGACTGAACACAAAGTGTGAGAGTTCGACTGCAGCTTAAAGGTTCAGTCACTTAAATCACAAAAACTCACATTAATTCCACACAGATGTCTTTGTTATGTCTCTACTCTTGAATTTTATGTACTTTACATTAATCAAGCATTGTCATTACTTTAGATTCAGCTAAAAAGATAGTTAACTGTTAGTACTGAATGAAGGAATGTATTGAATGTAAGGAAATTTAAGTGTTAACATTAATAAAACATAAAACATGTAGAATAACCAAATGATAAATCAATAAATGTTTTAATGTTACATAACGTTACACGATAGTCAAACATTTTAAGTAATATGGTGTTAATCAGTTTCTTATAAATGCTTATAAATGTCTAGAAATCTTGTTATCTAACAATAAATGGTTATTAATATTATTACTAAAGTCTTACTATTAACATTAATGTGTCTTACAATGCTTACAGGTAAGAAACGGATTATTAACATCTACTAAAAACCTGTGTTGATTAATGATGGTTGATGAGGCTGATAAATGTAAAAGTTTTGGACTGTTAGTTGGTCCCAACAAGTACATTTTATATTTTAGTTTACAGACTAAACGGTTAACCAAGAAAATAATTTACAAATCAATTTTGAAGTATTACAAATTGTTACTTAGAGGCCTTCTCTTCTGATAAATCAATAAACTGAAATTAAGCTGAATGAATTTTTATTTCTTGCAAATCATTACACCAACAGGCCTATGATTTTAAACACGTAAGTTATTTATGAGGAGCAACAGGGATTAAATCTTCATTTCAAAATGTATTTTAAATTCATTTTGGGGGGTTTTCAGGGGCCAGTACTCCTCTATTCAACCATGTTTTAATCAGATGGAGACTGAAACTACACAGGAAATGTTTCTTGTAATTTAGGCAACATGAACCTTTAAGTTGGTGTGTTTTTGCTGCCACTGTGTTGTGTGAAGCCTCTGGGATGTTTGTCTGTCGTGTTTGGGGCCGTACAGACTCTGCTATGGATAAAAAGTGAGTATGGATACTATACAGTATAGCGTGTCGACATCAGTGGGGAGTCACTGCTGTGTTTTTGTTCCAGGGCATTGATTTTCATTTTTATGCTCTATTTGTACCGTTACCATAGTTTCTTCTTTTTTTTTTTTTGCTGCCTGAGAGAGACTTTAATGATGACGCGACCATACAGCATTCACCGTTACCACAGATAAGATTACGTTTCCTTATGGACTTTTGTTTGTTTTTGTTGATTTTTCCACATCCACATCATCTGACCTTATGAAGCGTATGTATAAGCGCTACAACAGCAGCTTAGATCTACTTTTCATGCTATGGGCATGGAAGGTGAAGTTTTAACTATAATGTCCATCATATAAAGGTCACAAAGCTAATTATATTATTGTTATTCCTACAGCAAGAAGTGACATGGGAGTGTGTTACAACACATTATGTAAAAACCTCACATTATACAATAAATAGACAAATACAATGAAATTTCATTTCATTATGTAAAAATACCCATGTTTTCCATTAATTAGAGTTGCACTTTTTTAGATGAAATGAACCAAAATAGAAGTCATTATCTGTTTGTAGCTGGGTTTCCATTACAGTTTTCCGCAAAATAAAAACGATATTTCTACTTCAACAAAGTACTTGTAGAGGTTTCTGTTGAAGGATATGTAGCTTCTGATGCATGATTCTAGTAAAGGCCCATCCTGTGACATGTTGTAATTCTTGCAAAATACTGTATAGTTCTTGTAAGGAGCTTGTTTAAGGAAGATGGACACACTGAGTTTCATGCCAAACTTCCACGGTGGTTGGCACTGTAGTGTCGGTTTATCTACTGCTATTGCAGTGACTGTCTTAAACAAAAGAAGAAGGGAACATGTAATTGTCCCAAGACAAAGTCCTTATTTATGGCAGCAGTCATGCAGAAAGGATTTCTGGGAGAGAATTGTACATCAGGAATTCACCAACAAGTTGTAGATCCAGAATTTCTGAATGACCCAGGCAAAGTTTAATGAACTGTGTGATGTTATGGAACCTCTTGTGGCACCAGACTTGTCCTGCCCTCGGGAAGCAGTTCCTACACAAAAGCAATGTCTGTTGTCCTGTATAAACTAGCCACCTGTTCAGAGTAGAGGGTCATTTGAGTTAACTGATTTTTCACTGGGTCTCTTTTCCATTTTTGTAAAGCACTGTGAATTGCCCTGTGTATGAATTGTGCTATACAAATAAATTTGGCCTTGCCTTTAACATGACTGGTGTTGAACAGATGACCACATCTGATTGTATAGACAAAAAAACTCCTCTCATGATGTTGTTAAAGAAGAACAAACCTCAGGAGGTGGTTGGGGACTAATATGGTGTAAAAAAGACACTCTGAGCACAGTGGGTGGGTGTTTGTGTCCTGTTTCTAACCTAAAGTAAAGATTGTAGAGAAGCAGCATTCAAGTTTAATGCACCAAATATTTGGAACCAACTCTCAGAAAACTGCAGATCATTCACAACTCTACATTCATTTATATCCAGACTGAAAATCTTTCTCTTTCTAACTTTTACTCCTATATTTACCATATATTTAAATTATTTTTTTCAAACTTTGCAAATGTTAATGATGTTTTATTGTTAATTTTTTAAAATGCTTTTTGTTGTTTTAAACTGTCTTACTATCTGCAAATTTCTTTGAATTGCCTTGTTGATGAAATATGCTATATAAATACACTGTTTCTTACAGTCATGCTTGTCATGTAACTTTATTACTTTAGTCCTTACCATGGTCTTTAATCAACACCTGAACTGGGTCATCATCACAGCCTAAATGCAATTTATTTCTTGCTTTTTCATCTTGAGTATTTTGTGGCCGCATATATTATATATTATATAATATATGCATATATTATATGTTATTTATGCAAAACCTGAATAGCAACCGACCTAATGTTGTGTGATAACATGTTGAAATTAGACTGACATTATAACAGATTTTGTACTTTGCTAGAATAGTCACATATAAGCAATAACCAGACCAGGCTTTTTTCGTACTGATCTTGTCGTAACTATGACCAAACTTAATGTCAAAAGCCAAACTGGATAAACTCTCCTTTGATGACTACTGCAATGGATTTTTCAAAAAACCAAAGCTTCTTGAAGTGCAACTCTTGTATTTTATGAAATCTAAGGTAATATGTAGTGATTCATTATAAAATAGAACACATACAGTGCAGGTGTTACTACATAATGAAGTGAAAATGTCTTACATTTTTTTGAGTTATTACATAATGCAGTGTTTTTCCATAATGTGCTGTTACAGGGTGGAAATGACTCTGCTATTTAATTACATACTAATGAGGGGGTCCCGGCTGCCGCTTGGCTTCCGGAGGCCTCTTTACTGTCCTGCAGGCACACACAAGAGACACTGTTTGCCTCTGTTAGGGTCTACAAGATGGCCGCTGAGGACGCCTTACTGTGCTTGAAGGCATCGGAGATCACGTATCTGAGACGGTGATCTGACAGTCTGACCAACACTATTCGTTCAAAAAAGAAAAGCTCAGAAAAGAGGCTGAGAGACAGAATAGGACCCCCATGAGAAGGTGAGCTGTCTCATGCCTGTCTCGGCCCTTCCACCCTCAGTGTGCATCGGGGATCATCCCTACCTGCAGGTTCTTCCTCCAAACATTGACGGCCGCAAAGGCCAGCTGCATCTGCTTCCTGCGGGCGTCTTTATGGCGCTTGTAGGCGATTTCGATGAAGATGAGGAAGATTCCTGCTGCAATGCCACCAGCAACCAGCATGAAGACCCCTGTTGGAAAAAAGACAGAGCCAGAAATGTAAGATACTGGCTCATCTACCGCTCCCGCTGAGCATCAACGCATGGACTGCCTGTCATGCTCAGCGGTCTTCTTTTTCCAACCAGCTGCTACTGATGACGACGGCTGCAAACCACACAATATCCAACAAAAACAAGTCACGGCACGAGAACACTTCCACTGAGCACCCACGCCGACACTAAAACAACGATTTGATAAAGGTATTGGACAAAAAAGGGCTACAGTACCTTACCACTGCAGTTTTTGTCCAATCACTTTTAACGGATTTCTCTATAAGGACCATACCTGCCATGTTCTCAAAGGTGAGTGTGGCTGGGGCATTGCTCCTTGAGTCACACTCCTGGTATCTCACCCAGGTTTTATCTAGGTCTTCCATGAAGCCGTTCTCATGAGAACTGCAGGGGGTTGGGGATGGTGGGAAGAGAGGTCACAAAGTTAATACAAACTGCAAAAGACAGAATATTTGAGCCGCTTACTCCCAGACTAAATGAAACACAGACAGCAGGACAGGTGTGCTGACAAACATGGACAAACATAGACAGACAGCATGGAGCCAATTCAGTGCCAGAACTTCACAAAGTAACTAAATATATGTTACAAATGCCCAGTGGTTCACTAACAAACACAGCCTGGTTGGTAATGCAAAACACCATGACAAACTCATGAATTTTGATTTGCACATAAAAACATACCTATCAAACAAATATACAGCATCTCTGTAATATGACAAATTTTGTGATCACCTTTTAAAAGCACAATTTGTAAAAAAATAAAAATAAAATAAAATAAAAATGAATAAATAAATAATTGAATGTTCTGATAAATGTTTGGGCCCAAAAGAGGGAAAAGGCAACAACAAATTAATATTTAAACCCTACATTTAGTCATGATTGGTTAAACTTGACTTATGACCAAGGTAGTTTAACATCTAAAGGTTATTGTCTTTGGCTGAAGTTATTTCCTCAGTTGCTTCCGTTTTGTTTGTTGGTTCTTCTTGTAGCTTAGATTGCTGACATACACTACTGCTTTGATACTAGTATTATCCCTCTGACATGGTGTTAGAGCTGTGGGTGTGATGAATATGGATGAATGTTAGTTGTGTGTTTGATGCTGTGCCTTTTATGCAAATATTTTAATGTTGTCAGCACTATAGTAGCCTATGCTAAGCTCTTTTGATGTCCACATACACTATGTATTTTCCCCCTAACTTATTATCGTCCCCATTTACATTGCCTAAAATCATATAGCAGGGAATGTAAGTCTTGGCAGCAACAGAATCAGTCACCACAGGAATCAAATGGAGCTAAAAATATGTGTAACATAATTTGATCCTTATGATGTCTGAAAATAAATCTACAATGTAGCATTTCTTGGCAGAATTTGGCATTATATATCTTATGTTGTTTTTGGTGGATCTAGTTTCTTATTATGTTATTTTTGTGCTGTTCAGATACATGCTGTATTTGTTTCTGAGGCAGGATGTGAATAAGAAATTATTTATAACAGTTTGATACATTTTGTATTTGCAAAACAAAATGTCATAGCTTGTAAATGTTTTGTACTTGCCAGCCAAACTGCGTGGTAGTGAATCACAGGGCAGTTGTAAAACATGCTTTGTTAATTGGTGAAGTTTTAGTAGAAAATTAGCTCCATAAGACAGTGACAGAGATAGACAGACAGAGACAGAGACAGACAGACAGACAGACAGACAGAGAGGGCAGGAGAGGGGAGATACAGAGAGAAGATGCTTACTTAAGGCGATGCTCTAGATGGATATAAAAGGTCAATATGTGACCATGAAATCATATTGATAAGAAACAAAAGAAGTCATACGAGTAATGCAGCTTCGGCTGGGACAGACCTGAGAATGGCCAGGGACACATTCTGTTTCCAGGGGCTGTCCTTGCGCATGCCAATGCCAAAGCCCGAACGGAAAAACAGCTCTCCCGTGGTCACCAGGTCGCACTTCTGCGAGGCTTCAAACTCCAGCACCGCAGAGTCC
>JAPQRP010000005.1:44531241-44552734 GCA_037367295.1 Apogon hyalosoma | reverse complement strand
TACAACATTGATTCACCAGTAAAACCCATGGAGTTTAATAAATGACAGTGGATGGAGACACTGGGTTTATGTTCAGTCATTGATATCTTTGCTGAAAGTCACTTTTTCTTGAATTTTACTGTTGTAAATTAATAACCTTTGAATTTACTTTGAGTTTTCTTCAACATCTACAGGATCAGTAAATTAAATATAGGGAAAATACCTGATTTACACTGACAAATACAAATTACAGAAGATAATAATAAAATAAATGGTGATAAATCACTAAAGAAAGGTTAAATAGAGAGAAAAATTCATGTGGGAACTGCACAAAAGTAGCACTGGGTCTTTATGGGTTAAATTTGATTTGTCAAATTACTCTTTTTATTAACTCTTTTTTTTTTTTTCAACATGCTCGTCAAGGTTTGCATTTTGCTATTTCAGTCCAAAATACAAAAATATGGCTTCAGTTCTTGTTGGTGAACATTGGTATTTAATATAGACTATTCTTAATAAGGTCTTTCACCTGTATGTTTTGCAGCTGTGTAGTTGATCCTGTTTCTGGATTTCATTTTGATTGTGGGTTGTTTTTAAAGACAGTGCTTACAACATCTCATGACTGGTAGAAAATGCATATCAGTATGAGCTTTAGGTTTCTGAAGAACTTTGATGCTGTGATTATAATCAGGGTTATGCGATTTCTGAGAACAAACTATACTTTCACAAAGATTTTGACGAGTATCATTACTATATTACACTCAAAGAACAGCAAGAAAGTGCTCATTGGTGGGTATGAACAACGTCCTGATAGATTTCATAATTTTGTCTTGAATAAAACAGATTAATCACAAATAAAGTGGGAGAGAGTGCAGCGTACTTCTGTTCCTCTTTTCATTTGGCCTAGATGCAGTGAAAAAACACTAAATAGAACAGAAACTGAATAGACAGAGCTCATAATACAGTAGACATTTATATACAGATGTTGAGTGTTGAAGATCCGTGAGTGCCAGTAAAATAAATATAAAGTCAAACTTGACATTAAACTTTAATGTCAAGTTGTCAAGTAAATTTTAATGATTAAAGGAGTTTAGATAGATTTAGCTGCTGACAGAATTTGAGCCACAGATTATAGGGTCAGATTTGTAAAGAAAAATTAAAGCTTTACAAAAAATAGGACTAAATGTCCCTATAGCTCGCCAGCATATTCTATCAAGAATTAATAAGAACATGAATTTGCGAGGTTGTCAGGTTCTGCTGCTATGTTAGAGTCCTGTGGTCTTGATACAGATCAACCTCCCAACAGAAGTGGGTGATACTTTCACTGGAGAACTCAACTAATTAAATCAGTCCATGTATGACTTTCTATCAGTGCTCAATAGTAACTATATTGATATATGTTACCATTTATATGCTATAAGCATCAAAATATGGACCATTGTCCCAAGGAAGCTACATAAAAAATTGGAAATGAATCCGACCAGTAGTATTGTCAGAGAAGATGTTTGAAGAAATTGCTAACGAAGATGACAACGATGACAATGATGACAATGAACACAGCGCCCTCACAGCAGCTCATGGTTTATCGGCTGGTGAGCTAACCAGCTTGTCAAAGATGAAATAAAAGCTTGTGAAATGTTTAGGCTACAGATGAGCTTATTTCTTTACATACAGAACAGGGAAGTGAGATCATACCACAGCAGAGATGAATGTGAAGACACCTTTTAACGCCTTGTAATAAAGGTGTGAACTCATGCACTTAGAGCAGGACACTTGTGAGCTGATGACCTAATATGGATATCCATTTAGAAATGAACAGGACCTTGGTGTCAAAACGGCAGGGAAATGAAAGTCATGTATCATCGTTTAGCATAAAAATATTGATATATGGCTTGGTTTGTATCGCCCAGCCCTTGTCGTCTCTGAAACGAGCGCTCTCCACCTCCTGTGAGCAGCAGATGTTAAGGTCATCTGGCAGAATCCCACAGGACCCTTGATGCCCCCATCGCTGTGCTTGAGTGGTTTCCCTCAGGACAGAGAGGAGAAGGGCAACCGTTGTCACCAAAGCCAATCAGCTCCTCCACTCTCAGCGGCCCTGACCGTTCGTTCACCCCTTCTGTAACGTGTACACTGACAACGCCGTCACGTCACAGTTTCTGCTGCTGCATCAGGGTGTGAAGAACAGAGGGGCCACGAAGAAGCTCCAAACAAGCTGTTTTTATTTTTCTATTAATTTTATCACAATGGATCATATGTAAAATGAGGCTATGATTGACCAATCTTTAACCAATAAAAATAATGATAAATAAAAAGTACGTCAAGTGCTTTAAAAATGCTGTTTCTAACCATGATATTAAAGGAATGAAAACAGAATAGTGATTCAATTTTAATTCCGGAATTCCATTTTCTGATCAGAAACAGCAAATACAACATTTAAAAAGTCTTGATTTTATGTCTACATTTGTATTGAACATCATTTCTATTAGCAGTTAAGTGTAATAGACACAATGGAATAGACACTATTTATATTCTTATTAATAGGAATCGTATTTTTGTAGTGTGTGCCATTAAATATGTAGAGGATAAACCCCAAAACGAATCCAAATCTTCATTTTTTTATTTTTAGATTTAAATTTTAGATTTTAAATGCTTTTAAAGATTTACTTCAATTATTTAAGTTCCTCCCTTAATCATCAAGTGTCTAGAATTACCACTTTTAGGTTCTCTAAAGTGCAAAAAAAAAATCTTTGGAAGGTCATCTTATCTCATACAGTCGAAAGCTATTTTTTATTCTACTCCTCGCTCACTTTATGTTCCTTTGTCATACTTTTGCGTTATTTCCCCTTCTATAAAATGTTCTACATAAAATTAAAAAAAATAATAAAAAAAAAAAAACAACAGCTACTGGAACACCACCTCTGTATTCAGAGGTTAATTTTATGGCTTTTGTTGTAGTACTCTATGTGTCTTACAGCTATTGCAGCCAAATAAAGGGATTAATCCTTTCATGCCTAGTGTTTACCACAGTGGACAGCTATTCAAAAGCTGTTTGCTGGTAAATTCATGGGTTTTGTTGTTTTAGTTGGATATCAGTCAACACAGTGAAGGCCTGTGCATCATCTCATACACTGCTATCTATTGGCCAGTCGTAGTAAGAGTTGTTTTTTTTTTTTTTTACTCAAAACCAAGATGTCCAACAGGAAGTCAGAAATGCTGAACATCCCAGGAATATCTTGTAAATCCTTCTATAGTAGAATACCCCTGAAGGTAGAAAAACATGCTAGTATAAAGTTACATCTAAGGATTAATTTAGTTGTTAAAAACTCCAGATATTTATTTTACATTGGATGAAATTTGGAGTTAATCCCATGTTCACTAAATTGGACACCATGTCAACTGCATGTTAACTGCAAGTCATACCATTTCCATTACTTCACTGTTCTTGATAAACTTGATCTGCTGTGACATGTTTTAGTGTAAATCAAATGATAATTATTATTAGAGTGTAATTAGCTTGATTTTTTAAACAAAAAGTTGTGGGTTTTTTTGGGGTTTTTTTTGCATATTATCTCCATAAAGTGAGTAACAACTAGTATTAGAATGTTAAAAAGTGAGAAAACATCAACTTAGCAGCATTAAAAATGTTTTTATTACATAGTTTTCACACAGTATATCATTTTCTGATATTGTTTTATTAATTACATATTTAACTTTACAAAGTTAAACACATGGTGTCCAGTTGAATGGACATTTTTGTAACTCCATGGAAAAACAAGTAAAAAAAATTATTGCATTGTTTGTTTGTTTTTTTATGCCTAAAGAGGAATAAAAACAGGAACTTAGGATAAAAAATGTTGACTAAGGTTCTCATAATTCATGCATGAAAGGGTTAAAGTGAATTGTATAATAGTCATAGTGTTACTTCAATGCTAAAACCAGCACTGGTACATCACATTATATTTTTTATGTGTGTGTGTGTGTGTGTGTGTGTGTGTGTTTGAGATACTCCCTCAGATTCACTGTACAGACTGTTGCAACATCATTTTAATTTCGGCTGAACTGCAGAGATTTAGTTCAGTGAAGATGATGGATTTGCTCTATACTGACTGCAGTGACTATAGATAGAAAACCGGAGCTGAATGTCCTGTACGGTCAAAAAGATGGATGATTATGTACAGCCAGTGGGTGTGATGTAAAGTATTTTTAAATAATATAATTCTGCTTCATAGAGTTGCATCAGATAGTAATAATTCATTGCAGCATTAAAAAAACAGGACACTGCACTTCATTTGATCTATGACAGTCTGATGGTGATGTGCCGGGGTTCGTGACTTTACCTGTGTTCCGTTGTAAATCCCGACTTGAATGAGTCGACTCTTCTGGTAGTTGAGAATACTGTAGTGGGCGTATTTTCTGTCTCCATCGTCATTAAACTCCACGCGTCCCGTGAGGCCCTCTGGGTATTTAGAGGACATCAGGACCCTGAGGCGAGAAAATGAGGAGGATTATACATGAAGGACCGCACGTGTTCACGCATAGATATCACTGAGTCTGTCCTTGTGGGCATGTCTCACTTAGTGTCTCAATAGTACAGCACAATGTGATCTCACTTATATTAATGCCTCTCATTTTAATGGCCGTCATGTCTTGAATTATGAGCGACTGTGTTGCATGTTTTAAACATTATTGAACAATGTAGCATTAAGTGCCTTATATAATATTTTTTTTATTAGCATTAACATTCTGTTTTCTTTGTGTTATTGTTCTGTTGCACCTATAAATTTTCTTAATAACCTCAAGCATATTTCTGTTTTTGGGGGTACTTTGTAATATCTGTCCAGAGATGGCAGAAGAAAAATGATCTCTTGTGACTTGTGCCTACAATAAACAGCCTGGGGCAGCTGTGGCTCAGGAGGTAGAGTGGGTCGTCCAACAACCGGGTTGGTGGCTCGAATCCCACTCTGTCCAAGTCTTGTGCTCTTGTGTCCTTGAGCAAGATGCTTCACCCTCTCACACTGGTATATGATTGCAGTCAGAGGGACCGTTTGGCACTAATTGGCAGCCACACTTCCGTCAGCCTGTCCCAGGGCAGCTGTGGCTATAAATGAAGTTTACCACCACCATAGTGTAAATATGAGAGCAAATCAATAATCTAAAGACCTTTGGGTGCCTTGAAAAGCGCTATAGAAATCCAATCCATCATTATTATTATTATTAATAATAATGGATTATTAATAATAATAATCAGAATAATAATCATAACAACCATATTCATAGCAATCTTTAACTCATAAAGACCCAAACATCCACTGGTGACCAAAATCATTCAGTGATATACAGTCATGGAAAAAATTATTAGACCATCAAAAGTTATCAAAAACAATGGTTATGCAATGAAGTACTAACTCCTGTGTGTATCATGTGACTAAAACAGACAGTAAAGAAAACATGGAATGCCTAAAAGCACTGTTTTTGTCAGTACAATGACATATATATTGATGTAAGAACTGAAGTGATTTTGGTTATTATCAGGAAAACATGAAAAATGGATAGATATCAGCTCTGAAATTAATCTACTATGAGTTATTTTTGTTGTTATTATATTTGTCCAAATAAATGTACCTTTAGTTGTACCAGGCATTAAAATGAACAAGAAACTGAAGAAAACAAGGGGTGGTCTAATATTTTTTTTCCACAACTGTAAAATGTTTAATACTTGTTGGTCCATGAATCTTATCATTACATGTAAATAATTGGTGTAAAATGCAGTTTGTCATCAGATATGACCCATTTGGACGTTCAGAGACTCCGTAGAGAACACGGAAACACTGTTGTCTTCTAAAATCAATCAATAAAAATCAATCAGATTTTATTTATATAGTGCCAAATGATAACAAAAGTTATCTCATGACACTTTACAAACAGAGAAAACATTGGTTCACATTGATTCACTAGTAAAACCAGTACTCGAGAGGGGATCAAGCGCAAACTCTGGCGGACATAAGTGATGCAAACCCGGAAGCGATATAAATTGCAGTTCCCTCGTCCTCCGCTAGGGGCTGGCTCCAAAAAGGAGTCAATCCCCATAGACTCCCATGTTAAAAAGACCAACTTCACAGCAGAAATAAACGTGTTTACAGCCTGGTTCAAAAAATAATTTTAGGTTTAATAGGTCAAGTTTACCTTCATGACAACTGTGAGGGGGGTGAATTTTTTTTTAAATAACTCATCCGTTTAGATGTTATTTAATCTTGAAATTACGCATAACTAGGGGCGTGTCCGTTTGATTGACAGGTGTCAGATGCGCTGTCAGTGCTCGCGCTGGTGGCTCGTGGCTAGCTCCGGAAAGGCCTCAGCCTCGGCCTCACGTTAAACCACTTCGACCATTTCGTTTCACTGAACTTGACGTGTTGGTTGTGTTTGTGGTGCTCATGTTAATTCGTGTTGGGATATTTTTTGTGCACTTATTGGACAATTATAGCTTGTTCTGCTATTGACTGCGTAAACAGACCATCCAAGAAGTCTCTGCTTCAGTTTTTTCGGTAAATGAAATTATATTTATATACATTAATTAGTAAGTGCGGCTCGGTGCTGCTCCTGTGCTAACGGAGCTCATGAATTAGCTAAGTAGCTAGTTAACCACCTAATGCATTAGCCTTAGGATTTAATTTTCGAGCAATACAATGAATTACAAACCGTAACATAGTGCTAAGCATTTCTGAACTTAAATTTAAAGTTGGAAAATAAAGGTTTATCAGAGTGCCACCAAAAATTCGCTGTGCACTGACTCTTCATGGTCGCACCCCCAGGTTCAGAGGTGTCTGGGAGGTTATACAAAAATATGAGTAAGTCAGTAGCGTCCGTTTTTTGGTAAAGCATTTATTAGAGTAGAATTATGGACGTTGGACCCACAGGGTATGAGGGTGTTTTAACATCCATACTTTTACCGCATTTATTTTTCTAACGTTTCCCGTAGGTTGGCACAAACGTAGCTGCTCTCTAGTTCTCTCTGTCTGTCTGTCTGTTTCCGGCTAAAAGCGCACCTTAGCTTTAGCCTGTCTACCTCCGTTAGCTCTTAGTTACAGGCAGCTCAGTGTCTGATGGGTGTCAATCAATCACCCCCACGCTCTCAGCTCCACCTCTGAATCCATTTTTGTTATTTTCGGGAGTGACGAAACGCGTGACGCTGCCAAAATGGCGACGGTGGGAACCGCCCACCGAGCTTCACTTCAGCTCTTCAGAAACCAATGGGTCACGTGAACGGAAGCTTCGTCCATCCTAATATGTGGTCTATGGGGGGGGTGACATCCCCCTGAAATAAAAACGGTAAAAACCCCGGTGTGATTTTACAATTCGACTACTGAGTAATACCCACAGACTTTGATAAATGAAAGTGGTTGTAGACGCTTGTTTCACGTTCAGTTAATTATATATTTATATGATATAAATATAGGAAAATATCAGCTTTTCACTTAAAAATGCACAGTACAGAGAATAATGTAAGAATAAATGGTGATAAATCACTTAAGAAGGGTTAAAAATAGAGAAAAAACTCATTTGGGAACTGCCACATAAGCAGCACTGGGTCTTTGTGGGTAAAGGTGCATTGGACCTATTTATTAAACCAAAACACATTAAACAAGTAAATATATAAAATGTGTGTTGTTCGGAATAGGTCATAAGGTAAGTTTTCTGTTTCAGGTAAAGTTAAAAAAAACAATAATCAGTCATCATAGAAACACATTTACACTGGTTTGATCTATGAATCTTTCAGAAGTGAAGGTATGAGTCCCAGTGGTGGGGTTCAGATAGTAACGTGTCTTGAATTTTCAGGTATGCACATGTTCTGCTAAATAGTACAATTTTAATAAGATCAAATGTGGCATTGTAATATTTAGGAAATGGGTAGAAGAGGACTGTAGTTATCTGGATTAAAAATGAAAACTCAGCCATACGCTCCTTTAAAAACACCAAACCTTTCCAGTAAAATGACTCTCGTTGATATCATGACATCCATCTGTTTACAGTTAAAGAGTATTTGTATTTTTATTTGCATCCAAGTACAACACCCAGCCCTCCTTTTATCTCAGACTATCAGCCCCTAAATAAACACATCCTTCGGCCTGTTATCCTGGTGTGCTGCTGCTGCTAATGACTGGAATTAGTACAAAAAACACAGTAGCTGCATTTATCTCAATCATTGGTTTTAAGAGCCTAATGATGCTTGTAGATGTTTTACATCTGCTTGATTAAATGCCATGCTTTTATTTTGTCTATTGACTATACAGAAGAAATGGGTGGAGCTATCCTGGTGTCATTCATCATAGTTTGTTTTTTGGCCATAGCCATGTTATTTGGAACCAGAAGTGAACGAAGGTGGAGAAAAAGGGTGAAATGGAAGATCAACCAAAGCTGTCTTTAGAGAAAAAAAATTGTATTAACTGAAAGTCCAACTCAGCAGGTGATTCAGCTTCTATTCGCTATAAAATCTTCTTAATGGAACTACAACTTAAGGATGGACCATCAGTTCGCTTCTTAGAAGGCCCAAATAAACACATAAATCTGGCTCCCAGAAAATAAAATATAGATCCATTATTTCAACAATGTAAATTCAATGGAAGTCTTTGGAAGCCAGGAATTTTTGGAGCAGCATCTAGTGGTCATCAGTGGTATTACACTTTAACATACTTCTGCATTAGCTTCACTTTGGAGATGCAGTCTTTTTTGCTTGCTTCAATCGTAAAATCCCCAATTAAACTGAACTAAACAAATGTACCGTTTAAAGAGGGGCCCTGTTTTCCAGATGTTGGTGTTGCCCACGCATCCTCTTGGCGGTTCTGTGATGTTCTCCTTCTCAAACAGTTCCTGGATGGACTGAGCCACCACAGCCACCGCATCATTGATGTGGGCTGACTCATTCTTCCCGTTGATGAGCTGGAGGCCGATCAGACCTGAGATCACGCCAACAACACAAGACAATTAGAAAACAGGGCATAACACAGCCACTCAGGATCCTTTTGCAATGCACACAGTGGAAAAAACTTATAGGGCCTCAGGTTTAGACATCCTGAATAAAGGTCAGACATCAGCTGTATGATCCATCTTCGTTGCCTGTTGATCTCTTGTAACATAAGTGTAAAACACATTGTGTCATTTATGAGGCAACAGAAACAAATGGATCATTTTTACTGATGTCGTCACTGATGACCTTTTCACAGCATGTGTAAAGAGTCCCTTGAAGTTGGATTTTTTTCCTGAATATTTTAGGGGAATCAGCACAGACAGAGCATTATTTGTGTAGAAATGAAAGCAAACACCAACAGACTTAAACAATCCAACTTCAGCTAAGTTTTCTGATTGCAACCAGGTCCGTCAGCCTTGCAGACTCCTGGAAGAAGCTGCAGCGGAGGTGGAAAAGACTGGACACAGACAGGACAATGAAACAGTCTGCAGGGGTTGGTTGTGTTTGAGTGCCTTTGGGAAAGACGCTTGACATGTGTAGACCACAAAGTGAGTAAATACTGTGAGAGACTTGTGTCAAAATCCAGGAACAGAGAAAAGAAAGGCTGTTATAGCTTACCATTCTATCAGAAAACTCTGCAAAACTCTCCCTTTATGCGATAATTCATTAGAAACCATGGCAACAAGGACAATTATTTTACCCATAATCCTGAACACACAGTGTAGGTACACAACACATTTAGACATTTAAACAGTGTGCTTAAACGTTTAAATGCTCAACACACAACAAGCGTTCATACGGTTAATTATGTAATGCATCCACTGTTCAACAGTTAATCTGTGTAATCCAGTGTGTGTTCTCATCTGCCTCTGTGTAAAGCCCAGGTTAACTCTGGTATTCCCACTGATCTCTGCTGGATGAACGTACCGTCTGGAGCCTCACTCAGGGCTTTACCCGACATCTCGCGCTCGCCCACCAGCCACACATATCCCGATCCCGTCATGTTGAGGAAGCGGGCGGCTTTGTACACGGCAGCAGCATCTTCCTCACTGCAAAGACATCATGTCTCAACTTTACGTTTACATATTTGTATCTTTAGAATTCAGCATCAGATCTGTACTGTCTGAACTGCAGTTTCACTCTTCTGTAAATATGTATATGGTCTAAAAAGTTTTGTTACTGCTTTTTATTATTATTATTATTATTATTATTATTATTAGTCTTTTAAACTATCTTTATGCATGCACATTTTTTTCTTGCACTTTATTCTGACTGGTAAATTTCTCCATTGTAAAATTAATAAAGTCTAATATAATCTACTGTACATAATAAACTTTTATCCCTGTTTGGACCTGTTAAAGAAAAAAAGAACAGAAATGTGATTGTTTTCATCAGTAATGGCTGCATCCCTTTAGCTTGTTTATTGTACTTCATCAATTTATTTATCTTATTTCTTAGTATTATTAATATTATATTACTTTAACTTACATATTTATATAACTTATATCAGTGTTACAACTATTATTACCATTATCACTTATTATAATTTGTTTCCTGTGATTATTAAACTATCAGTCTGTCTGTCTATCTGAATGGATTAATTCATTTATTTAAAAAATAAAACAACAAAATAATGCACACTAAACATTTTTACATCTGCAGTATAGGTCTTGTCTTGTTTTGAACCCAATAATAATAATGACCCAATAACAAAAATAAGAATTCCTTTTAATCTGTTTTTAGCTTTTTCTGCAGTGAAGTTACACACATCCATCAGATTATACGTCTGCAAAGAAAAACCTCCTGATTTATTTCAGATACTGTATGCATGTCAGCCATTCTACTGAATTACTGTAAACTGCTGCATCACAACTAAAAACGTTAAAAACAATTAATGCAAATCTGACATTTATTATTGCCATTTATTCCAAGTGAAAGACAAAGATTTGTGACAACACTAAATGTAATATATTCAAATGACCATTAATAGGGCCCAGGAATCCCAAATCCTAAAACACTGAGGGTCAATTTATTAAAATGACACTGAAATAATTTGGCACATTTTTTCATTAAATCATGAAACTTAAGGTAAAACTTTAAATGTATGTGCTGAAACTGATAAACATTTTTGTTCAACTCTTGCAAAAAATGTTGGATTATGTCTAAATATTTCAGAATTGACCATTATCTTTCAGATTTTCACAACAATGTCACTGAATTAAGTCCAGTGAAACTACTCACTGTGATGTAAAAATAGTAAATGTATAATATATGAAATATAATCATGGCTTTCGAGAGAGGTTTCTAGAATCAAGTCATCTTTAAATGAGGTTTTTTTTTTTTGGGGGGGGGGTTGTCATGGGAAGCTTATAGAAAGATTCATGTATCATAAATTCATGTCTGCTTGAAATATACACATAATAAAAAGATAAAGATGATAGAATTGTGTTAAAGTCGGAGGTGACCACTTCCTACTTAGTGTTTAGGGAGATTAAAATGAGCTCTATGAGCTGCAGATTCTCTCCATTATGACTGTAACTGCTCCATGTTTTATGATTGACAAACACTGTCATCTCCTCCATTTTGTACATTTTCATCCATGCATTCAAAGTTCACTCTTCTGTGAAGTGTTTCCTGGTAAGAGTCTCTTCGCATGCCACCAGTGCTATTTTCATTAAATATTTACCTCTTAAACATTCTTGAGGCATATACCCAAGATATATGATCTTATTCTCCAGGGGTGTTTCATATTTTAAAGTCCTATAAAACTGTCTGCATCTATTGTAACTTCTACTTCATTTAATACACAATTTCATTCTGATTTCAACTGATGTGTATATTGAGGAAACACATCTATAGTTTTATGTTTTACACCTATCTATATCTTCTAAATCTTTTTAATTTTTTTTTTTTTTTTTTTATTACCCTGGCCCCATTCTGCAAGATTATACGATCAGGTCTGTCTCTCTGTCTGTCTGGTGGGTTCATTAATTTTTGAATTTTATGTACATTTTTGTTCATTTTCTTTGTTTATCCTCATAATTTTTAAAATTATTTTGTTACATTGATTAATTATTTTGTTCTTTTCCTATTCATTTTGATGCTTTAATGTATATTTGGTCCATTCTGATGTTATGCTGTGCTGCCTTTCACAACATTATGTTGCAATGAACAAAATAAGTTTTTCACACTTATTTCTTATATCTTAAAGATCAATAAAATGCTGTAATATATGGATTTATTTTCAAGAAAAAAAAGGACATATTATGATGGCTCATAATAAACATCTCAAAGTTTGGATCCAGAGATGCAACATTTCTCTTTTGGTTCTTGAGTAAAAAAACATTAGGGAACCTCCTCTCTATGTGATACAGTTTTACATAAATAAATTTACACTTCTATCTTGTAAAATATGTGGACAAAAGTATTGTGACATGTTGAATTCAGGTGTTTCTTTTGTAACGGGTCTGGGCTACAAAACAATAATGACAAATGTCATAATATAGTTTTATATTGGGATACATATCATTGCATTGGTTAGTTTGGTTTAAATTGTTATCTTTGCTTCCAAAATGCCTCAGAGATGATTTTTAGTTAATTTCTCTCAACACTGATTTTGTTTTTGTTTTTTTAATCCATGACTATGATTTTAAATGTTCTACCTCTAAATTTCTGAAATATTTTTCATGCTCTGACTGTAAATAATACTTTTCTTCCACAAATAACCATCTACTTTCTTCACGTCTCACTTAGGAAGAAAAATCTCCCATTAAACTTTAAGGAAATATTGATGTTTATATCTCAAATCAGTATGAACAGGACATCTTACAGCTGTAGCCATGATGTGTCCCAATACTTTTGTCCATCCATTATATTTGTCATGAATATATGAATTATTCTGTTGATCCTGCTGCTTCAAGTATGAG
Organism: Apogon hyalosoma; assembly: GCA_037367295.1. Classification (NCBI taxonomy): domain Eukaryota; kingdom Metazoa; phylum Chordata; class Actinopteri; order Kurtiformes; family Apogonidae; genus Apogon; species Apogon hyalosoma. The sequence goes on along the minus strand of JAPQRP010000005.1, from coordinate 44,539,870 downwards.
TTTCGTTTGTGGTCAAATGTTAAATGTGATCTTTTCTTACCTGGCAGACAGGATGATGACTCTGGCCTCCAGGTCTTTGGCCTCCAGCAGCAGGGCAGTTAAGTTAGTCTCCTGGCTGAACTGGAGGACTTTCTCTGCCTGTGATCGGGGCATAAGAAAGGTCAAGCCAGCTACTTTTCCCTACCTCAGACACCATGCTGCCTCTTTACCTGTTTGGTTCGAGCTTGGCCGTTTTTTTTTTTTTTTAAGAACGAGAGACAGAGATAAAAAGGAAAGCGATCCAGGGGAACCGGCTGAACTAAAAAAAAAAAAAAAAAAAAAAAAAGCTTGAAGGGAAAAAAAAACTTTTGCATTTGTTTGCATGCAAACTGAGGGTTATCAAGGCTCCAAAGAAGGACGTGCATGTGTTAGGTAGGGGGGAGAAGAAGGTCAATGCAACCAGTAACTAAAAACGGGTGAAGGGGGTGAGGGGGACGTTTTCCCCCAACAAAAAACTGCTGAAAACTAGGGAAGTGCTACAGAACAGGAGGAAGTAGCATCTGGGAAACGGCTTTGTCCCACACTACCGGTTCTCCACAAAGGAATGGACTTGCAAACTCTTTTGTTGAGTGTGAGTGCGTGTGTTTTGAGTACATGCATTCCTTTATTGAAGGAGAAAATGAAAATGATAAAAGCGGGGGCGCTGCTCACTGATTTCTTTTATTCTGTAATGACCGAAAATTATACATTTTTCATAACAGAATCATTCTTTGTTAAAATCATAGGGAAATGTCTCAAAGTAAAAAATCAAAAAAAAAAAAAACACGTGCTACCAAGAGAGGGACATTTCTGGGTCGGCTGGTGACTGGTTTGGGCTGGTTTCTAGTTGCTACGTTTGGAAAAGTTGGTGGGCGGCGTGCATTGACCATGCAAATATACCTTAGGTCCTCGCTTGTTGTCATAGGACAGTTGGTCGAGGTTTTCATAGTTCCTTTTTTTATTCTGATGAGTAATGTGCACAGAGAAAATATGCAGACACAGAAAAATATTATAAACAGTTGAAAATGGAGGGCAGTAAAGCATTCCAACAAATCTCCACTTTTCTGCTTCAAATTGGGATCTTTAACAGCAGGGCTTGCAAAGAACATCACTTCATAATAATGCCTTAATCACATTCTTAGAGATAGACGAAAAAGGATCTGGGCGATTAATTCACTATCAAAGCATCGTTTATCAGCTTTGCCAATTCAGCTGCATCAACCAGATCCTCTGGCTTTAGAAACAGGAATGGAATGAGATGCTCTCAACTAAAAAAAAATAATAATAAAAATACACAACTGGATAGAAACTTAACATTTCGAAATGGCTCTTAGAGAAGTTTTAAAATGCCAACAGTCCTGGAGCGCAAAGTAGGATGATATTTTATAAAATAGTATGAGAAGTTTAGTAATAACAGAAAAGTATGTAAACACTGCTGGAAAACTGCTCATCCATTAAAGATGCCAAGACAACAACTGTTCCTTAACACCATTATGTGACCAGTTGCAAACACTACCTGCACTCATTCATTCATTAATCGCAACTTGTCAAAAACTGATCACAGCTCAAGCCACAGCTTAATCAACAACATTTTATCTTTAATATCAGCACTAACTGCAAGCCTTTAACAGGTTTTAGATGCAAACATTGGAAACATGATGAAAATGAATGATCATATTCTTCACCCTTGATGAACAATAGTAAATGTTAAAATATACAGGAAAAATAAGAATTGCTCAAGAAGCTTAAAATGGATTCAATAAATGCAAAAGTAACCGCCAGAGGTGGAAGAAGCGATCAGGTCAAAGTATTAATACAGAAATACGCCACAGTAAAAAGGAATTCTGCATCTAAACCTAAACCCTTGCAGACCTCAACAGTCACCTGCATCTAAAATCATCTATAGTTATAAATGTCCAATAACTTTGGAACCACTTATGTGATCATTATACTCAAATAACTCAGTTCAAGTATAATTTATCAGCCTTTCAGTAGCACCAGGTTTATCTCATTTGGACAATAAAATCCATGTAGCTGCAGGTTTTTAGTTCACGTAATGACAAAGAATCTTTTCTGAACATCCACATAGTCAAATAAATATAGGAAAAAATCTAAATTTAATGACAAATGTAGCTGTTCATTTTATAATAAAGGGTTGTAAATCACTTAGAAAAGATTCGATGTAGAAAAAAATGTATGCAGTTTTGTTTTAAATAATACCTACTAGTAGTAAACAAAAAAAATAATTCATAAAGCAAATGCAAAATTGGGAATTAAAACTAAACTAGATTCTTTTGAATCACATGACATTTGACACTAATACTAACTAAAAAAAAATAGAAATACAAAAAAAAGTTCTAGGTCTTTAATGTTGACTTCTTGCACAACTTAAGTAAAATATATATTTTCAATAAAAAGTACTTGAAAAATATAAGTATAAAGTCAAAGTGATCATTACGCATGGTTTTGATTGATTGAATGTTTCTGCTGCATTCACATGTCTGTTACATTTTCCAGCTGTGCAGGTTTCAGGTTGACATCATTTGAAGAAAAAAACAAAGAAACATCATATTCTGTAACATCAACATCTATCCTGTGAGAACCACACATTTCCCAAAGCGGAACTTTTCCTGAGCTCAAAAACAAATCCAAGAGGGTTTATTTCACTAAAGGAGGGGAACTGTAATGTCAACAGTTGTAGATGCATGTTTTTTATTGGACAGAAAGGGGATGAAAGCGTATAACTGGAACTACAGCAGTCAAACAAATCCCAAATAAAGCCTTTTAGATTTGTGCTTAATGTTCCCACTACCATCCATAAACCCAAGCAGTAAACAGCAGATTACTGTATTTCAAAGGAAGCCCTACTCCAGCGAACAGATATTTGGAGGAGCTGCCTCTACCTTTGGGCCGTGACCCACCAGTTGTGAACCACTGCTTCAGATTATTGGACCTGAGCTGTCACCATATGCGACTGTTGTCCTCAGACTCCAAACAGTCCTGGCTGAGACCCAGAGGCATTTTGCAGGAGAATGCACCACAGTCGTTCTGCTTCACAGGGTTTTTCTTGCACAGCTGCCGTTAACATCTCACACCTCAGTGCACTTCTCTGCCTTCACAAAGCCGATGTTGGGCATACATCAGTACAACATCCAGACTGAGAAGCAAATGCACACACAAAATCCCCCCAAAAGTGCCTCGACTTATATCCACAGAAATACCCGTCAAATACCTGTTATATAAACCAATTCTGTTGTCTTGTTATTTTAACCCATTGTAACTTTAATTACTGAGGGGTAAGCATCACTTGCAATATTGTGCAATAACCTGTATAATGTGAATTATGTGCAATAAGTTCATGCAAAACCCTCTGTTCTTGCAATAACAATGCAATATTTATTAAAACAAAAATGCACTATTTTTATAGTCTTGTTCATAGATGTACATACTGTTAATATTGTGTCTATTCACATTTTATGTCTACTTTTAGTTCTGCTCTTATATTACTTTTTGTAAAATTTTATATTCTATTTTCTTATTTTACTTTTTGTAATCTAATATTCGCTCTATTCTTATTTTCTTACATAGTGTTTTTTTTTTATTCATATTGTAGCACTGACTGGAGTAGCACTCCTAATTTCATCGCACACATAATGAAAATAAAGGCTATTCTGACGCTGATGTAAAATTGATTTTACCTAAGCTGATATAAGATATGGATCACTGAACTTTGTACGAAATACATCACATGAAATCCGAGGAACTAAAAAGGAATCCGGAGCAGTTACAAAGGAAGACATTTAGGAAGAGGTTTTAAAGCTGGTTGTGTCTAGTGTGTTAATGCACAACATAATGTCAATACCAAAAAACTATAATTGCATCTTGATCTACTCCTGCAAAAATTCTGCAGCACTGCGGACAAAAAAAAGGTCTTTGTCTTTTTTCCCCAGAGTTTTTCTGCACACTCTATTTTTATATCCTCAGCCTGACATTAATATTTCATGTTGTGTTGGTCACGTTTACTCTGACTAAGTCCACTGTGTCCAGAGCTTCTATGCTGCTGGTGACAGTAATCCCCCTGTGACTGTGTGACCTCGCTAACGACTTGCCATGAAGCTAAAAATACCCTCTAATTTGACTGCATTTATGCAACATGACTGGATGATTACAAGGATAACACCTCTCTCTTCTAATTAGGGTTTAATGTGTCAGAGCTGTGATCCTTACCAAAATCCTTGGCTTTAACACCTCAGACATTAAAAGCTGTTATGTCATTTAGGTGCAGTTGAGGTGTTTAGCAGAAGCCAACACCTTCATCCAAACAAACTCACACTGAAAGGGCAGCTGCAGGTTGCACTTTCCAGGGGTTGTTCATCAACTTTCACAGCTTCAGGTTGAGTCAGTGGTTTTAATGGAGTTCTACAGCACGGTAAAGTAAGTAACAAAATGTTGAAATCCAAACTTTAAAGCAAAAAAGCCAAACTTTTTCTAATTCTCATCAACCTTGTAAAAAAAAAAAAAAAGTACGTATAGGATCGTACATTTATTTATGAAGAACTGTTTTGGCATCTCAAGTTTGGTATTTTACTTGTTCTTTCTTATTTGGAGACAAAAATTACCATATTTGGACAAGAGGGTCTGGAAACAGCAAATAATGACAGTGTGAATCTACAATTAGAACTGGATTCTGGAATCCTGTCTCATCATCTGTATTTAGGTGTCAGTACATTCAGATCTCTTGTAAATAATATTGTATTTGTGTAATCTTGTCTTATTTTTTAGGGGATAGTTTAACATCTATCCAGGGACTACAAATAAAAAATAGCTGTTTGACCAATTCTGGTTAATTTACAGAAATGTGAATTAAAGCACAATGTCCCTGTCAAATAGACCAATAAATATAAATAGAAATCCTGTTCTTTCCAATCAGTAGTTTCTCATCGACAAATGCACCAGAGGTGCTCAGTGCACATGCAGACTAGTGTTTCACCTGACGCCCTCATGTTTTCCAGCTTTACCAAATGGACTTACAATGTACATTTCAATGTCTGCTCTTGGTGATCAGAAGTGTCTTTGATTAAAATAATAATATCTTTTTGTTGTAAGTCAGCAGATGTCGTTTTTAAATCATTGTGATCTCTGGGAAAAATGTTATTTTTTTGGTCCCAGTACTACAAGTGGTCACTAGGGGGAATATTTGAGGATTAGCACCAGCCTTCTTCACTTAACACATCCTGCGGTGAAACTGGCCATGCCAATAAAATCACTATAAGGTAAGTGGTTTCACAAACTGAGATTGTGATTGATCTTAATTTGTATTTTGATTAACTTTTGAGATGACTTTTAGAGATTGTGTAAAAAATAAATTGATGAATAACGCTAACACAGGTCACTAGACAAGTGAATTAATTGCCTGTTTATAGCCATAGTTTACCACCTGTCTACACAAAAGTGTTTGGTTTTAGTTTGTGTCCTTAGTTTGTCAAAAACTAGTCCAGGCAAACACTGAAAATCAAACTAAGGAAAAATGAGAACTTAGGTTTAGTTGGTATTAACTTGCAGAGTTTGTGCAATGTGTTGCTTTACTGCTGCAGTGAAGTCATGCAGAAGAATTACTGCAAGCCGGTCATCTGCTGGCCCAGCTTGTGAACTCTGACGTGCAGTGCATCTGATTAATGCAAATGCAACTGTAAATACCTTTTTGATTCATTATAAGACTCCAGCAGGACAAATTAAACCACCACAGTCTAGATAATTAATGCAAACACTGCAGCTGTATGTACAGGAAAATGTAGCTTAGCATTTACTTCATCCAGATACTGTCAATGTTCTAATATAATATCAGCTTAAAATACTGTAGGTCAGATCATAAAAAGCATTTACACAGACTAAGCTTCCAGAAACTAGACAGTGGAAAAGTTGCTATATTTGGGTTGTATATCACCTACATTAAAGAGGTGTGAAAATCACAAATTGTGAACTGAGATTCTACCTCCAAAGATCATCATGGGATCTTCTGGCCACATTGCCAAGCTCAAACTATCACAAATGTAATGAAACGCTGGCCACTGTAACACACAGCTAACCGAATTATAGTATGAAATACATATCAGCAATGACACCTTCATAAAACAGCTACTTAATACAGTCCTCTACATTCTTTAACTTCTTAGCTACAACAGCAGTAGAGCAGGTGAGTAAGCTGTCAGTCACACCAGTCAATGAACTCATATTTTCTGTCATGACATCTTATTAATAGAGTAGTCATTTAGAAAAAAAAAATCAAATAAAGCACATAAGATCATAGTGATTCCTGCTAAAACAAAAACAAAAAAAAAAAGACTCTCAAGATTTTAAATGTCAATAGGATATTTTGGAGCCAGTATGTAGTATCTGTCGGTGGTATTTTTATAACCCTGCACTGGCTTCAATTACAAGGAGCAGTTTTTGCACCTTGATTATTCTTTCGGGTCATAAATTGCAGTTTCATTATCGCAGCAGCACTTGGGGAAACTGGAGAATAAATAGTTTTGAGGCTCCTAAATAACTGCATCATTACAGCCTCACAGCAGAAGAGTGTTGCGACAACTTCTCTCAGCTTTATTGGACTCGGTGGGACTGACAGATGGGTACATTTTGAGATCCAAACTCTGATTATGCAAACATAAAAAGGAACTTCCTGGATTCTCTTCAAAGCCTTTCAATGCACAAGTTTCTCCTGTGTAGTGCAGGATGTGAGTCATGGCTGGATAATTTGACAAGCAGTGTCAGTGTTGAAACTGCATGTATGAGGGTGTAATGTGATTAATTCAAATATCTGACATGATGTCCTGATGGCTGTTTAACTATATTCAGCCCGGTCACTAAATCTAAGCAGCTTTTACTTCAGCTGTGTTGCGTGTCACGCTCCCGTATCTTCAGCTTCTGATTTAATTAAACCCCTGAATCGGGACTCATTTCACTCTACCACACAATTACAGCACAGAGCCCCAGAGAGGGGCAGGCAGCACACAGTACAAAGGAAAAAAAATATCCCTAGGTAATTTTATCTTATTAAATGGATGAAATAGATGGGAGTTGTTTTTATCCTCTCTTTCTCTCTGTTCCTAAAGGGCACTTTGTCGCAGTCTCAAGTCTGTTTTGGCTCAAAGAAGATCGGCATTTCACTGACCCACATACACAGCTCTGAGCTACACTTAAAATGGATGCATCAGCAGTATCTAAAAATGCGAAAATATCTCCCATGTCGTCTGAACATGACCTACCAGAGTGAGATAAACAATAGGCCTCTGTGTAAAACAAATCACACAGAGGGAGAAAACAGAAACACGTAAGGCCTCTATTACAAAATGAGTTCCACTTAATTTGTCTCTCTGGGTTATTTAGCTTCACTGAGCTTTACTTTGGCCGTCCTGGATAATTGGCATCATGGAGCTGAGCACAAGCTATCTGTGTTAATACAGCTGGTGATACTGATTATTCCAGCCTGACCTCGCCAGAAAATGAAAAACCAGCTGCTTAAACCTGCTAATATTCACTCTATGCACATGAAAAAGTAAAACCTCTGAGTGGTAATGCTGACAGGTGTGCCAAACATACGGCCCACGGGCCAAAGCCGGCCCGCCTGATGAATCTGCAGAGTGCAAAAATTACACTGAAGATTTTAAGAGTCAAGGGTGTCAAAGCTGTTTTAGTTGAGGGGCTGCATACAGACCAATGTGATCTCAGGTAAAATAATAGCAAGACAACCTATAAATAATGAAAACTACAATTTTTTTTCTTGGTTTAATGTGGAAAATGCAAAACTGCATTATGAAAATATTTACATTTACAAACTATCCTTTCACAATAAAATGTGAATAACCCAAACAAGTATGAACCATCTGAAAAATTTGTGCAATTTTAACAATATGCTGCCTGTTACTAAATGTTGTGTGCATTTGTAGATCCTCTGTGATCCATAAGTTGTGTTAATAATAAGATGAGACATGATGCTGTTAAAACTGCACTTATTTTTCATAAGAAATTGCAGCTTGTATACTTATTCAGGTTATTTATATTTTCATACTGTAATTTTAAATTTTCCCTTGTTAAAACAAAGACAAATATTTGGATTATTATTTAGAGGTTATTATGTCTATTATTTTACTGGTCTGGTCCACTTAAGATCACACTGGGCTAAACCAATGAACTGAAATGAGTTTGACATCCCTGTCATGGCGTAACACCACACTGTCATTTTATTTTGCAATAATGACCCCTTATTAAATAGATATTCACTAAAGAAATCAACACTGAACCATGTCAACATTAATGTGACTTTTTTGTGTCTGTTTCTTAACAGTGATGGTGATAAGTACAACTAATTCTGTAAAGCCCTGTGAGACAACCTTGTTGTGATATAGGGCTGTACTAATAAAATTGAATTGAATTGGAGTAATATTCTTATTTTAGCCCTAAAAACAATCTGCTCCTCAACCTAATCAAACCTCATTTGTGTTTCAACCCAGCCTTAATTGCAGAATCATCTCTGCTTAAACCCATTCATGATTTTGTACATTTCATCTTTATCTGATCTATCTATCTGTCTGTCTGTCTGTCTGTCTGTCTA
>JAPQRP010000005.1:44518701-44531213 GCA_037367295.1 Apogon hyalosoma | reverse complement strand
TTTTCATGGTCATCAGATATGACCCATTTGGACATTCAGAGGCTCCGTAGTGAACGTGGAAACACCGTCATCTTCTAAGATATTGATTCACCAGTAAAACCAATGGAGTTGGGTAAATGAAAGTGGATGGAGACACTTGGTTTATGTTCAAGTAACAGTAGATTTAACTTAAATAGTCACTTTTTCTGTAGTTTTTCTGTTTTTGATATAATAACCCTCAATTTTAATCTGAGCTTTCATGAACATCTACATGATCAATGAATTAAACAGGAAAATACCTGATTTATACTGATAAAATACAAAGTACAGAAGATAATATTATAATAAATGGTGATAAATCACTTAAGAAAGGTTAAATATAGAGAAAATTTAATTTGGGAAATTACATAAAAGTAGCACTGGATCTTTATGGGTTAATTTTTCCTAGTACTGATGGTGATGATCTGTAGCCTGGCCAATCCTCCGTCTTTCTAAATGAGAAATCCATCTGGAATCGCGGGGCTTGGCTCCAAATATGAATACTATATACTAAAAGGCGCTGAGTAAACCAATCACAGATGAGACGGACGTGACGCTTTTGTCAGAGAAATTTGAGAATACAGGGTGTAATCTGTAATCCTTATTTTTGAATCAAGTAAACAACCGACAACAGTTGTAAAGAGATCTGCGGACTTGGAACCGACTTTGACTCACGACATAAAGAGGTCGGTGCATATGACACATTGCAACATCTGCTCCCCAGACTTGTGATTGCTTCGGTATAGAATAGGTTGTGCATATGTCACAGTGACTGGCCCAGTTCCAGATGGTTTTCTCAGTACTGAATACACTGAGAAAACCAGATGACTGGCCAGGCTGAGTGATCTGAGCATCATCTCAAACCACTTAATATTTTAATTCTTTCGCTGTGTAGATGAGTTTTGACATGTCCATATAGAACCCACCACCACCTTATATATGATTCATTTATCAGTATATTTCCCATTTTATTTCTTCAAAAATTCCATAAAGAAGTGGGCTAAGAGCTCTATCTGACTGATACAATCTCTGACTGTGTAATATATTTTTCAGTGTCTTTTTCATTTTCTGATCTAAAACTAAACTGCTTATGTCTTTAATTTGTTTTGCTTCAAACTTCACATTTCTCTGTGTTGAAATAATTTAATGATGAACTGTGTGAGTCACCCTTTATGGTTCATGTAGTTGTTGAACTGCATAATTATTAAATTATTTGGTCTTCTTTCATAAACATTTTCACTGTTATTTTCATTTTTATGTATTTATCGGTTTGTTTTTGGTCCAAGTGTTAAGGTTTGTGGCAGTACGTGAGCTGTTCTCATCTGTCTGGTTGCAGTGTATGTTATGTATTGCTGTTTTGTCTATATGGTTGTTTGTGTGTATGTGTTTTCTGAGGATGTGTTAGTTCATCGTCAGATGTGTTGGTTTATCTTCAGCCTCAGTGAAGCCCAGAGATCCAGACAAAGCCAAACTCACTTCATGATACAGGCTCCAGACCTCCACAATAAAACACTCGAGTCTGTGATGGTTTGCAAAGCCCCACGTTAAAGTCCACTATTTGGCTCCCAATGTGGATAGACACAGGATAATTTGGACTATGGCAAAAAGCAACGTGAAGATGAGCAAATAAACATACAAACTTTTGTCAGATTAGACCACATTAGACGCTGTTGATGTCTCTAGGAATGTTAGCCAGTGTTTACACAATGGTGAGAAAGAGATGTGGCCACACAACAGAAAGGAAAACAGTTACATACATACAAGACCTCTGGGGTTTAAACAACCTTTCACACTCACACTTCTGCCCGCCTGAGCGTCTCACCTTTGTTTCTCTCTCCTCTAAAAGGGTCTCGAGTCGTTTTTGAGCAGCCCGTCCCTCGTGGTCGTCGCTCACAATCAGGATGATGTGGTTCCAGTTGAATTCGCGCATCAGATCGAACCACACATGGGCCTGGTGAGAATATGGGGGGACTGTCCGCAAAAAGGACAGATGGATACTCTGTGGACGATTAGACAGGAAGTCAGAGGTGGAATTCACTTTTAACCCTTTAAGCGCCAAAGTCACAATATTGCGACAAGTAACATAACTGAATGAAACAGACCATAGTTCCAGATTAGGGTGACCAAGTGCTTATGAGCCACAAGTGGGACAAGGAGTGTGTTTGTGTGGGACAATGTGGGACACGTAACCGTATGGCTGGAACAAAGTCTAGATTTTTAAACAATGTCCATCTTATTGTCCAGCTTATAAATATGAATAACAACAGTGTGATTTGGTTGCACAAAGTATGTATATTTTTGCACTGAGCATTTATTTTTTTGCTTTTTTTGCACAGGTTTCAACAACTTTTTTTGCTTGTAAAAACAAAACAAAAAATCTACTTGTAAAGACTCAAAAAAGAAACCTCAAGTTTCAAATATTGTAACTGAATACTTTTAGAGAACTTTTTTTTATTTGAGTGCATGTTCTCAACCCTCAAAGGTAAACTAATCTATGTGCAATAAAACAAAAGGGCATTACTGACAGCTTTATAACAGCTGTCTCCAATTCCAGTCAACCTAAAATTACTGGGACCCATAACCTTTGTGCATCCATACACAGAACAGTCAAACATTTTGCATTCTAACAGTAATAAAAATAGAATAAGATTAAGTAAATATCCTGGATGGAATTAAAAAATAATAAATAAATAAATAAATAAATATCCACATACTTCACCAAAGCATATTTTGTCACCTCAAGTCTCTCTGTTCAAAGTCCAAACTTAAAAATATGCAAAAGGGAAAAGGGATCAAATCTAACCAAACATCACATGCATACAGTCTGTCGCTTCAACTCATACTCGCCTCCATGTGTGATGGAGACATAAGTTTGACATAGTTCGCAGAATACCCTCTGTGAATCATGCCCCACCACTTTCACCCATGTATAAACATCTTCCAATGTCTTTTCTGTAGTTGCATTTCTTTTTTTGCACAGAGTTTCCATGATTTCTGCCACTATTTGCATGCAGGTGTCTGAGGCTTTTGCTTTTGTTTTTTGTGTGTCAGTGGACAGAGGTCAGGAGAACACTGGTGACAGGTTGATGGACTCCTGACCCAACGTGCATGTTGGCTGATTGACAGCGGACACAGCCAATGGTGAAAACGCTGTCGCTGCTATAAAATGAAAGTCATGCTTGGAGAAAGGCGACTGCCCTGCACTTTGGAGAGCCAGAGCCAATCAAATGCGGGACATCTCAATCTGTGGGACGTAGAAAAAATGGTCAAAATGCTGTGCAGTCCCACACAAAGCAGGACAACTGGTCACCCTACTCCAGATAGAGTTGTCAAATCTTTTTACTACCTCCCACTATATTCAATATTAAATTTCCAAAAAGACCCAAGTGACATTTTGGTTTGTTAGGTAAACAAGCAGACTGTTTGTGATGGAGTCATCTTTGAAGTTGTTTACCATGAGGGAAGTGATTCAAGTGCATAAGCACAGAAAGACTAAAAGATTAGTGATAATTAGGCTGTCACTTGAGTTTTACAAATCTGACAAAAACTTTGTGATGAAAGTCATACGCTGCTTTAACTGTACAGTAATAAGAATTGTGCAGAAAAATAGTGTGTTAAAATGGAATGTTTTACAGCTAATCCAAGAGGAATAGAAAGATTTTTCATCCATCAATTTATTGCAAACATCCAAAAATCCACATATTTAGAGATTTGTAGTGATGAAATATTGTAATGTGAAAAGTAATTGAAGCTGTAAGATGTAAAAAGTAAAATATTTGCCTCTGAGATAAAGGGTAGAAGCTGCAGAAAATCAAAATACTCCAGTAAAGTACAACAAAATTGCACTTCAGTATTGTATTGAATAGAAGTAGGTACTTATTATTGCACCACTGCGGGAAACAAAGTGAAATTAACAGCTTTCCATAACAACTTATTCTGCTAAATTTACCACAGAAGAAGTGGCCAAAGCTCGCCAAGAGTGCAGTTTCCTTAAGGTCATGAGAGGCTCTAAGCAGAGTTTGTCTTATCTTGACATGCATTGTATGGCTGGAATGTTTGGATTAGAGCCCGGGCAGCGAAATGATCCACAACATCTCTGATTTGATTCTCAGTTGAGGTGACCTTTGTGTTTCTGGCATCTTTACTATCCTTTGTAAAACATCTCTGTTTCCAAGAAATGACATTTATACATGACCAGATTTATTTACATTTAATGAAACCTTGATCTACTTTAGCACCAAAGGATTTTTCTCTCCTTGGTTTTGTTTAGTTTAGATTTCTCAGCAGATGCTGACACTAGTTACAGGGACTGATGGCCCTTCAGTTCATCCCAAAGGCATTGGATGAGGCTGAGGTCTGGGCTTCAGTTTTTTGTTTTGTTTTTTTACATTAAATGCGACAATTTCTTACCAAATCTGGCCTGGTTTTATCAAAATGTAGACCTGTTAAACTCTGGGCCACTTGTTTCCAGTCAGAATCATTTCAGTGTAAAACAAAATAATAGATTTTCATTCATTCATTCATTCATTTCATTCATTCATTCATTCATTCACTTGAAGTTTCATTCAAGAACAGCAAAGGTAAGACCAAATTCACAAATGTTGCATTTTAATATAACCTTTATTTTTGCTCTTCTTTGTCTTGTTCAGTGAGTCCTAGCGGTAGAGAAATAATACTGTTGAATCTGGTTAGTGTTAGCTTAGCGCTGAAAAGTTTGTCTTGTTGATCTGTTCATTCATTCATCTTCTGAACCCGCTTTATCCTTACTAGGGTCACGGGAGTTGCTGGAGCCTGGCCCAGATACCTATGGGTGAAAGGGAGGGTACAACCTGGACAAGGCCCCAGTTCATTGCAAATGAAAAAACAGTCACTCACACGTGATAGGTTGACCAATTAACCTATTAGTGTATGTCTTTGGATGGTGGGAGGAAGCCGTGGTACACAGAGAGAACCCACACAAACAAAGAGAGAACATGCAAACTCCACACAGAAAGGTCCCTGGTTGGAATCGAACCCAAAACCTGCTTGCTGTGAGGGGACAGTGCAAACCACTGCACCGCCGTGATCTGTCAGTTTACAACATTATTCACAACATACACTGGTCTCAGACTGTTAGCATGGTTCAGACATTTAACCTTGTAAGTGCTTGTTACTGTTCTTTTGTCCAACATTTGGTTGAGTTGAGATTTTAACTGATGTTCTTGTGGTTATGTGGATGCATTGCATGTGTACATTACACATAATGGACACAAAATCTCATGGAGACCAGGTTGTAAAACCTAGCAATGCAATGTTCAGCCATCAGACATGGGTGCAATATTAAAAACCACAGTTAACTTAAAAATATAATATACAAAACTTACAAGTACAAGTGCTTCCAGCTACTATGCGTTAATGAAGAAAAACTGGATTTTTATACCATAAACAAAGGCCAAACATAATCATGTTTGGACTTGACTGGAAATAAAATCATACACATTTTGCGATTATCCCTTAATCTATGCACACATCCTCAGGCTCTAAAAAACTGAAACTGAATTTAATGGCTCTGATTGTGCGTCACATATACTTAAATAGACTTTAATTTCAGTTTTAAAGTCCTTGGTGTTTTATTTATGAAAGTGCTTGAAAGTTTAATTTTTATTTGCTTGTGCTTCATAAAAACATTACTCAGGTCACAGATATTATTAATGATGCCCTTTCAATTTCCAGCTGGAAGCGCACTTAATTACAGCTCCCCTAATAGACAGTGACGGGACGTTTAATCTATGAAGCTTTTGAAGCCGCCCCTGGGGAGAGCCTCACCGCCTCGCTCTCTGTTCACTCTCTTCCCATTTCCCTCCCTCCCTCAGCCTTCATCTCTTTTTTCTCATCCATCACTCACCTTGTCGGAGTAGATGGACATGCGGGTGGTGAGTCCCACCACAGGGATGCGATAGAAGCCTGCGGTGTAGGAGACAGGCGTTGGGGTGAGGTGGTCATTGGACTGGGGAGGGTGACTCACCAGGATGGCATAAACCTGCAGAGGCACAGAAGAACACTTTGTCATTCCTACAGTGGAGGGACAGTTAAAGCAGCAGAGCACACAAAAGGCTCAAAGCAAGGGATGTCAAACATATGGCCTGTGGGCCAAAACCAGCCCGCTAAAGGGTCCAGTCTGGCCTGTGGGATGAATTTGTAAAATGCAAACTTACACTAAAGATATTAACAACCAAGGGTGACAACTCCAAATTTCTCTTTGTTTTTGTATAAGAAATGTAAAAAGTAAAATCACATCATAAACATGTTTACAATTATAAACTCCTTTCACAAAAAATGCAAATAACCTGTGAACGTGAAATGTCTTAAGTAAAAATAAGTACAATTTTAACAGTATTGTGCCTGTTACTAACTGCTTGGTGTTTTTGTAGATCCACTGTGATTTGTGAAATGTAATGCACACATGTAAATGCAAAGATGAGGCATAATATCTTTTACAAGAAATTTAAGGTTGTGCATGGTTGTTCAGCTTATTCACATTTTTTGGTGAAAGGATGGTTTGAAAATTTAAACATGTTCATAATGTAATTGCATTTTTTGTACTAAAGCAGAGAGAAACATTTGGAATTGTCATTTATATATATTTTTTAATGCTATTATTTTATCGGTCTGGCCCACTTGAGACCAAACTCAGATCCTTACCCTCAGTAAAACTACTGACACCATTTGCTTATACTTCGAATACTTCACTTAGGTTTAAATATGTATTATCAGGTAAATTTACTGAAGTATATAAAGTCAAGGCGCTCACTGTGCAGTAACATGATTCCAGTCCATTTTACTTGTTTACTACCTGATGTTCTGATTCATTTTACTGCCGCATTAATTTAAATGTTGAACATAACTGTGGCATGTGTTTTAGGTTGAGCTCATCTGAAG
Organism: Apogon hyalosoma; assembly: GCA_037367295.1. Classification (NCBI taxonomy): domain Eukaryota; kingdom Metazoa; phylum Chordata; class Actinopteri; order Kurtiformes; family Apogonidae; genus Apogon; species Apogon hyalosoma. Next base: position 44,524,277 of record JAPQRP010000005.1, on the reverse strand, counting down.
AATTTTAGCTACTGTTAGACGGTTAAAGCATAAGATTATCATATGCTTGTACAGGATACCTGCAAGTTTAATGGAAACCAAATTTATGACTTTTTAAGACGTTTTTCAGGGCATCTTTGGTCAAATTTAAGACCTTACATTCACATAAATAACAGTCTAATTTACTTCACACTTATTATATACCAGTGTGCACAGAAAATACATTAAAATGCATTAAATTATGCTAAAAACACAATCAGGGTTTCTACAGGTTTGATGAATCCAAATTTCTGACTTTTTAAGATATTTTTCAGGGCGTCTTTGGTCAAACTTTGGTCAAATCTTACATTCACATAAATAACTATTCTCTGCATTTTTACTTCTTTTAGTACATTGTCACCTAACTCTTAAAGATTGAATTAAAATGCTCCAAGGCAGCAGCCATTTTTGCATTAGTAATATGTATCATATGTTCATTTCTTTAGGTGGGACGCTGTCCTGCTCTCATAAAAGTCTATTTTCAGTATTTGAGCAGTGATGACTTTTCTACACCACACCTATAAATACCATGTACTAGTTCACAACTGGCTCCAAAGTACAATATTTGTGAGGATCCAGATGGTAGGAAGCTGCACACCTTGAAATCAGATTTTACAGAATCAGAGGAATGTGAAGGAACATCCTGCCATGTACCTCAAACTCAAAGGTTAAAGTGAAGATGCATCATAAAACAGAAGTTTCTAATTAAAACAGGCCAGGATAGACAATAGTGCTAATAGACCCTAGATGAAAGTAATACTGCATTGCGGGTGCACCAGTGATTTGGTTGAATATCTGAGTTTGAAAGACCACACAAGATTAGCACCGATATTAAAGTTAGCCAAGGTAGATTTTGACTCAGTATTCTTCTAAAGGACAGAATTTAGGAATCAACAGATGGTACTCCTCCCTTTTTTGTATTTAACCCACCTTTAGTGCACGCTATTGCTGATAAAATGTTGTATAACAAGCACAAAAATTTAATTTGAGCAGTAAATGGTGACAGTGGGCAAAAGGGACAAACTCACCAACTATGACAGAGAAACAAAAGAATGGAAAAATGTTTGTGCAAATTTTTACTCCGTATTGGAAAAAGAGTATGAGATTCATTTATGGCTGTGTGATGTAGTCTTATCCCCCCACACAGACCAAAACTAACGCTGGACAATTACCCAAAAAATATGAGATTTGGCAAAAAAATGTGCCTGTCTTAAGCACAGCCTTGAGAAATGCTCCAAACTAAAAAAAAGGAGAGAAAAGATAAGGAGGGGAAGGAAGGAAGCTGGCATGGCTGTGCAGGCATGGATTATTTGATACGAGCAGCCCGTATGGTTGGGTCAAAAATGAGGTCTATCATCCAAGAACTGCTCGCGGGCATCTACTCCCCCATCTGCCACCGACTTTTCCTTCTCAGTGAATGTTATTGCCCACAAGCTAATCTCATCTGATTAAACCTTTCATAGATTTTCTGTCCAAATTAGATGTAATTCTGATGAGGGGCTGTTGTTTCTGCATCCTGAAAGCTGGATTACCCTCTCATGCTTTGGGTGAGTGTGTGACAAGAGATTGCATGCGACAGTATTATTCTACAAGCCTGTATCAATTAGAGTCATTACACTAAGCATAAGACTGAGGACACTGGAGCAGCACTGGAGCTGTGGGTGTGTGTTTTTTTATTTCACAGGAAAGCCTAATTATGTGTGTGGGAGAGAAAAGAGCCAGTGAGAGGGACTTCACGCCTCAACATGCTGTGACATAATGTTCGTTTTAAAAGCCGTGTTACATGAGAGGATGGACTATGCACTTTAATATGCTTCAGTGTTTTAACAACCATGGTGCACATGCTTTCACCATGCATTACTTATGAAATGTATTTGTTCGTTCAAGCCACACAACATATGGCTTAAATCCTTAGATGACGGCTTTAAAATAACGTGCATATACAGAAACCCATTGTTATCTACATCTGAAAACGGTTTCCCATGTCACCTCATCAGTGGAACAGCGTTTAAAGTTTGATTGTATTTATCTATTTATTACAATTTGTTTTTCAATAGTTCTTGCATTATCTATCCATCTGTCTATCTATCATGTTATACTGACTGCAGCTGGGTGAAGGCCAACATAGAAACTGTGAGCCAGCCCAACACTGTTAAGCCTCATCTTGCCAAAAAATCATGCAGTTCACAGGCTACACTGGAAGCCAAGTCATTAAGAGTATTGCACATTTTAGTCCTAATTGGTTTCTTTGCAGTTCAGTAAATATGCAGCTGTGTGTCAGGAAATGTAAGATTTGCCCCAAACTAAAGTCTATTTTTATAAGAGAGACAGATCCGTAGGGAGTTTTACTGTTGAACGGAGAAGACTGGACTATTTCTGTTTCAGTGTTAACACTATATTGGTTAGTTGTTTTCAGTTGGAAATTGTTTAATCCACAGACCCTTTGATTTTAAGGTTTTTGCACATTGGTGTTTGTCTAGTGATGGCTGATGTTCAGGAGAAATAAACCCCCATCAAGAAGTACATTTCAGTTAATTCACTTTACATACCATTTCTAAATCTCTGCTAATAAACTCTGGCCAAAAAGCAGGGTTTGAGTCCATATGTTGGTTGCTGCAATTTGACTGAATAAGTGCAAATGTCTTGACGATAATGCAGACTTTCAATAGAAAATCAACAGAAACAACAAGGATCTTAAAAGGAGATTTGACAGTACTTCTTTAAAGGCTGGGTGTGAAGCCGTTTTCATTTCCCTCTCCTCCTGAAACCCATCCAGTCCACTCCACACCTCAGTGGCCAAAACTGCTTAACTGGTTTGATGAAAGCCGTAACTTTATGGCTCCTTCGTCTGAATTTCCACCAAAGTGCTCTCATTCGAAGCACCAACAGTTTTCGCAGAAAAGTGGAATGTGGATCATACATGAAGCATGCATTACAGCCTATGATGAACGGTAAATGATGCAGTTGTGTGGTTGGGCACCCTCTGAGGTGCCGTGAACTACCTGACTGGAGATGAGGTCCTCGCACACGGACAGAGCCATCTGGATGGCGTTGGGTTTGTGCGTAACGGAGATAGCGGTCAGCTTGAATTTGTCCCTGCCGTAGACCTGGTTGGCCTGGGTCACGGCATCTTTGAAGACCTGCTCGTATCTTTTCTGGCTCAGGACGGCACCGATGTTAACGATCTTGGGCTCGCAGCCGGCCCGCGCGCAGGAGCACGAGAAGAGCACCGCCAGCAGAAACAGACGCATCGTGTGGACCACCAAACAGCACAGTGCAGCCCGGTCGCTTTTCTCCCTGGTGGCGGGTCGGCTCGACCAGCTTCTGGACAGCAGCGCGGCACAGCTCGAATGCGGACGAGATCCAGGTGGGCGGTGTGAGCGGGGGAGGGCGGCCAAAAAAGGAAGAAGAGGGCTGAAAAAATAGGCGGAATTATGTGCAATGCGGAGGAATGTGCATCATATTAGGGGCAGGCTGTTAACCCGGGATGTCCAAACCGCATTTTTGCTTTGCACTGCAGGTTTCCTCAGACGCCCCTGCGGTTGTTTAAGGGGGGTTTAAACCATAGTCCGGGCTCTCAGCCTCTCTGTCCCTCTCCGGCTGATGCGTCTCTGCCTCCGGCCGCTGCTCGGTGCTCTGTGTGCGGACTGACGCCGGGCTGAGCGGCTGCTGTCCTTGGTGCTGACAGCTGTGCATGCGCGCCGCGGCGGTTGCTGCGCGCTCCCGGCGTAACGGCTCCCCGATTCGGGTTTGCGCGTTGGCGTGCTGCTGCTGAAACAGAAGCTGATCGAATGAAATATAAATGCCTACTTCTTCTAAACACCCCTGATGGCCTTGTTATTTCTAATGTGACATGAAAGGTGGAGATCGGGAACTGCAGAGGGTTCAGTGTTCTGTTGAGCACCTGCAGGGCATAGAAACATTTACAATCAGAACTGTTAAGGCGTGTGATTGGAAGTGTGAACCAGCCGGCTGTGAGATTTCCACAATGAAGGGAAGAATAAAGGGGGTTTATTCCACATTAAAGGGTGTCATGTCAGGGCTGAACACGGGCTTTGGTGTGACAGTATTTACCTCCCATCTGGAAGGAGAGTCCTGTTTGTGATGGGGGTCTCTGCATAGGTGGAGGGAGCTCCGAGTGACAGCCCATTAATCAAACAGCATCCATCTTTGCAGCTGTCACACTTCAACTCAGAACGGGCCGGTCTGCTTCGTGTCTTTAATCACGCCTGTTTGTTTGGATCATGCGTGTTCGACAGCAGTACAATGAGTGTGGATGATGCCGTGTAATTTCGCTTTACAGTGTTTAAGCACTAAGTGTTGGGGAGCATCCCTGCAGCTAGACAGCAGAATCAACCTCCTGGTTACCTAGGAAACAGGATTTTTACACTGTGTACGCGCACACGGGCGCGCAAACACACGGGAGAAGGAGCGAGGTAAAGCTGACAGAGTTTTTCTAATCACAGTGGGAAATGTCCAAAATCACTTCAAGAAAATGGAAACTAAATAGTAGTACAAAAAAATGAAAAGATAAAAGATGATGGCATTAGCCAAACCGACATTTATGCCTTTTTTTAATGATTAAATGTCAAAAATTTTAATGTTTTCCCCCTGGGGGATTTAGCCCTGAGCACCGGTGTTTATTCCGTCTATTATTATCATCAACAGTTACTGCATTCAAAAGGTGTTTTGAATAGCGCACTGAATAATAAATCACACAACACAGCAGTGTCTCAGAGAGCTGATAAATTAATCAGAAGCTGAAGAATCCACATCAGCTTCTAGCTGTGTGCTTTAAAAATCCTAAAATCTTGAAGAAAAACACTTGGGCAATATACATCAAACACTCAAGCTGCATATGACATGAAATACACACTAAACTTTTTGTTCAGTGAAGAGTATAACCTGTGAATAAGTGATATCGGTGTATATAGTGGGTATGTATAGACTACTTTATGGCTGTAAAAATACTCAGAAGACAATCACACATATTTTGTGATGACATCTGGTCTTTTGTCTCTGGTTATATGACAGTGTCAGCTGTTACTGTGTTATATGAGGTATTTAACTTTTAAGGCTGCATCCTGCTTTAGGTACTATTACAATATGTTTCTTCTGTGACTAAGTGAAATTAATTGAACTTTGTTTCCTTTGATTCCTTTGTCATATTAAGTTCTTATTAGATCTTAAAAGAATATACTTACCACTGTCGCCATCTTGTCTCATCCCTCTTGGTGTCTTTTCCACAAAGATTTTAACTTAAGGCAATGGCAATTTATTTCTGCTAATAACAAAATAAATATACTTATGCATATGATTAAAAAGTATTAAGCACTAAATAAGCAGGCAAAATTCAGATAATTTCAGGATGAATAAATAATGGGCTCCAGTACCAGGCTAAAGACACGTAGCATTAGCTGCCCAACAGAGACGTCCTGTAGCTACAGGCTCAGTGTTGCTGGAGTTGTTCCTGTTGTCCAGTCCCAGATATTTTAGTCCACATACAGGCACCACCATTACACAGTCTGTTATGTTGCCATTGTAGAAATATATAAATA
>JAPQRP010000005.1:44481278-44516720 GCA_037367295.1 Apogon hyalosoma | reverse complement strand
CACACACCCACACACACACACACACACACACACACACACACACACACATTACACACAAAACTGAAGAAAAGCCCAACAAAGTTTTAATACAATGGGTTGAACTACCCCAGTTTTCACATAGTCACTCCCAACTCATCACATGCTGACAGTTCAGGGTGCCACATTTTGATGCATGGGGTGCTCCTAAAGTATTAACTGTGCATGTAAAAGTGTAGGACTCATATTTCAACATGCAACATAGCTTAAAAGGCATCTCAGCAATGTCAGATAAAGTTTGTTTAGGTTAAGGACTATCATGGGTTGGGGAAGGGGTCAGGAGAAGGGCTAAAATTTAACAGATTTTTTTTTTTTTTTTAATTAAAAACACAAAATGGGACACAATCCCTGGTCTTGATGCTGGTGTCCAATTTAAGAGGAAAAGTCATTTAAAAGGACTTTAAGCAGTGTGCCATTGAATGCATCTTCATGTTCAACTTTGTACCCAGCACAACTTCAACAGAAAAAAATAAATAAAAATGATCATGTAACAACAATGATTAGCATTACTCCAAAATGATTCTGAATGTCACAGTTGTTCAATAAAAAGGCAAACAAAAAAGCCAATGTACACTCTATTATGAAGAACCCTTCACTGTTTTCAGGGACACAGCAGTCATTTCAGATCAAACCTTCCCAGCACATAATTTCCCTCTAAATAAGCCCAAATAGGTTGTCACTGTCTTCTACAGCATCTGATTTTTTTCATGGTGTTGTTTATATTTTTATATAGACAGAAGCTCCATTTGTTCTGGTGGAAAATTACTGCAAACTCACACAAGACATTTCACATCAACATCACAAACTAATAGACATATTCATAGATATTCTCAGTTCCCACAGGGCATTTCACAAAAGACTCTCATCCACATAACAAGCAGGATCAGAAGAGCAGGGCATCCATTACTCATTTACAACATTATGGCTTGTGGAACAAATTAAATTGTGCATTTATTTTTAGTCATTAAATGGGGGCAATATCATCACCTTTTTCACCCTCAATGATATTCAGCTTATGTATCCTCATATGATAAAGTATTACTACACATACATATTGGTTTGTCCATTCATGCAATAGATTTATAAATCTTTCACTAGAAATAACCTCAAAAATGAATGTATTGTAATGTGCAATGTTTTGAAGTAGATCTGACATAAACTTTCGTTGGGAGTTAAATCCATTCTCTCATTAATTATCAGAATTTCACATTATGACCCAAGACTGTATCTTGGAAACTAGTGCCAACCAGCATTTGACTTTTTCTATTTTTATTAGTGACTCAAACTTGGTTCAGTTTCACTGCTTTTATTCTGGAGGTATTTTAATTGTAGACCAGTGTAGTTTACATTATAGTTCTGTTAGCTTGGCTCTGATTTTACACAGAAAACAACCACAGTAAAACCACAAATTACTTCCTTTATTTGTAGTCTAGTCTGACCCATAGATTAGGACACAGAGACAAACATAATAACATAACATGGAGACTTTACTCACCTACGTAGAGGAAACGCTGCCATTTCAGCATCAAACTCTATTCGCTTCCTTGAGAGCTGTATCCATTGGAGAGCATTATCTTGTTATCCTGGAGATACACAAACTTCTAGGCCACAATAGTATAACACATAACAAAAACAATAACCCTAACCCCAGTGGTGTTTAATAATTCTCATGTAGTTACTGTGTCACTGTCACTTTGTATTATAATCACCACATATTGCATGGCTCTGATGAGCCTCTCAATAAATGAAAGTTATGAAGCCCTACACATCCTTGTCACACATCAATACTTGGACATGAATCTGCACTGAAGCCATTACATGAGTTTGTCTGTTTGCAACTGAAGCAGCACAAGAGTCCTTTAAAGACTCACACTGAGTCTGTAACGCACAAAAATAAGCTCAGGCAGGCACACAAAGATCAGCACAGGCTTTCAAATACACACTCTTCACACACAAGGACACTTTGAGTTCACACTTTAAGCCGTCCGCCCACACTGGAGTAATACAGACTCATCCACCGCCCACGCTGCCCTCGCCAAGGCCAGGCAAGACACGTTAGCATGGAAGAGAGTGCGCTTGTGTTAGAAACCCACATTCATGAAGACAGATACGACTATTTCACAGCCGAGTTCAGTTTAAAATGCAATTCAAAGCAAACTAAGCCTGCATTGTACAAGTGTTAAAATGTTAATTTAAAAAATACATTTAAAAGGAAAACAAATGCAAAAGGAAATATGTTAATTTACATAAGCACAGCCATTTCTGATCTAATAGTTTAATTATACCAATGCAGTTTGATAAGCAAACAATACATTTTTTCACAACATTCACATATCACAGGCATCACATTCTCTTAATCTATACTAAATCCTTTTTTCCAGAGGAAATGTTCTGTAAAATCCAGTAGTGTCCAAAATCTAGAATAAAAGGTATGAGATGTTGAAGATGCTAATAAAAGCTAATTAATTCAACAAACTACTGGAAGTGTATTTAAAAAATGCTACTGATGCATGTTTTGCAAAATATATTTATAAATGATCTACAGTGATGGCCAAATTATTTAAACACTTGGCATTTTTAAAAGCGTTCATTTTTTCATTTCTTTTTTAAAAATTGGCCATTAAATTATGTGAAAACACTTAAAATGGATGAAACATCTGAGTCATCATTATGCTCCGTAAATCATAGACTAGAGCTATCATTAAAATTAAAAGTGGATAAAAACAGTAGGACTCACTTCATCTGGTACTGGTTGTGTTCAGTCCATCCATCTGCATATTTCATGAACATTATGAAATGAAATCATGTTTTGGAGGCCAAAAAAAAGGTCAGTTTTTTTACCGATTTGTCAAGTATTCAGACCATTCTGGCCACCGTTGTATATATTGTTTACTTTTTCATTAACGTAAGAATTTAGTTATAGCTTTATGGTTGGTAAAACAAAAGCAACAAGTGGTTCCAGGGAAAACAAACCCCACCCGTGGCATGTACTGTAGCTTATTTTGGCATCGATCTAGCTGATATCATCATGTCTGTGTGTGTGCTGATGTCAGCATAGACGATGACAGCACAAACAAATTTCGGCCATTATAAGCAAATATGGGGGAAAAAAAAAGATTTAAAAAATTCATAAAAAATTTGAACTTTGACCTACTTTTCCCAAAATGTTATCAGATCTATTCTGGTTCACTGGCAATATATAAACCCAATTTGGTATGAATTCAACTAATAGTTTTGCTGCTAAAGTGTTAACAAAGAAACAAAGAAACAAACCAAACCAAAAACAACACCCCTTGCCTCTCCTTCGGGGGGTTAGGGTTAAGGGTAATAATGCATTTTAAGAAATAACATAGTATTCGTGGAATACACAATTTTCAACAGCCACAAAAACTGACTATATTCAAGGTAATATTGGTAAATTTATGAGACTGATCTCATGAAACGGCATTGTATGTCATGCCAGTTCTTATGGCATTTGGTGTGCTACACGTGCACATTTTAAAACTTTCGCGTGTTACTTAACTTCATTTGATCGCTTGTCAATTTACGCCAAGATGTCTGGTTCACATAACCGTAACTGCTAACCCTAACCCTAACCCTCAGAGCGCAGTATTTGACACATCGATTCAGATTGGACAGGGGGCTAATAACAGTGTGAACATACATGTGGAAAGCTTGTAATACATACAGATAACACGCCACTTAAAAGTGGCATGTCTATTGTATATTGTGAATTGTAATATTACGTTGAAATGATAAACATCCATACAATGATGATTAAAAATCATTCACACATTTCTACATAAAAGAACCCAAATAATATCTGATTTTAGATCTCTACATAAAATAATCAAACTAAAATCTGTTTTTGCCAGAATTTAACTGATATATATTCGTGGGCCTGGATCTTGTCATCTTCAAAGCTACTGATCTATAAGTGATGACGGTGCAGTGAAGGTGAAGATGAAACAGACTGATCATGTCACACAAACTCCTACATGCTTTTGCGCTTGGCATGACAGCAGCGTTTGTCTGCAAACTCTTCAGCTCCTTCTCATGTTGCCTTTTGCGTCAGAACCAGACATGTTGAGGTCTAATGGTGTGAAACTGTACCATCCACAAATGTGAGGGTTTTACTGCAATGAACTATGCAAAAGAGCATGAATGTGCACCAGGGTGAGGCCCCTCATTGTCATTGGAGGACGGTGGTATTATCCGATGGTGGTAAAGGAGGTCACGCTCTGCAGGGCTTCAACATAAACATGGCTGATGAGGTCTTGGAAATGGATTGCCTCGGTGCGTCATGTGCAGATGGATGTCTGCCTATCTGATGTGTTTCTCATGTAGTGTGAAGTCCTTACATAAATTATGGATGTGCGATTCTCCTCGCTGCTCGTCTTTACTCAGCTGAAGTATTCATGCTGCAACATAAGCAAAGAATCATCCACATTCTAGTTTCCAGCTTATTTCAACACACAGCAAAGCCCTGTGGGGGGTTCCGGACTGGATCGATATGGATCAATATTTGGTTTTGCAGTATAGATGCCTGTTAGTTTCAGTCACTGAGATGAATCAAGAGGAAACAATCTGATAAAACAAGCAAATGCACTGACTCCAAGGTCGTAAGTATGACATGCAGGTACAGCTAAAAAAATTTGAATATCATGAAAAAGTTCAATATTTTCTGTCACTCATTTCAGAAAGTGAAATCCATATATTATCTAGACTCATTACACAGAGTGAAATATTTCAAGACTTTAGTTCTTGAAATTTTTATTGATTATGGCTTACAGATAACGAAAAACCAAAATTCAGTGTCTTAAAAAATTAGAAGATCAATAAATAAAAGGATATTTTAAACAGAAATGTTCATGTTCATTTCTATGCACTCAGTACTTGGTTGGGCCTCCTTTTACATGAATTACTGCATCAATGCACCATAGCATGGAGGCAACCAGCCTGCGGCACTGCTCAGGTGTAATGGAAGCCCAGGTTGCTTTGATAGAGGCCTTCAGGTCGTCTGCATTGTTGAGTCTGGTGTCTCTCATCTTCCTCTTGACACGTCATACCCCATAGATTCTCTACAGCCCATATTTTCTCTAGCCCAAAAGTCCAAAGTCCTCTTTTCAGATGAAAGTAAATCTTGCATATCATTTGGAAATCAAGGTCCCAGAGCCTGGAGAAGTGGAGAAGCACAGAATCCACGTTGCTTGAAGTCCAGTGTGAAGTTTCCACAGTCAGTGATGATATGGACAACAGAGAATCTATGGGGTATTGACATGTCAAGAAGAAGATGAGAGAAGTCATATGCCATCCACACTAATGCGCATATGTAAGAAGCCCCAAAAACAAATACAACCCCTGGAAAAAAATATGGAATCACCACTATTAGAAGATGTTCATTCAGTTGTTAAATTTTGTTGGGGGTAAATAAATAAATAAATAAATAAATCACAGACATGCCACAAAAGTATTTTTTAAATGCCAACCTTCTGGCTTTAAGAAGCATAAAAAAAATAAAGCTTTTATAACAGCTTGAATTCTCTGAGGCATGGACTTCAGAATTGGCAAACAGTATTCTTCATCAATCCAGCTCCAACTTTCTCATCTTGTGATGCCAAATCAGTTTTGCAGGTTGGAGCCTTGTCATGGACCATTTTCTTCACTTTTCTTCTTCTTTTTTTTTTTTTTTATCAATGTTTCTCAAAGCAAGAAGGTTGGCACTTAAAATAGTTGGGTGGCATGTCTGTTTTTTTGTTTTTTTGTTTTTTCTCTACAAAACAGAGTGGTGAGTCCAGAAGTCTTTGCCATGGTTGCATGGAACCTGTATGAAGCAGATGAAACAGGAGACACATGCGTCTTGATGCTTTCCAGATTACCGCTCTGTATGATTTATTAAACAACTTCAAGTACCAAACACATTTCAGCCTTAGCACTTCATTTATATGTCATTCAGTATCTCATTGAAGCTCAGCAATGTCCATTTCTTACGTCTAGTCAGCATAGAATCTCCTTAAACATTCTGTCTGCATTTCTGTCTTTCCATGAAACTGGGTTCATTTTGGTACCTGGCACTTAGACAGTTTTTTAGACCCATAAATAAAAATAAAAGAGAAAAGATAAATTTAGACATATTTCTCCACTCTGAGCCATCCCAAAATTAATAATTTTTTAATACAATATTGGGGCCAAAATAGGACCAAAATTGGGACCTGAAAAGCTACCCAGGTGTCAGTGCATTTGGTCTGGAAAACATGGCTTGAAATAGTCTTATATAGCGCTATAAATTAAGACACTGTTAAATTTGATGATCCTAGTGGTTTTTCTAATCCAAACGTGGATTTTTCATGAATCTCAGTCTCATTCCAGGTTCCATGCATATTCCATCGTGTCCACTGGCATTTCATGTGGAGCCTGCCCATTTAAACACAGATAAATTGCGAGTGATTTTGCAATAGCGGCCATTTTGGTGAAACACTCTGCCTTGCATATTTACTTTGATTCCCAAAGTCTACCTGTGAGAGACTAAAAAGATATTCAAAAAAATATTGCTCTTTTTTTGTCTATTATTGCTTTTAGTAATGAGGCTGCACCTGAAATATCAAATCCAGGTGTGTAAATCATGCTATGTACACACATAGCCTGGTATCTGGAAAAAAACTGGTATTTTCTCGTGCATTTTTGCCCTTCATCCACATGAAAACTTCAGTTTAGGTCACTGAAAACAATTATTGCCTAAAACTCTTGCCAACGTGTAGATTTAAAAAATAAATTTAAAAAAATATTTTTTTTTTGAGAGTTTTTTTTTTTTTTTTTTTTTTTTTAACAGATTCAAAAACAAAAAACAAAACAAACAGGTCATGAGGTCAAGGGGTTTCAGAGATTGCATTGCTTTGACAAACACCACAATTGTTACTCTTAATGGTTTACAAATTCATCTCACAGGTTAAGTAAAAGTGCCATTTTTCCCAAAGTTCTTCACCCAGTTCTTTCTGAAGTCATATTGTGTAGGTCATCTGTTCTAGTAAATGGAGATGTTTTACAGTATTAATAAAGACCGTCATCGGTGGACATTCACTCTTAAGCCAGTATTTTGTAATGGTCTCTTTACTCGCTGCCGACAAGACCTTGAGAAGATAAGCGTCATTCTTACTAAGACCATCAGGTTCACGGCCAAGAAAGAGGGAAGTGAATGATGTGTTGATTTAAAACCCCAAAACTTTAGAAATGATTTTAGATACTTCCTTCCAGTAAGTCTGGATACAGGGGTGGGACCAGAAAACATGAGCGTGATCCACCATGGTTCCCCCACATTCGCTCCAACTGAGTGCCAGTTTGTTTGGCCTTCTGTTTTGGAGTAATAAAAAAACGGATCAGGTTTTTACAACAAAAGTCCCTCCATGTCCAAGAATTAATGGAGGACAGCTGAGTTTCCAGGCACTCAGCCATACATCATCAGGTATTTCAATATCCAGTTCTTTTTCCCACCGTTGTTTCACATAGTCAGTATTCTCCTTATTCAGTGATATACCACAATACAACTTAGTTATAACACCTTTGTTGCTTCCTGCCTTATATGCTTCACTGAATATCTGAACAATTATTGGTAGTTCTCTTGAATTTGTTAGTCTTACCTCTTTACAGAAATAATTGCATAACTGTAAATACCTGTAAAAATCATGCTCACTCAACCCATATGTCTGACACAGGTTATCAAAGCTATTTAGCTCCCCTGCTTTGACAGTCTTAGAGAATGAGGTGATACCAGCGTACATCCATTGTCTGTATCTATGATCTAGAGGGGCAGGGTTAAAATGTGGGTCATAAGCTGGCCATCTCAATAATTTCACCTCCCTCTGTAATTCAAAATACTTAATGATGTCACACCATATTTTAAAAGACAAATTCACCCATCGGTTGTCAGTCTGTGGTGCTCTCCTCTCATCCAAAGTGTACATTTTGAGAAAAAAAATGCATCATGGTCATGTGTGCAACCTTTGTTTATCCTAACCCTCACCCCATGATGGCGCTCTATAGCATATACAGGGTTTTTCAAAAAGAATGAACTGATTTCATTACACAATGTTTTGATAGGGAAAAGTATTAGAAAATTCCAGCCACATCACAAGTATTCTACTCACAATTAACTTTTATTTCCTGTCTTACAAGTGTTCAATGTGGCCACCACCTGCAGCATGGAGATCAATGCGATGAGAGAATTCCCCCCAGACGCATATCAGCATATCACGATCCACTGAGTTGATCACTGTTGTTATTTGATGTTTAAGGTCATTGAGGCTAGCCATTCAAAACTTAGAAAACTCCTCTTTCAAATGGTCTCTGACTCATTCCATGACGATGCTTGAGAACCGAAGTAATGCGTCATGAAATCGGTTCATTGTTTTTGAATAACCCTGTATATGTTGATTCACAAGATAAAAACTGGTGTGTAACATGGTATTATCAAAAATGGAGGTGGGGAAATATATGCTTATAAACCCGGATGAGTGTAGACATGTCTTAGTAAAACAAAGGACATGTAGACAGGAAAAAAATACAGGGGAAGACCATGTCTGTTTAGGCCATACTGTGACCAACAAACACCTGTACAACAGCATCGCTGACTGCAGAGGCTGCTACAGTGCAGTTTGGGTCTGGTGTTTGTACATATGGAGGTCAGAGGAGAGACTGAGTGATGCAGAAATCCACAGGATATTCAGGTGCATCATTCATAAATTCAGAGGTGAGATTAGATGTCTAACCGTTATCCTGCTAGGACACAACAGACAAGCGAATGGAATATCAGCAAAGAATCAGAATCAGAACACATTATTATCCCAGAGGGAAATTATTGATATTATTGATATATTTTAATGACATGATACGATACCATAATGATTGATATAATTGAAGATGAGCTCAGTCACAGATTTATATTTAAATAAATTTGTAAACAATATTTGTTGTGCATATGCAAGTTTCATAACCTTGATTTCAGCATCTGAATAATTGGAGCCTGCACCAAAACTGTTGGACTGATAGTTTTGTTCAGTGTGTTTGGTGAAATGAATGTCAATACAGGAGCAATATTAAGACCATCAATGTAACAGTAAAGCTACATTTACATGGGGTGACAAGAGTTAAACACTGGTATTGTATGTTAGTATGTTGGTTTATTTATTTATTTATTTATTTTTGCTGTTTGAAGGTGTTAATTACACAGAATTTCTGTGTAACCAAAGTATGATGGGATGATGGAACTGAATTGCTGTTATTTCTATTATAAAGATGTACTTTTGGAATATGAGTCACAACTCTACACTCTAATGGAAAATTAAAGTTTTGATTTATTTAGAATTTTTATCTTCAACAGCATGAGAGTCTTGTGTTTGCTGAACATTAAAATGAATAGAAATAGTGTACATCACATGAAAATTTACAAACTAAAAAATCACAATCAAAACTTGCACACTCACAATTTAGCTGTTTAGCTGCACAAAAATGTAATTTATAGAAAAACAGAAACTCTGTCCATGTAGAAATTGGCCTCAAACCTCCATGTTACATGGACTCCACCAGAGATACCGATTTATTCCCATGAATACAGGTGAACAGAAGGTCAGAGGGACACTAATGGCAGCTTTAGTTCTTTGAAAAAACAGTACAAAGGATAAAACATTAGGGCTGAGTCTCCTTCACGTGTATGACGAAAGGAGATCAAGCCGAGTTTTTGTTGCTAAGAATAAGCAGCAGAGAGCATCCGAGCTGTTCTGACGAGAAATAGGTCAATTCGAGACCCAGAAAACATGTGAGGTGTTTTGATCCAAAGATGAACCTCCATTATCCTGCAAAACAGCAGAACTCTTCAAAACGAAACAAGTCAGAGGACGATGCACTGACTAGATACAGAACAACATCTGACATGTTTTATAAAAATTACTGGAAATTTGACAACTCATGTAGCCTGGCCAGTCATCCGTCTTTCTTAATGAGAAATCCATCTGAAATTGTGGGGCTTGAATCCAAACATGAAGGTGGGACAAACAGGTGCTGAGTAAACCAATCACAGATAAAACGTGTGTGATTACTGTCACTTTATTCAGAGAAACTTGAGAATACAGGGTGTAATCTGTAATTCAATCCTTATTTTTGAATCAAGTAAACAACCAACAACAGTTGTAAAGAGATCTGTGGACTTAGAACTGACTTTTGCCATATTTCCAATACATGGTACCGGCCTAACTCAACTCAACTCGACTTGGCTTTTTGCGTTTCCATGACGTAAAGGAACCTGGAATCTGGTACCTGGTACTAGTGTTTTAGTACTTGCTCGGCCGTGAAGAGATACTAAAATGTGATGTGTAAACACTACAGACTACTGATTGGTCAGTAGTCTGTGTCTGTGTCATTGTGTCATCAATGCGCAACCCACCAATTTTTAAAAAAAAATATATTCAGCAGTTCACAGTAAATATACCGGTCGGCTAATCCATGATGACAGCCCACAAAACGACACCGTGGTCAGTCGAGGAGGTTCAGACATTTCTGTTCTCAGTGGCCGGTGAAAAGATTTGTGAGTTTGACGGGGCAACAGGCAACGAGCGAGTTTATCAGCAACTCTCAGAGCAGACGTCATGGAAGTTACACTTAGTGTCGCTATGACGACCAAGTACTCTAAAGTCAGTAGTATCCTGTATTAGAAACAGTTTCCAGGAATAGTACCAGGTACCCGAGTCCAGTCGAGTCAAGCCGGTACAAAGAAGTGGAAACAGCATTTGACTAGCGACAAAAAGAAGTTGGTACATATGATGCATTGCAATAGCCCCGCCCCCCAGACTTGTGATTAGTCGGCATAGAATAGATCGTGTACATTTCACAGCGTTTGGCTCGATTCCAGACTGTTTTCTTTGTAGTGAATACACTGAGAAAACCAGATGGCTGGTCAGGCCATCCGGTCTGGTCATGCACCAGTGTAGGAGTCAGACATCTTCAAACTCTGACTTGGACTTATTCAACTTATAATGTAGAGCATATACGGAGGGGTGCCAAACATACGGCCCATGTGCCAAAACTGGCCCGCTAAAGGGTCCAATCCCATGGGATGAATTTGTGAAATGCAAAAATAAGAACAAGGTATTAACAATCAACATGTCAAACCCATTTAAATTTAAGGGCCACAATTTGATCTCAAGTGGGTTGGACCGGTAAAATACTATCATAATTACTGCTAAATAATGACAACTCCAAATTTTTCCCTTTGTTTTAGTTTCCATGAAAATGTTCTAATTTAAAAACTATCCTCTCATAAAAAATGTGAACAAGCTGAACATACATGAACCTGAATTGTCTTTGTGATTTTAACAATATTCTGCTGTTCCTAAATGTTCTGTGTATGTATAGATCCACTGTGATCTGTAAGTTGTACTGTACATTTGTAAATCATAAGGTGAGGCATAATATGGTTAAAATTGAACTTATTTTTGTTAAGAAATTTCAAATGGTTTATGTAATTCACATTTTCTAAAGGAAAATTTGCAAACGTAAACATTTTCATAACATAATTTTACATTTTTCAATCTAAAACATAGAGAAAAATTTGGACTTGACATTATTTATAGGTTATCGTATTATTTAACTGATCCGACCCACTTGGGATCATACTGGGCTGTATGTGACCCCTGAAAGTGAATGAGTCTGACACCCCAAATCTAGAGCATCAGTTACAAGGTCATAGTTGAGTCTTGAATCATCAGTCTTTGGAATAAAAGATGACAAAGATGAAGGATAAATTTAATGTATAATCTATGAGTAAATAAATGTTTGACAGTGAGCTCAGGTCTCTGTATGTAGCTGAGTATAGTTACACAAATGTTAATCTGGTATTACTCCTTTTAACCTCCTATAGGTTTTTTTTTTCCACATTTGTAGACAAAATGTAGATGTTTTCACTCAAGACTATTTTTTTTTTCATGCAATAAAGCAGAAACTTGTATTGTCCTGGGTCTCAGAAGGTTAAGTTAGTACCTCTTCTATATGAATATGTCATGGTGCACTCATGCTTTGCCACAGACCCCTCCCTCAGACTAATTAATGACTATCACCTGCCAGCACCGCACCTGGAAGTTGGAACAGATCTCAATCAAGGCCCCATATAAGGGACTCCACTGCTCCAGACCAGTGCTGGATCATTTCTGCTGCAACTGCAACACCACCACAGACCTTCACACCCCTCCACAGATTCACTCATAGACTGGACTCTGGTTTCATTCACCTCTTCTCTAGAACCCAGACTCTCTCCACCCCGATCTTGTCACTGTGGACTCTAATATTTCATCCCTCACGTTTTTTTTTTGGTTAATTTAAGTTCATGTTTGTTGTTATGTTAATAAATCCATTTTACTCCTTTCAGCGCCATGTGTTTGAGTCGATTCATTCACCCTGTTCTGACAAAATGTAGAAATTTTTCTCCATGTTTGAGCCTCTGGTCCACATGTAAACCTTGTTTAGGACTGATAATGCCTTCCAAAGTCAAGATTTTCCTAAACCCAGTCTGTGTGCATTTAAAGTGGACAGGGGAAACATGCAGAACAAAAACAGTGTAAGTTAATGAATAAGAAATTAATAAGGAAAGGCCTCAGCAACCAATAGCTGTGCAGCCATGATATTTCCTCTGTTTAATAAATAGAAATGACCCTATTTAGTACAAAACCCTGTTGTTTTTCATTTGTGTTGCATTGCACTTTTAATACAAACGTTACACTTCCTTAACTCTTTCAACTTAAAAACTATTGTTTTAGTGGATACAATGTCCAACCTGTGGCACAGTAAAGGTTCTACAAACTACAGTTTAGCTAAAATATTCAACACACACACCTGCAGTGACCAACATCAGATAATAACACTTCAGAAGACTGATTTACAGCAATAAAGTGTTGAAAATAGCTTGATAATGTATGAATATATTAAATTAAACTGGTAAAAGAGCATATTGTGTGTAACTGGCAGCAGAAGTTGACCTTTTTATTTTCCCCCAACCTTTATTTGTTTGAGGTGACCACAGCCTTTATCAGAGACCACTTACATAACTTGTACTTTTTATTTGAGGTAACACAGTAGAATGATACCATCAATTAAGTAATGCAATCAAACATCATTTCTCAATATGAAGATGTTTCAAGCCTAATCTGCCCTTAGTATCTGAAACACAGTTATGACAGGAATGACCCCGAAGAGGAAACATCCGATCCCCGCCAGGAGGAGCGGCAGGAGGCGTCGCATCAGCCTCAGTCCTGTGACACAGCGTCCACAGACGTTCCTGTGCGTCCACTCATCCAGCCGTCTCCTCAGACCGAAGCAGCACAAGGTCGATGTGGCCGGTGCCACTTGAGGTTCCAGACTGATAAGTGGGCCCGGTGCCGGGTCGCAGAACACCAGCCCACTGCTGTACAACTCCTCCTGTAGCCTCCTGATCTCCCATTGTGGGAAGGGGGTGGTCTGGCGGCAGAAGGGGCACCGCAGCCTGCTCGGGTCCCTCGCCCTCTTCAGAATGCCCGTTGTGCAGTGGTGGCACAGGGTGTGGTTGCAGTGGAGGAGGACGGCTCCGTGCTCCCCTTGCCGGTCCAAAACCTCGCTGCAGATGGGACACTCCCGCCGGCTGCTGCCACTTCCACTGCAGCCACGATCATCCCCGTCACACAATTCCAGCTCTTGTGGAACAGATGTCTTTTGTTCAGCCCCATCTGTTGCTGTTTGCGAGTCTGATTTGTGAATGTCATCTGTGCTGCACTGATGTTTGTCAAGCAAAGGCAGTGTGACTGAGTCGCTTCCTGCTGTGTATAAAACTTTTGTCTCTTCTTTACCTGTTGGGTAATTTTCAACCTCTTCATCAGCTGCTTCTGCCATTTTTCCTAAGTAAAAGACCCACCCTTTTCCTGGTTGTAATTTCACAAGTTAAAGAAAGTGTTTGCTTTCCCTCTCTCAGCTGAGCCAGATGATGATGTAATGCTTAAGTACAACAAAGGCATCAGAGTCCCTTCTACCATAAACCCAGATAAGATAAGCACATTCACAGATAAGGAGCACCAGCCGATAATATGAGCCTCACAGAAGTGCCACTGGCCAAATAGTACAGTGCACATTTCACTATTCCACTCAATTTAACACACTAACCTATTCAGGGCTACGGAAAGCTTCAGAAATGCATGAGCAAACGCATTACAGCAGAGGAGACAGATTTATTCTGCATATTTAAATAAACTTTACACATGTAGATCAGCCACTTAGAAAAATACACTTAATATTGAGCTGGAACGACAGAGAAGTCCATATAAAACAGTGTCATTTTTAAGTCATTAAATATTCTCTCTGTGTTCTGACAACACAGCCAACTATTAGGAATTTAATGTAGCGCAAATAAGGTAATACCAGCCACACAACCCTCAAAATTAGTATAGTTTTTATTTTTTTTTCCACAGTTTATCCTCAGTCACTCACTGCATTCACCAGAAATTAAGTTACAAAGAAGAAAATATTGTGCACAGACCAAATGAATATGAAAATAATATGGCTGATTTGATCAAATAAATGTGACCAGATGTTACATGAAATAAACAATAATAAGAATAAGAAAATCTAGAGAAAAAATATTCTCAGAAATGCAGCTCTATAGTGAGATAAGCCTTTAACTAACTCTGTTTTTCCCAAATTTATGGTCAGGACTCAAAATCAGAAACAGACTTTCACTACTTTCACTGGGTAGAAAAAACATACAAGACAACAAAAAAACAAGAACAGAAAATGTGGATTATTTTCCTAATTAAAACCAGATAAATGTTTCCTCTAGAAGAGTTTATGAGTGTCGACCCAACCAAAGCCATGTGATGAGCCAAGGAGGCGTCGGTTGTAAAAGACACAGTAAGACAAAAACAACGCAAGAAACATAAAACAACATAAAAAAAGATGTGATTAGATAAAAAAGAACGTTTATGTTAAAAAAAAAAACTCACAAAAAACACAAAAAGCCAATAACAACTATGGCAATTTACAGATTCACAGATTTTTCTTATGTCCTGTCCACATGAATGTGAATATTTTACAAAACAGGTGTTTATCTGTAGGTTTGCATTTTAGTTTGCAAAAATTTTGAACTTTTAAGAGTCTGGGTGGCAGGGAACTGTACAGATCGGAAAATAATGGCATCACACTCCATTTTGCTCATGTCTTTTATGTCTTTTTGTGACAAGGCTGCACCTGAATCATTAAATTGAGGTATATAAATCAGTATATGACCTGCCACAGATTGAGGTCAGCACCAATATCTTTTGGGTTTTAGGTCACAAAACTCCTTAAAGTCCAACTATTATGCTTTTTTCACTCTATATAACCTCAAAAATGGCGTTGTCAATCAAGGGGAACATTTTAGAAGGTAAAAAAATGAAGAAAAAAAAAATGGCCCGGTAAATTTGTTGTTTGATCCCTCTAACCATAAACACGCATTAAAACAAGCTGTTGCGATTCTTGTCGGTTATCTACGTCGATGGCCCTTTTGCTCCCACCCCCAACCCTGTCAATCACTCCAAGTTCCCTCCTCTTATCAATACCCCCTCCCATTCCCCCCAAACCAACACCACCCCGAAGCATGTACATTCTATATCATGTCAGTCCAGTTACAGTAGCTACTATTACAAGATGAAGTCAAGTTCATGGACAAAGCTGGTCATTGGATCCACAGAGGAACATTTAACTCTACACTGAACTCCTGCGGTAGAGCCTCTACGTGGAGGTGGATTCATTTTATTTATGATGGCAATGTTCCGGAGCAAGTCAGAAAAAAATTATATATTTCTGCAACCACTTCTCCAGCGATTGTTTGACAAACTTGGGTCAGTTCACTGCAGGCTTTGCCTAAAAACTAAGGCTTGTGGCTGGAGCTGAACCCACCATCCGACAAAAACCCAATGAAAACCTAAGTCAAATGTATATTTGCATTCTTTGATAGAATGATGTACAAACCAGTACTGTAAGTTTGAAGAGGAAAATGCACCACTTCAGTAACTCTGATGCGAGTTAAAAGTGGATGAATGTAATCAACTGATGCCATCATCAACTTCTAACCAACTCCGTGGAGATGCAGACTTATTCAAATAATATTTAGACAGTGACATTTGTCAACAGTGATGTGGTTACACAGTTTATGGTCACGGTTTCTCTATGCTGTTGTCCTACTCTCTGATCCGGCTTTATTTTCTTTTAGCAATGGCAGCTAATGATTTTGGATTGTGGTTTAGCACTACAGCAGCTGAAGCTGTGTCTGGAGTTAGCCAGGTTCTGTCCCTGTTCTGAATTACATTCAAATTTGCCTACACTCAGAGGGAGGAATACGTGCGTTGATTCACTCAGTATGATTGTGTTATTACATGATTCTGTTTGCTATCTTACACTAGTTCGTTGCTAACGTAGCTAACATGGTTGTTCTCGAGGTGTGCTTTCCAGCAGTAGTCACGCTGATGGCAAACCTGGCAAGTTGCTCTGGCAGCGTCAAACTAATCACGCGATTGGTTGGCCGGGATGTCAATCATTGATTCATGAATATTCATGTTCTGGGGTCCAAAAATGACGTGTTCTGGAAAGTGCTCTGTAAGCAGATTAAGTTAGGTGTCTCTATTCTAAATCCTTGAGGTTTTTGGAACATACTCAGTTGCACATAGTAACTTTAGATAATAAAGAACAATTTTAAATTGGGTAAAAAAGGAATAATAAATGGGCTTTAATGGGGGAGAGATATGCAGTGTTTGTACATTAAAATAACCAGAAATGTTCTAAAATGACCTAAAATAGAGCTTTATTATTATAAAATTGCAGCTCTTTTAAAGGAATACTCCACACATTTTGATATTACTGTCGCATAATGACAACACTAAGAATGGTTTATCTGAAACTGTGGACCTGTTGAGTTGATTTTGTGTTGTTGTGTGGACCGAACTTTTTTAAAAATGGAGGAAGAAACTATCTGTTTAAAAAAGAAGATCTATGTTCATGTGGACGGGGCATAAGTTTGAGTCCTGAGGAGATACTAACTTGTGTTTTGGGTCTCAAGCTGATAAAAGTTGGAAGCATTGGACTAATTAAACCTTCATGTGTTATCGGGAAGATGATCCTTTCCACTTGTAAATTCAAAATTATGAGTGCGTTGTGTTCAAGTGCTTTTGTCGCCCTAGTGAAATGAAAAATGGCTGACATACAATTTATCATGACCTGCTACTGGGGTATAACAGGTTTGGTTGTGTAAATTCATCTGCTACAGCATTTATTTTCTGCAAATTGTGTATATTATGTGCAAAATCGTCAGCTAACAGCAGCAAAATGTTAATAAAAGCATCATTTATCATTCGCTGTGAATCCCTTGTTGCTCTGCCATGGTGAAAAGTTCAAAGGTTATTTTCATCACGGCAACTCGTGTATTCATGTGCAATTTTCAAGTTCGTAACTAGTATTTATCATAATTCCCATAGCACATGAAGGCGGGATAGCTGACAGGTGAAACTATTAAGAACAAAAATAAGTCACACAAAATAAATATTTGCTTTAAAACATTGCTAATTGATACAACTTCTTATCACAAAGTATCTATATTTCAGTCACAGCTTCTCCTTCTACTTTAAGTGTCAATTTCACATCATATATCACCACTCAAGTCCACTTCATCATCTGCATTATTAGACTGACACATGGATCTATATGCAGGTAATATTTTTGATATTTTTCTTCATTTATCCGTCCCTGTGATCCTTCATATAGTAATGCAGTGCTTGATTGTTTTGTTTTGCATTTCTTTGGATAAAAATGGATAAAATTACTTTTCAGTGTTTTGCAGATCAAGGTATTACCAATCGCTGCTCAGATTCAGTCAGATGTGATGCTTCTGCTCTGCTCAAGAATAAAACTGAAAAAGTGTCTTCATGTAAAAATATATAAAAATTACATTTATATTATTAAGCCCAGCATGTTGATCTTTTGTACAAAATTTTGATTTTTATTGGATCACATAAACTCAAGCGTGTTAGACTCAAGTTTCTATCCAACTGTGTTAAAAAAAAAAAATCAAACTAAATCTCACAAAATCCACAAAAGAAAATGTAAATTTCCATTTGAATCAATTCTGAGAATTTTTGTTTTTAATTGGACAACAATGCTGGATACTCTGCAAAGCACCACTTTAAAAAAACATGTTATTGTTGGTGTAATACATATATATTATTTCTGACTGCTCTGCTTATTTTCTGGTCAGTTTTGTTAATTTTTCTAGATTTATTTTGTTAATTTTTGCGAAATTTTTTTGATTGATTTAATCAATTTCCTAATAAATTGTATAAATTTTTTGGTCTCTGTGTTCATTTTGCTATTTGTTCAGTACATTTGTCTTAATTTTGTTGATTAATATAATCAGTTTCAGGTCAGTTGTATTAATCTTTTTGTACATGTATTTATTTTGTACATTTTTTTGGTTATTTTTGTAAATTAATATGATCCATTTCCAGTCACTTTTGTTCATTTTTTGGTGTGTTGTGTTCATTTTGTGGATTAGTTTGCTAATTGTTTGGGTATTTTACTAATTATTTCATTCATTTTTGGTCATTTTCTTAATTTTTTAATTTTACTCTTTTTTAGTTACTTTATTCATTCTTTTGTTCATTTCTTGGTCATTCTTTTGATTGATTTGACCAATTTCTGGAAGGTTTGGTTTATTTTTCAGCATTTTGTTGATTATTTTGTTCATTTTGTTGATTATTTTGTTCATTTCGTTGATTATTTTGTTCATTGCTTAGATACTTTGCTTTGGTTTTTGGTTTTTGATTTGGTTTTCTGATCCCCCCCAGACCCCCCCAGTACAGTAAAACTGCACATTTTAGAGTGGCCTTTATATTGTGGCCAGCCTAAGGCACACCTGTGCAATAATCATGCTTTCTAATCACCATCTCGATATGTCACACCTGTGAGGTGGATGGAATATCTCAGTAAAGGAGAAGTGCTCACTAACACAGATTTAGACAGATTTGTGAACAATATTTGAGAGAAACAAGCCTTTTGTGTATGTAGAAAAAATCTTGGATCTTTGAGTTCAGCTCATGAAAAATGGGAGCAAAAACAAGTGTTGCATTTATATTTTTGTTCAGTGTAAGTCATAGACATGAGCGTTAAGCGTTTCTTCAAGAGGCTCAGTCCTACCACTCCACTTCTTGTGTTAATTTATTATGGGTGACAGATAAAAATCAATGGACGAACTGCCTGGGATAAGATTAATGCCAGCGCTGACCTGACATCCTCTCTGCCTCGGTGTTAAGGGAGGTTAGAAGTCCAAAGTGTCGCGGCGGTACTGCAGTCGTGGGCTGTTCTTGCTGTAAAACTGACTGTACCAGCGCCGGTGTTTCAGGATGGCCGAGTCCTCCTTTACCAGCAGTGGCTTTGAGATGTACTTCTTATTGTTCCAGATCATGATGTCCCGCTCAAACTGCACAGAAAAATAAACCATTAAGACCCATGATGTACAGAACACTAGAACAAAAAGCACCAGGGTCAAATACTGAGCCATGTGGAACACTCATCAGGTGATAAAAGAGGAGAAAGAGTCCCTCTACATGCACACTAATCAGATTATTCAACTGATCATATAAACATGTATTATCAGATAATGGCAGTAACCTGATTATGAGAAACAGGATTGACACACCTGGATTTCTCCCCAATACTCCGATGTCTTCATGCATGTAAATCTATTAACCTGAGTTATTCTGTCCTTTTACATCTGCACATGTGCAAAAACAATGGAATGTGGAATATGGATATGGAATACTTTTTTTAGGCAATGTCTACTGCCACAGTACTGTGTCACAAAATATCGGTTTGTCTATTACCACAGAGCCAATCAAATGTTAGCATTTGTACTAGAGCTAATCATGGATACTGCTACATGAACTCTCTTGTTGCCACAGTACTGTGGTGATATATGGTGTATACTTCAGTTCATTCTTTTGTGCATTTTGCTTCCACAGTACTGTGGCAATTGAAGGAGGAAATTATAAATTAGTGATAATATATAGTGCAGAATAGGAATTATGGTTCTAAAAACTCTATATGTTGTTTTATGGGGCTCTTTGCTCTGTGCAGTCAGTGAGGCTGGAGAGGGTGGGCGGAGCTACATGTTACATTTGATAGTGTGCAGTGTGATTTCTCAGTTCTGTGTCAGTTCAGTGTATTGAGTGCTGTGCTCTGAATTCTGTACTCTGAACATTGTCGCAGGAGGCAGCGGGCTCAGGAGGTAGAGCAGGTTGTCCAATAACCGAAGGGTTGGTGGTTCAAATCCCGCTCTGTCCTAGTCACGTGCTGTTGTGTCCTTGGGCAAGACACTTCACCCTCCTTGCCTCCAGTGCTGCTACTCACACTGGTGTATAAATGTTTGGTGGTGGTCGGAGGAGCCGTAGGCGCGAATTGGCAGCCACGCTTCCATCAGTCTGCCCCAGGGCAGCTGTGGATACATATGTAGTTTACCACCACCAGAGGGAGAATGTGAGAGTGAATGAATAATAGATCCACTGTACACACTTTGAGTATGCATTAATAGAAAAGTGCTATATAAATCTAATCCATTCAGAAAAAGAAAGAAAAAGGAAAAAAAAAAAAAGATGCTACTTCAACCAGGAACTGAACCCTAGTCGTCTGCATTGCAGTCTAATACATTACCAAATGAGCCAAATCTCCACTGTTACCAAATCTGGCTTATTTGCTATCTGATTGTCTTGGTAATTTCCGGGAAGTAACAAGTTACCAGTCTAGACATGATATTACGAGTGCGTTAATTGGTCTGTGGTAATAGACAAACTGATATTTCGTGCCACAGTACTGTGTTAATAGCCACTTCATTTTTGTTAACATTGTTTTAATTGCAATCAATAATTTACCTGCAGTGGATCAGTTGTGCAACCTTCTATTTACCCAGTGATCTTAGTAATGGAGTGAAAAATACTTGCGAGAGGATCCAAATAAAATAAATATGAAGATATTTTGTAATATGAAGGTTGGATGGAGGGAGGAAACATCTGTTTAGAAACATATCTGTATTCATGTGGACAGGGTAGTGAAATAGAGGGGACGGTCTTCTTCAGGATAACATGACAGCCATCTTGGTTTATAATACAACCAGTAGTTGTAATTAGACCTGCTTTTCTTCTGAAAGACTCCTTATGTTCACTGTAACAATACCCAGGAGCATTGGATGCTGTTGCCATGGAGAAGAAATGAGCCAGAATCAGCTGAATTACTCAGAGCAGTTGTCAGCAATCAAGAAAACAATCATAGAATAGATGAAACACAGTTATCATCTTCATCTTTGCTCTGTTATGTGTATAATCAGCATCGTCACTGTATATCTTTAAACACTAGTGTACCATACCAACTTCTTTATATTTAAGCCACTATTTTACTGCTTCCCCACTCAGCTAATTATCAGTTTTAATGAGGACAATTCACACCTTTTCTGTGACTTTGTGGCGTTACTTCTCGTGGCAAAGAGAAGGGAACTAAAGCCAAAGACATAGCGGGAGGCAGAGACACACAGTGAAGTTTGAGAGCAGTTTTTCTCCTGAGGAAAATATCTGGATGTTCCACTTTCTCCAGCAGCGAGTCTCGTACATTGTCTGCTGCAGCTGGAAACGAGGTTAGAGAGACGAATGAGGCTGAACTGAACATACTGCGCCGAAAACCTAAAAAAAAAAAAAACATGGCAAAAAGCTTCAGAAAGATGCAGAACTGGTGTCGGTTCTCTGTGGTTTTTAGACCGAACCACAGGATAGATTCACAAATATCAGGTCACTTATAACACTACATTGGGGTTTGTTGATTTAAATGTTCCTCCTGTTTATGAAAAGAACATGTGATAATGAGCTTTTTTCTGAGGAAATGGCATTATTGATTGACCAGGCGCTTAATTTATGGATGTAACGTGCACTGCTTGATAGTTTGGGTTTTTTTGCGTCAGTGGGCAAAGACTCCATAATTCCCTTTCATTATATTCAAATTCAACTGGTCTGAGTGGACACGAGGCATCTATATTCACTCCCTGTGTTTTTAAATTGTGTAAAGTCTAACCTAAGACACAGTTTTGTCTGTTTTCATACAGGTAGGAGGATTAAATGCATGAGTGACCAAACTGAACAGTGACCTGGATGTGACACCACTGCTCTGCTGTATGATTCAACACATAAGCATAGAAAAGTGACTTTGCTCCTATGCTCATATTTAATCTGTAGTTTTGGATTGAGAAGATAGAGAAAGGGGAATAAAAGAGGAGGATCTCGGGCAGTGATTGCAGGTCCTTCACTTAAAAGGGTGATATTTTGCTTTTTTAAATGCAATTATGCATTTTAAAACATTTCCCTGTGGTCTCCATAAACTGTAAATGCTATGCTTGGGTCTGAATTCTTCATTAATTCAACTGCACAGGTTTATCTTCGACCCTATTTCTGAGTAATGACACTGCAAAGGTCGTTTTGAGTGCTGCCCCTTTAAATGCACATGACCCCGCCCCCTCCAGGTTGTTGGCTGTGCTGCTCTGTCCCGTTCAACCAACAACTGAACATTTTAGGTAATCAAGGTAAATATTTTCAGTATGGACTACAACCGCTGCTGCTGGCAAACAATTATGTCGTACTCAGAGAAATGTTTGTCGGAAGTCTTGACCTTATATGTACAAATGTCATGACGTAACTAGTTATAAAACGCATCAAATTAAGAAAGAATTAAAACGGGCTGTAAAAATCCACTCAATTGAATGAATATAAAAATAGCTTTGCAGTACCTGGAGGGTTCAAATTCAAACTTTATGAACTATTAGGGTAGGTTTAGCAAAATATGACCCCTTTAACATTACTCGTTGAAGAGCTGTTTCAACTTATTAATTATAAGGTCTCTGCAACAATAAATATTTTTAAATCATTATAATACACTCATCCTGTGTACTGTTCTTGTCATCATAGTTGTTTTAACTGTATTTAGTTAATTTCAATGTAAATATCTTCATTGAACCCACGACACTGTGCTCTGATTGGAGGAATAAAGAATCACCATGTAGTTATATTTTTGCGTCCTGTTGCCAGTCAGAGTTGTTTTTATGTATTTCTTGTTCTAATGTGATTAGCTGATAAATTATGGCTTTGACTGGAATACAAACACTTTCAGGACTCCAGACTGAATATAAACCAGATGGTTAACCTGCTCCAAATTTCTGTTACACCTCCGTTTAGTCGTCTCTACCAGGGACTATGGTTCACCAGAGTATGAGTCCAAACACCACTTGTCTATGTAGTAATATCAGACCCATTTCTAACAGCTGTTTTGAGTCCTGCCAGGTACATGAAGCTTTCACATGTCCATTAAAAAAAGAAAAAAACATTACAATGCAGGCTGGTTTGTTTGATTGCCACGTAGAAAACATCCAAAACTGTACACTCTGAGAAAGAATTTGTTGGAATTGATTAAAAATGTTATGCAACTTGTTCCATGAAATATCAACAGTAGTGGTTTGGATTAATACACATTTTGTAGTATATTTAATGATGGAAGTCCGATTCGTTGAACTAACTCGATTCTTTTGGTTTGTTTGTTGCAAATCAATTCTAAATCGATGCACGATGTTTTTTTTAATTAATGAATTGATTCAGAATCGAATCGATGCACAATGTTTTTTTTATTAATGAATCAACTTGGAATCAATTCGCAACAGATGAACAAACTGAAAGAATTTAATTACTTAAAAAAAATCAGACTTCCCATTTTGTTTTCTTGAATTAAGCAAAAAAATCTGCCAATGGAACAAGAGAAAATTATCTTGGCAAAATTTCTTGAAATAAGATTTTCAGGATCTGTTGTCTAAAAATAAGTTCTTATATCTCACTGAAAAGTTACTCTTTAGGTGATTATGTCTTATTTTAAGTGTGAGGAGATATTTGGACTAGAAATGAGAAAAATACACTTGGTAAGATTTAGATTTTTGCAGTGTACTGTTGGTTAGAAAATGTAATTCTTAAATTGTAGCATTTAAGCAATACCTTACTTTTGGTTTAATTGACACAATTACTTTGGATTTATTAGCAGGTTATCTTTGCAATTAACTGCAACATCTTTTTACATTTAAATAACCATATTTCGTGGAACAAGTTGCATAACATTTTTAATTAAAGCCAACAAATTCCAACATTTTATTTCTTAGAGTGTAGTGGCCTTGGTTCAGTTCTAGCCTGAAGTTATTTGCTTCACATCCATTCCTTACTCTATTTACCCCTCATTTCCTGTCTTGCTCCACTGAGTCTATCAAATAATTATTAACCTTTATTTAACCAGGAGAAAATGACTCATGATGATGATTACAAATCTCTTTTGCAAGAGTATCTTGGCCAAGACAGCAGCAGAAGTTACAGAAAATAGAAATTGCAGCCATACACCCACACTGAAAACATACATAAAACATTGAATAAAACTCAGTACATAAAACTCCATACTAAAAACATACACATAGAAAACCACCAATAATTTAAAAGGTACTAAAAGTATAATCAACAATGTTCCTTGAAAGCATCTCAAAGCAGAGCCTGATTCAGTCAGTTATAAAAACATCTACATCCAGATGTATCCTCTTCCCATTCATTCAGAATGACTTTGAATGTATTTAAAGAGACCAGCTCCCTCAGTAGCTCTATGTTTTTCCAGGAAGTGGGAGCAGAACATTTAAACATTTAAATGTGTCCTTTCCAAGTTCAGTTCTGACTTTGGTAACACATAGACTATAATTATTCAAGTCATTCCAACAGATGTAGACCAGTAAAAATGATTCAATAGAACTTCAGTGCTCCTTTGGGCAAAGTCTGCAGATCCTCTGGCAGTAGTAGGAGTTGAACCCACGTTCCCAAAAGAGACTAGAAACTTAATCCAGTACCTTAGACCACTCAGGTACATGATCTTATGATAAAAGCAGACCTACAGTACATTTATACATAAAAGTATACCAGTGCTTCAGTCTGTGTAAAAAGTTCTGTTCCTCCAACTTGAGTGTATAAAACTCAGTGATGAGTGTGTGTTTTGAGGTTTGTAACAAATAAATACTGTGTTGAAGGAATCATTTAAATAATATCCAGCACAGACATGAAAATGAACATAAAATGCCCAAAAATAAATATTCAAAAATTGGCTATGCACACAAATGTCTAACTGCTGTTCTCTTCTCTCATTTCTTATATTCTCTTGCTTCCCACTGTCTTGTCTAGCGCCAGCCGCCACCAGTGGATATCAGCTGATGTCACTTGTGTGATGAAGCAGCACAAACAGATGCCATCTCAGTGTGAATTTACCTGAATACACTCTGATTTCAGGATGAATTTGGGCACCACAGGAGGGATGTTGGCCTGGTAGAAGATGGTGTGAGAGACGCACTGCAGCAGAGGCTCTACTGGAGTTACACAATGCAAGATCACCCCCCGACCCAAGAAACTGTGGTTAAATAGCAGAAACACCACTCCCGGACCAACCTGAAACACACATAAATCATTAACATTTACTACAAGAGCAGGCCGCTTATGTATGCACTAGAATAAGAACACAGTAATCCTAACAGTGTTTTCTACAGTCAGTTACTGCAATTAATTTAACGGTTTTTCCTAGTGGTAACACTGGGTTTTAAACGAAACTGCTTTTCAGTAGAAATGCTCTGTTATTGATCAAATACTGCTGTATTTTCTTTTATTCTAAAGCTCAAAGATTAGCAGAGCCTTCTGCTGCTGTCTTAAATAAAACAAAAGATGAATATATGATGGGACAGATGTTAAGGCGCATCATTTCCCTCAAGTTTTCACAGTTAATCTGCCCCCGCTCTCATTTTCTTCCAACGATTAAAGCAGACAACCATGCAACGTATTATGGGATTCTATAAATATTGAGGTGGTTAACCTCAAGCTTTTATATAGATGATTATGTGACAGTAACACATTAAATAATATTTAAAATACATTTTAAAATACGTATAAAATAGACATACAGGACGAAGCTCTTAAAAAGGAAGTTAGGAAAACAACTTAAATTGATATGAAATACATAAAATCTGCAGCTATATGTATTTTTTCTACTCTAAAATAGTCAAAAACTAGTAAGAATAAAGAATTCTAATGTTATATGCATTGTGTTGATATGAACTAAATTTATTCACAGCCAGAGGGAGCTAGAAGGAGTAGTCAATCACTCTGCTGGTCTCCCATGATGAAGAAAACTAGCACTAAAGCGGAGCTGAAGATGAGAACTGGTTAGAAACAACTTTCAGATTATAGAAAAGAAGCGATAAAAATAGAAGCATTGCCATTTTTCTCTCCACTGAACACAGCTCTAAATGAAAACAATGGATTTGATAAGTGTTTCTTCAACATGGGTGAGTTTGATTATGGGGCTTATGAAGGTATAAAGTTATTATGGGATGTTATTATATTTGCTAAGTTGCTGTTTGTTGATCCACGGTTCAGACTAAACTGTGACAGTTCTGACCTTGTTTAGACAATTCCAAACCAATCTTTAGTTCAGCTACTGACAACACAAACCTACAGAAAACAGGTGATTAGTGGTTTTACTGTGACTGTTTTCAGTCTAAAAACAGAGCTAAGCTAACAGAGCTATAATGTAAACTATCAGCTGATGCAACATGTGAAGATTATAAGACACAGTGTTATTTTGAGTCACTGTCAAAATAAGGAGCTATGAGTTTTAGCTTAAAGAAGAAAACTTATTGATACCATAAGAAAAATACTTATTAAAAATGATATCACATAATAACTTTATACCTTCATGAGCCTCATAATCAAACTCACCTGTGTAGAAGAAACGCTGACGTTTAAGCATCAAACTTTCTGAGTGACTCACTACTCCCTCTAGTGGTCACATGCATCCACCAGCCTGTCATTGTCAATTAATGCAGTTGGTATCTCTACAATCCAGTACACTGGGATCTTTTACACATCAGAACATTTCATTTTAAACACTATAATGATAATTTTTGGTCATTTTTTTCATATTTGAGAGCAAAGGTACTGCATATAGTCAGTGCTATGAGAGCTACCAAAGTGACGCTTTTGCATCACATCATGGTATTTCCTCTGTGGAAACAGCCTCCCTCCTCCTGTATTTACCACAGGGGTCACAGTGGCATTGGTTGGCATTTTATGCTACTGAAATTATTACATTTATTTACATTTCTGAGGCAGAAAAGGAAGATTTTTAAGAAATAGAAGTTCAGGTGAATTTAAAAATTTATATAATTTGCTGTTTTCTACATGAATGGAAGTGAATGAAGCCTTGATATGATGCAGCTTTTGCAGACTGCTTTAGACTGAACTGCAGATGCTTTAAGAAAGAAGTTACCGCGCAGGAAGTTAAGACACATCAGTGAACCAACATAAATGTCCTCAACTTCCTAGACAGCACTATTGTAATGACCCTCTGACAAGTAAATGAAGAATGTCTGCTGGAAAAGTTTCAAAATTCTGAAGAAATAGCTCTGTAGTATTGAAAACAGACTGATCACATGGACACTAATATTCAACAAACAGAGCATTCAGAATAAGAACGGCTCATGTAAAAAGTTCAATCAGAATAGACTTGTCTGATGACAAATAACTGTCCATGTCGGATAATTAAACATTAGCCACCACTTGATCCGATTATTGCTTTGTTTATGCTCATGCGTGACTCGTGTGGGGGTTGTATTAGGTCACATGATGAGTTTCCAGGACAGA
The DNA here is from genome assembly GCA_037367295.1 of Apogon hyalosoma. NCBI lineage: Eukaryota > Metazoa > Chordata > Actinopteri > Kurtiformes > Apogonidae > Apogon > Apogon hyalosoma. The sequence continues at coordinate 44,488,866 of JAPQRP010000005.1, read as the reverse complement.
CAGAAAAACTGTGGCAGAAAATCAAAACTGGCCTGTGGCTGATACAAAGTCATTTTGTTCAAGACGTTGAAAGATTCAAGGGACATTAAACGTCTTAGTGGTCAAAATATTTGTGATAATAGACAAAAGAAGTTAATATATTTCCCAGAACATACTGTGGGATGATGTTTGTCATCTTAATAATAAAACTATGGGAGTCAACTTGCTCTTCTTTCATATTTTTAGCAAAATTACAAATGATTTTGCTGATTGAGATTAAGTGTAGACAGATCATCACCTTCATCTCAGTCTTAGTCTGACTACCCGTTTTCAGAATAATTTAGTGAGAACTGGGTCACCATTACACCTTAAATGCCTTGTTTCACTTGATAGTCTTACATAATTTCATTTAAAGAAAAACACCTCTGAACCCTGATACTGTTGATACAATGTATTAATGGATTAATTGACCACATTATTCAATACTGTGTAAATGTAAATAAACAGACTCACTTGTCTCGCCACCACATCAACGTCCAGCAGAGGCCAGTGAATCCCGAACAGAGTCAGAGCGTGTTTCACCAACATCTGAGAGCAGTGTCTGTTCGGCTCCGGCTCTGGTTCCCACTGAACCTGAAGGCAACACACAGACATCAGCATTTAGACACAAATACACAGAGTTTCAGGTAAACAACACCTGTTACAACACAACTCTGAATAAAAAGACAGATTTGACCTTTTTAAAACTTGTAACTGCAGATAAATTATTTACTTCTGATGTAGAAATATGTTTTGTATTTTCCCACACAGCAGAGTATCAGTATCATAGCATCAGTCGGTCATGATCCAAAGTCTTGGCAGTGACACAAACTGACTCTTTGCATTAATGTGATTTATTTGCCAGTAAAAGTCCTCTGAAACTAGTACATTCCTTTATAATAACTGTTGTTCAATGCACTTCATAAACGTGGAAAAACATCTAAAAGAAAAAAAAATTTAAGCAGCAAAGTTTGCAAAAACAAAATGCATCACTGTCAAAACTTTTGCCCAGGACTGCATTTTAACAAAATTGTATTAAGGATTAAAGATAAAAACTGTTTGTGGACATTTATTATTATTTATTGATTTGATGTTTGTGGATCAACAACTTCAGTCTCAAAGTTTCATAAAAACTTTGCTATATCTTATAAGGAAAATTAAGGAAATTCACTTAGAAATAACTCAACTTCAGTATTTAAGGGTGTAAATTGGTCTTTTTTAAACACTGTACAATAAATATGGTGCAGTTATTTTAAACGTCACATTTTAAGTGACGAGACCGGATAAGAATAAATGAAAACAGAGAATTAATTGCATTTTAAAATTTTAGGTTAAAGTATGAGTTTGCAATTGTGAATTCATGAAAATTGTTGATATTTAGTCATTTTTATTCCAATAAACCATAGATGTGCAATGTATGAACCATTAAAGTTATATTTAAATTATGACATTTTTCATTTGTGCCAATATACTTTTAGTAATACTCAGTGTCGGTTCATGCATTTTACACAATCCCATCGATACTATACATACTATACATTGAGAATAATTGAATACATCTTAATGGAACAAATATAAAAATGTAGGGTATAAATGTAGGTCAGTGATTCTGATTCATAGATTCAAGTCATAGACGGCCTTGTTGGACCTAAAGGACCAACACTGGTAATACTGCTTTAACCTTCTTATTAATTATGTAACAACTTCAGCTCTGTTTACCTTATTGCCTATTTTCCACCTCTAGCTCTCATTTTTTTTAAAAGTAGCAGCAAATATAGAAAAGTAAAGCTCTAATTTAAGAATGAAATATGTTTGAAAATGTGTTAAAAGCAGGAGTACGTCTTAAAATCTCCGTACCTTCCAGTCGTGTCTCATAAACTCCCAGGTTTTCCTGTTTGTGTAGCGCAAATCGACTCCGCTGATCATCCCAGGTGTGTGCAGGTGAGCCAGGTGAGCAACGTCAGCCGCATTTTCAGGAATCTCCTACAGAATGTACAGACCCAGAACTTTTTTGTTGTATTCTTCCAAATTAATTTCTCTCCATATTTAACCATTACCAAGTGATTTATCACAGATTAGATTAGATTAGATTAGATTAGATTAGAGTTTTTTTATCCCACAATGGACAAATTCACTGGTTGAGGCAGCAACAGAAAAAAGTGCAAGAAAAAATGTGCATGCAAGAGAAAAACAATATAAAAAAATAATAGCAGTAATAATAAACTCTACAGACTATATTTACATAATAGTAGAATTGCAATATGTCAGACATTATTTTTATTCTTTTTCTTACCTTTTCTTATTCTCCTCTGCATTTTGCATTTTTCAGTAAAAATTGGATATTTTCCTATTTTGAATTTACTGACCATGTGGATATTCATAAAAGCTCAGAGTAAATCCTACGGTTATTATATCAAAAGAGAGAAAACTGATGAAAACTGACTTTTTCAGCAAAATGTATCATAAAGACAAGCATCTCCATCCATTTTCATTTATCAGACTCCATGGGTTTTACTGATGAATCAATGTTGTATAAAATGATAGTGTTTCCATGTTCAGTACGGAGCCTCTGAACGTCCATATGGGTCATATCTAATGACCATGACAAGATAACAACCCGCATTTTGCACCAATTATTTACAAGTATTGATAAGATTAGTGAATCAGAAGTTGTTAAACAGTTTATATCAGTACCTAGATGCTTCTGGTTGAAAGTGAATGTTTAGGCCTTTGAGGGTTAAAGTTTGACATCAACTTAATTTAGAAATTTTTCAGGTCATATTTAAGACAAAACAATTGAACATTGTCTAAAATGCATTTTACATTTTTGCATTTTACCTCAAAAATTACTCAAAAAAAAAAAAATCAGCAAAGTAGTTACTGGTTCATTTCTTGTCACTGACTGATCTTCTGAGTACTTGTTTCTGTACAGACCTTCTGGAGATCATGAATACCTGAGGAACATGCTACACTAAACATCCTCCTGTTCATACACACACCTGTATGTGAGCATTGATAAAATGTTCAGTTCTTCCCCGATAGACCCACTCCCCATTGGTGATCTCCTGCTGCTCTGGGATGTCCCACTGAGGATCTTCTCCATCGCAGTGGAACCAGACCAGGACCTGACCATTCACCTCACAGCTGGGCCAGTGACGAATATCAGCAAACTCTGGTACTGAAAGAAACGGAACATTGAAATGTCCATGAGATGACTGTACATACAAGGAGAGACATTATCACCATAAACATCATTGTATCAGTCAACATTATTATCAGGATCAATGTCAGATCGTTGGTTCTTTGAGGTTCCAGCCTGGATTTTGAATGAAAATGAATAAAACCAGATGATTATATGTGGTTCTTGATTATTTGTAAAATATGTACTTATCAAAAACATGTCAGTGAGGTGAAAGACATGACAAGATGAAGATAAAACAAGACAAAAATGAAATTAGTCAAAAATAAAATGAAAGATCAAATAAAATCAATGTTGTCGCACCACTTAGCATTACATGAAAAAGAGACATTTACACATTAATCTGAGCAAAAATGTGTATGAAATAAAGATATCTTGAAACAAGTGGTTCCAGGCACAACAAACCCCGACCCTCGCTCATATTGTAACTTAGTTTGGCATCGATCCAGCTGACGTCATCATGTCTATGCATGTGCTGATGTCAGCGTATCAATTGCCTCTATATATGTGCCAAGTTTGAAGTAAATTGAAACAAAATTGATGTTTTTATAGACATTTGAAATGTCACCCATTATAAGTAAATGGGGGGAAAAGATTTTGAAATTTCATAAAACATTTTAACTTTGACGTACTTTTCCCAAAATGTAATCAGATCTATTCTGGTTCACTAGCAACCATATCTATAAAACCCAATTTGGTATGAATTCAACCAACAGCTTTGCCACTAAAGTGTTAACAAATAAGGAAACAAACAAACCGAACCAAAAACAATACCTGTCTCTGTTTCCCTGCTCAGAGAGTGGAGAATGTGGTGTTCAAGGTCACATCTGTGTGTTTTGGAAATATTTTGTACAATGTACAATGAAACAAACACAAATATGGTCATTTTATTGAAAACGAAGCAACAGATTCATGAGACTGAGTCTGTTTTTTACAACATAATATTTTCTACATTGACCATAACTCTACCCTGAAACAATCCTATGTCATCAATTTGTCCACAGAAACAACACCAGTGGTTAAAGGAGAATAAAGCAAGTGTGTGATTTACTGTAGGGTGGGGTGTTGGGTGGTTATCAGTGGGTGGTTATGAAAGAATAATAAAATCAGTGAACCTAAATCTATGGTGTTTGTAGGTTTCTTAGTAACATGTGGCTTTTTCTATCCTTTATGTTTAGTTATGACCTAAAAAGCATCTTTTAACATAAACTGTGGTATTCTGTGTCTTTACTTTCACACACTGTTGTTTCAGGGTGTGTTGGAATCACTTCACAACACGGACACAGTCATTCAGGTTTAAGGACTGGTTGTCGGCCAAAAGTCGGTGGCCTATAATAAACTAGAAAAGCACTCGGAGAGCGCAGACCTCTGCCAAGTCAGATCAGCCCCCCCCAATCACCACCAAAATGTAATCATTTATTCCTTGTGCCAGTATCAACATTTCCTGAAAACTTCATCAAAATCTGTCCATAATTTTTAGCAAGTGTTATCTTGCTAACAGACAGACAGACAAAGACAAACAAACCCCGCTGAAAACATAACCTCCTTGGCAAAGGTAATTACAACAAAATCAACAGTGAAAGTATGGCTGACTGGGAGGGCACATCAGGGTTAAACCAGGTCAAACTCAAGACACCCAAACCAAAACTGAAGAAACAATCTCAGTTCCACCGGATAAACAGTCATAAATTCTGTTATCAGTTTCTCACTTTAAATATGGGATGATTTCCTATTTGTCGACTCTGAAACACTTCCTACACTAAACACACCATGTTCTAACCCTTTATTGGGCAAGTGACTAATTTTTGGTAATTTCTACACACAATAAATATGGGGCCTATCATGTGCCTCATTGAGGTCAAGAAGCCTGTGGTCTTCGCCCAGCCAATCAGCAAAGATCACCCTACAACACAGAACCAGAGCCCAGAACACGTCATTGTGACATTAGACCAATCAGCAGAGACCTGAAACACATACAACTTCCTGTTTTCTGTGAGGTTGACCGTTTCTGTGAAACAGATGCTCATGTGGCTCGGCTAACTGTACATTTCCAATCAAAACATCAAACTCAACCATGTTAAATTGATGAAACTCACACATTTTGTGTTGAATAGTTAATTGAGTTAATTTGGCATGTCTATTTTTGGACATATGCCTGATGCATCTAACAAGCCATACTTAGTGCATTTTCTTTACAAATAAGGGAATACTACTGAGGGCATCATGTTTTAATGTTGACAAAGGTTTTGATAACACTATACAGTGATTCACAGAGAATTTTAACCCATTTATAGACATTTTTAAGCTACAAATCGTGAATATGAGTGATTTTTGTCAATTTATGGCCTTATAACAGTTTTATTGCATGTGTTTCATTTTTAACAAGCGTCTGCTCAGATGTTTTATTGCAAGACGACTGTTGTCATGACAGCCCACCCTGCCATATGTGATGATGACAAGTAGGAGGATGACGATGTCCAACTGTTATTAGACGAAGGCTGAAATTTTGAATTTCAGAGTATTTCAATGAGTGCCCTATAAAGGGTTAACATCTCCCGTTACCAGTTACACCAACTCTAGGTCGAAGAGCCTGTTTCCACTGAATCTGCACTTCCTCGTGTCATCACTGGCTGTTGTGTCACAGTAACACAAGGTAACACAAGATGCACTTTCATAGAATTCTAATGTTGTCATTGAAATGTCAGAAAAAAGATCCATCATACTAGATAAGCACTAGTAAACGTTGCTTACTCTAGGTTGACCGATCTGTGACCTGCATTATGTTACATCATGTTTAGTATCACTCTGGCTCATCTGGAACCTCAGTGATGGTGATACTAGAAAAAAAATCTGCTAATACCTGCCATGCCTGCTCTTGGATGACAGAAATGTAAAAATAAGGCAAGCTGAGCCGATACCGTCAGTGGAAAAGTGATGTAAAGTTTTTAAGAAGATAAGATAAGATAAGATAAGATAAGATAAGCAGAACATTAAAGAGTGAAACAGGAAAAAGAGTATCTGCTATTAACATTACAATATATGATAATCCTGATATTCTCAGGCTGTAAACCTGATCTTCTAAATACAGGCCATACTACAACTAGTTCTATGAACAGAATTTATCAAAAACTAAAAATAAATGTGCTAAATTTGCAGCAGTAAATGTTAACTTTTACTTCATTGCCTGTATAGTTTAACTGGTGAAAGCTCTTAAAATGTGACCATTAACCTTCAGTTCATACCTTTTTGTGCATATGGGATCTTCACACATTTGCCGTCATTACCCTGGAACTGCCATCCATGAAACGGGCACTCGATGCAGTTTCCCACCACTTGACCTCCCACAGCCAGATTCGCTCCCAGATGAGGGCAGTAGGCGTCCAGAACGTAGGCCTTGTCATCCTGACCCCGAAACACCACCACCTGTTCACCTACGAGGACCAGAACACACAAGTTTTATTCAGTCTGGAAGCAGTGGGCAATAAGATGAGGGCAGTTAAATGTTAATGCTGGATTTAAAGAAGTGGATTAAGACAAATGCCTGATACATGTCACTTAAGTATTGAATGGAAGTCTGACCTTTTAAAACTACTGTAATTGTACCGTAAACATAGTGGTTTAATGGGGCCAGTTCCCAAACATCACTTTTCTGTATCCCAAATCTACACAAATAAATGATGATTTCTCAGATTTTCCACCTTCAAAAAATAACAGTGAGCCTGTTTACATGCACACTAATACTCCGCTCATTATCATTATTCAATTTCTGGGGTTATCACATTATTATACAATACACACAATACATAGAAGGGATCATATAAACAGCATAATCAGATAATAGCAGTAATCTGATTATAAGAAATCACAACCTTTATTTGTCAGTATCAGTATATTATACATGCAGATATGCAACACACACCAAATGTGAAATTAATCAAGAATCAAAGTCAGCTTTATTGTCAGTTTTGCCATACGTACAGCACATACAGAAGATTGACACTGCAAACCTGTAAGGCCCATGGTGCAACAAGGAACATAGTAAAAAAAAAAAAAGAAAAAAGAAAAATGGAAGAAAGAAAAAAAAGAACATAACTATAAACACAGAATGTGAGAAATTAACATTTCATATTATTGCTTTGAATATGATTGCCTAGGTGATGTGAAACTTCTCTGTGATGCATTTTTACTGATAAAACAAGATCCATTGTTTTCACTGCAAAGTTTTATGATGAATTAGAAGCTGGTCGGTGTTTGAGTAAATGTCAGTAAGATGCATGTGATACGTCAACAAACCACCAGGATGCGTCTGACATATTTCAGCTTCACCTCAGACAAGTTTTCCCAAATGTTTATTAGTCAAGACATAAAAAT
>JAPQRP010000005.1:44465287-44477379 GCA_037367295.1 Apogon hyalosoma | reverse complement strand
TGGATGAACATGTCCCCATGGGGAAATTATTTTCAATCTTTTCTAAGGGTACCATCATTTTTGTCCAGGCCTGTTTCGTGAGTTTGTTTGTTTTTTTTTAATAATTCTGTTGAACCACAATTCAAAAGTAATGTCTGATTTTCATTGGTTAATTTTCATGGATTTTTTGTTTATTATTACTTTTGTCAGATTCAAGTTATTTCTGTGACCATTGTGGGGTTTTTTTCATTAACAAAGGGGCACCAACAATTTTGTCCACGTGTGTAAATGTTAAAATTTAGTGGACTGAATCTATTGTAGATTTAGTCAACTAAAGTCTTATGTAATGATATAAAGCGTATCTGAGGTCATAATTTTGACTTTAAAGAAATGAAACTTCTAAGTATTATAAAATGTCATTAAAGTTTGAATGTGCAGTACACATACATTTCACTGTTGTTCTTTCAAACACAAATGTATCTTTATTTGCCACAGATTTCATTAAAGGGCATCTGAATCATAATAAAAAAAACTTTCCCTCGCTAAGATTTGCATTAATCCTAACAAACTGCACATGGCATTCTCCATGAAATTGAAGATTGTAAAAGCAGCAGTGTCATTAGTATATAATAACCAATTTAACTATAAACAGTGCTCACCTGAAACAATTGCAATGGCTAAGACTGTCAAAAACATTTCAAAGGATGTCACATATAATAAAACCAGGGATTTGAACTTGGTGTCAAGAAAAACGGCATAGATTTGAAAACACATTTCTAAACCTTGACAACAACAGCAGTAAATACCACTGAATAATACTGGGAATAATGACACAACATAGTTTAAAACATGTCTTGTTGGCCTTAATATCAAAAGTAAAATGTTCCCTTATATCTGCTCTTTTCTTTTTCCCAAGTGACAACATTTTTTGGTTCCCATGTGCAGCTTCACTGTCGACACACTCTGCCAGCGGTTAGATCAAAACAAATGTAAGCACCTTCCATGTCGCAGAGCGGTAGAGAAAACAGAGTGGCGAAACATTCCATAGATTCCCATTGTAAAAAATAGTGGATGAAATATGGACCTACTTCTGGGTTATGGAAACACCAATAGTTCCAAACATTGAGTATTGTGGCGTCAGAACACATTTATTTCTAATCTGATCTAGCAACTCTAGCACTAAGTTAATAAGATGTCGTCATATTTCAAATTATCAAGTGTATTTCCTGTATTAGCAGACATTTATGTTATAAATTCTGTTTTCTTTGGTGTGTGTTAACGTTTGTATGAATTTATATCTTATACAAACATTATGTTAAATTTTCAACTGTAGCCCCATAGTTAGCTAGCCTGACTTGGCTAGTTGTTGAGATTTAACCACTATAACTACAAATTATGGAGTTTCTAAGATGAGGTAAGATTAGTACAAATTTGGTTATCAGAGGGTTTTATTTGAGTTGTTTTGCTGAACCTGGTGGTGTTCGGTTAAGTTTGTCAGCTAAGGTAATGCGCTAATTAGTGTCATTTACTGCGGCTAGAAATATGGGTCCACTTATTTAATCATATTTGTAATTTATTAACGTTTCATAATGGCATGTGATGCCTGTAAGTAGTTTTATTTGTCCTGCACTTGTTTCGTAAACCTAGTCGCTGTAGTTTTGAAGGGACTCCCTAAACCGAATGACAAATGACACCGACACCAGTAGTCGTTCTGGTACGGTACCATAATCGCTCCCTTGTTCTTCAGTTTATACTTCTGTCATTTGGTTTTTGTCATTCGTTGATGAAGACTATGATGAAAATTATTCAGCAAAAAAAGTAACACTGCAATTAAGACATGTTATAACTTCAAACTTAAATCTCCAGAAACCAGAAAAAACTGAAGGAAAACCTTTCTTGTACGACTCCTATGTTTTATAAGAGGTTGTGAACATGATTCTGCCACAAAGGCACAAAGTGGTTGTATTTAGTGTGACCTCCCTTTGCACTTAACATGTCGTTAACTATTTTTTTCAGACAATTTGAGATTTATTGCATTAATTTTCAGATGTTTTATACCAGGTTTCATTCAACACGTCAGATGCTTCTAACTGTTTGTGCTGCTTCTTGTCATGGGGTCAGAGGTCACAATAAATAGTGACTTTAACCCTTAGATCACATTTAGTTCAGTTTTTGTGTGTCTTTTAAGGCTATGCACATATTTCCTGTATTTCCTGTATTCCACTGAGAGTACTGCAAAAGTATGTCAATTTACAGTATGATGATTGAGATGTCCAAACTGTACAACTACAAAAACAAATGTTACTTTTATTTGGTCCTTAAATTAAAATATAGTGAACAGAATCAGGACTGGGAACAAAAACATAACTGTTGGTCATCACTGTACAGAAGCCTTTTAGTAACACACAACTACATCATTAAAACTGGCATTAATATTAGTATTTTGTGTCTCTAAAACCAGTTTCAAGATGTTTTCATGGTTTGTTGTAACAGCCATGACAGCAGTATGCTGTCATTACTCTCACATCAAGTGAAGTAGTGTCCTGGTCTAAAGCTTTGGCAGTGATACATCGATGAACAATTTTAGGAATTTTAGGAACTGCAAAGACTGTTATACAAAAAGAATTATGTTTATGCAAACAGACAATTTGTGTGTGTTTTTGTGTGTCTTTTAAGTCATAATTCCTGTATTTCCTTGTTCCTTGTTCATTTCAACCCTGAAAAAACAACAAAACTAATGCTGTCCCTTTTGTACAGCACTTTATAGTAATCAGTTGGTCAGAATATCTAAACTGAAAATGATTTTTCTCCTAAATATGACAGATTTGTGTTGAGCCCTCAGACACAGTTGGAGTTTGTGTTTCCCGATAAGCTGCAGCAATCCGACTCCAAAACCAACTGACTGCTATTGTGTGGTTACTCAATAGACATCAGTTACCATAGCAACTGCCTCCATGACACCTTCACGTCAGACAATGAGGGTTTGTTTTTTTAATAAAAGTGTAATTGGGAGCCATGTGAATGTTCCCTCCGTTGCTATAACAAAGGTCTTTGAGTTTACAGAGAACTTTGTGTGAATTAGTTTCACTGTGACTGACAGGAGTCCAACCTGTAGGATTACACGACTCTTAACACCGTCACATCAAATCGATCACAAATGTCTGTTATGTAAATCTACAAGGAAATTCATGTCCTTACTTGACTTGGAAAACTATTTCCACACTCTCGTTTCCTGTTAACACTACTTAGATCCCAAGTTTCTTTTGTTTTCTTTTGTTGCACATGGTTCAACTGTCTATCTCCCACAAGTTTTTCAACGTTCATTTGTAACTCTTCAAATTACAAAGTAATCTCCTCAGGGCATAACTACTTAACACAAGTAAAAGTACTGTCACTGTGGAATTTTACTTAACAGTTGCTGTAAAATGACTAAAAAATCATTATAAATGTTGTAATTTTCATAATTCACCTCTTCTATTTCTGAGATCAATTAAATGTATTATTAGTGATAAAGGAAAAAGTAGTCATGATAAAAATCTCAATAAAAGTCAACATCATTTATTCTTACAACAAAGGTCAAATTATCCTTTTTTGTCAAGTTTAAAGGCTAATTTTATTTTGTCCTGACCATCAATAATCAAATGGACAGAAGAATCATGACATTACACACTGGATTCGGTACTGCCGTTTAGAACCCAGGAGTTTTTTGCCGCTGTCATGTTGATTTATTATTATTATTACTATTATTATTATTACTATCATTATTATTAGTTTGTTTTTTTGGAGGATGAAATTACCATATTTGAACAAAAGGGGCAGGGCTACAGAAGTGCAATGATTCATGAGTGAGCTAACACTAAATGTTACCCTACTGACTCGATAAAGAGTAAATTTCATCAAGCACTGAAAAATGATATTGTAAATGGAACGTTTTGATGACTACTTCAATAGAACTGGAAAAAATGTGTTTTATTTAAGAAAAAAATATTAATGACGACACGGAGGGTGAGTGAGCTGTCCATGACATCTGTCAATCAAAGGCTACATTTGACCTGATTTCAGCTTAATGGAGGAAAACTTAAAGATGCACCAGATCCAGATTAGAGGGTCTGAATAAAACAAACAAATCTTGAACAAGCCCTGGAAAAACAGTATTTTTAGAGAAATTCAATCTAAGTCTATAGGAGCCATAAACGGTGCTTTTTGGAGCACCATCTGTTGGGCATCAGTGGTATTACAGCATTAAGACACTAAAGCACTGGCTTCATTCTGGAGCTGCTGCTGAAGCTTTATGTTCCAGACATGGCAAACACTTAACAAATCACAATTCACAAAGCTAGAGGAAGAACATTCGATTATATTTTATTGCGATAATGACAAAAAAAGTCCACACATTATGCGTAAAAATGAACTAAAAGAATAAGACAATGAAATATTTTGCAAGCGCTTTAGTTGAGCATAAAAAAATAGACTCTAAAGGCAAAAGTAGGAAAAATACCGCAACAATAAAAATTATTTACATTGGATTTTAAAGTCTCAGGTATGGGTGCAGCTTATACTTGGTCAACACTAGAAGTTAACTGACCTGATTCTGGGCCCATTCTCCAATTTAAGGATTATCTATTGAGACATACAGTATTATAGTATAGTATAGCATAGCATAGTATAGTATAGTATAGTATAGTTTGGTATAGTATAGTAGACACAGAGGTGAAAATTGAGAGGATTACATCTGAGCAGAATGACAACTAACACTGACAGAGATGGTAACAGCGTTACCAAGCAACGGTAAATAGTCTTGCTATAGACAGATATGAAAACAGACAGACTCTTATCTTTTACATTATTTTCATCATTACAGTATTTTTGTCCAGTTATGTCTGTTTCATATTTCACTAATAATGTGGAACCGTAAAATCATAAGCATGTAATGACTTCAGTATTAATCTAAAAAAAAAAATCTGGAAATCAAAAGGTTTAACATGAGAATTAATTTATCCATGTTGTCATCCAGTTCCAAGTAATCCAAACATGTGACTTACATTCTTGGAAAATGTCCACTTCATGTTTGTGGCCCATTTATCTACTAACATCTAACTGTTCTAACTTTTTAGATATGTTGACGTATCTCTATAAGAACCTCAGTCCATCATCCTCCATTAGGTACAAAAGATGAAATCTCGTCATAACATGGATAGATGGATAACACTGGTAAGTTTTTGAGCCCAAAGGTCAGAGGTCAAAATCACTCTGAACTTTTTTTTTCCCTGGAGCTCAAGATTGCAGATTGTGATGCAACAATAGTGGACAAATCTGATCGAACATGTGGCTCTTGGTCCATTTCAGCTGTAAACTAAACTGTCAAAAAGCTGAAACTTTGTCCATATTTATGACTTTAACCTGTTTACAGCATTTGCACCTGTAATTGTCAGTGCTCATTTGCTGCTCATCCCTTTGTAAATATGATCCACAAAACTTTCACACAGAACAAATTAAATATAAAAACATTAAGTGTAAACCGTAGAGTCCAACCTCTCCTCTTGTGGACCTGGTTGTCAATATGATCTCAGGTGGACAGGAATGAACTGTCAGCATCTTTACAAACTTTCCCACTGAAACATGTATCTGATCATAGAATCTGCCGAGGAATCATCCAAAGGAAACTGAACTGATCACAGCTTAAAGTTTATTCTACACTTTATTATACTAAGTGTTATTTCTGAGTTTATGATCTGCAGATTTTTATTTATTTATTTTTGGTTTATTTTATCTTGTACCTTATCTTTACATATTTATATTTTTGTGAAATAAAGTATTTTTGGGGAAAAAAATAAGAATACTGTAAAAACCACACTTGCATCTGCACGTTTAACCCTTCAAAGCCTGTTTTCTTTGTAATGTCAGTACTATACCCAGCACAGAGACGTTCCGGACGTCGCCCCTCTGCAGCAGGTGTGAGTCCAGAACCCGGTACCAGCCGTTCGGATACACCGGGGGCAGATCTCCGATCTTCCTCCTGCGCCGGATCTCATTGGCAGCCTGGGCTCTGGACCGGCCCTCGGGGACGATGTATCCCACTTCGTCATAACTTTTCAGCAGCTCCAGGGGACTGAAAAGCAGCCGGTAAAGCCAGAGCACCGCCTGGAAGCAGAGCGCGGCGGTGACGCACACCAGGGTACGCGCCGGTGCCCCCTGCAGCCCGGTCGTCCTCCAGATCCGGTGCCTGGTGCTGTCTGAGTCCAGGGAGTATCCGCTGTCCTGGAGAATGAACGCTGCACCCACTCCTAACCCGACCACCGCGACCACCTTCGCCGTGGACACAGATGTCCACTCCATCCTGGCCCTGAGCGGCTCTCTGCGGTCCAGGTCTGACTCTCAGGTTTTGTTTCCGTGCGTAAAAGGGAGTGGCCTTGGAGATGAGACGCACCACCTGACTTAAACCACACCCATAATGCATCTCACCTGCAGATAGGTTTCTGTAGTTTTCTGTGGAGCCTCCTGCTTGGTTTTCTGAATCATAGTGGAGTTCAGCGATGAGACTGAACCTGGTCTTTCTCTGGTCTTCCTGACCTGACGCGTCCAGACCATCTATTACCTGTCATTTCCCTCAGAGGTGCATGGATCTCTCCTTCATCGTCCCCCCCGGACCTCCCCCTACCACCAGGGGGCGCTGTTTACCAGTATGCTCCAGGACCCAGTCTGTGCCAAAACCCTTCCTCCAGTAAACTTTCACTTGACCTTCAGTGTCTTCTAGTTGAACTCAACAGGATGACATTATGAAGCATCAGAGGCTCGGACCAGCTGAGAAAAGTGTAGATTTGCGTCATAACTGCATTATGGTCATGCTCTGAAATGAATATGATGTGAGACATTGAGGTTTACCAGAGATCACATTATTCTGGTTACACTGATGTAATGTTAACTTGGTGTTTAGTTTGTCCATTTAATTGGTTTTGATTAGATTATTTTTCTGTGTTTATTTAGTTGACATACCTACTTATGGTGATAATTTAGTGCCAAAATTCACGTGTATAAAAAACAAAATTAGTGCGTATAAATTCCACTCTCTGCATGCTCGCTGACATAGTCTACACGCTCACCGTCACAATGCTCAAAACCTACGGACTCAAGGTCAGAACCAATCCAAAGCAGACCAGGGCGGGTCATCCAGTGCCATCCCATGTCGAACTTGCATACTGCTTCTAGGCTGTCAAAGGTTTTGTATTTGTGTCTGCTTCTCAACATACCTCTTTTCTATCTGCCATTGGGTCTGCATAAAATTGAAAGGGTCGTCTTCAGGGCAAGGTAAGGTGGAGGTCCAGGAATTTGTACCTGACCATGTATGAATTCAACCATTAGTTTTGCTGCTGTAGTGTTAACAACAAACAAAGAAACAAACAAACCGAACCAAAAATAATGCACCTTGCCTTCCCTTTGGGGGACAGGGTAATAAATGCAGTCTGACTTCTTAAGGTACTCAATAATTCATGACAGATCTGCGTATTACAGGCCTACTTGTGTTTTTGATCAATGTGATTATGTTGAGATCTTTTCAGGAGTTTTACTGTAATGATGCTGCTGTTGATGATGATGATTTTTATACTTTATTTTACATACATACCCTCAACCCAAATCTTCATCAGACTCGAGACAATATGTACAGAGCATAGTTTTGAGAGTCTGATGAAATACAGCAGAACGAGTGATGTTAAGTTCTTTAAGAACTTGTGCAAAAATTTGTCACATAAAGTTAGAGCCCTGGTTTGTGTGAATAACTTTTGGAAGACCAAATATGGGAAAAAAAAAACCAAACTTCATCAAAGCTTGCACAATTACAGGAGCAGTAATCTTGCACACAGGAATTGCTTCGGGGAACCGAGTGCATGCACACATGAGAAGAAACGTATTTCCAGCTTTAGTGCGCTGAAAAGGACTAACACAGTCAATCAAAACATGATCGAATGGCACGGCTACAGCTGGAATAGGATGTAATGATACAGTGGAATTGTCTGGTTTGGCTTCCCCAATATTTGACATGTGGCATATTTTACAGTACAGTTTCATGTCACGTTTTAAACCTGGCCAAAAAAATTATGGTAAATGGTTGGTACTTATATTGCACTTTTCCACACTTGTAAGGTCCCCAAAGCGCTTTACAATGATGTAAAATATGGTGATACATTTTAGTTACACCTAAGTGACGAGCTAACGGGCTATCATGCACAAGGCTAAGAATTTCCAAGCGGAACCTCTGAGGAACCACAATTAGGGTTACTATAGCGTGGACGCAAGTCGCGGAATCCATTTACGCATAAGGATGTCATTCTCATAAAAGTAACCACAAGACATTTTTTGAATGTTTTTGTCAGACACGACAAGGTCAACAAGAGGAGCAAGGGATGGATCATCCCTCTGCTCTTCCAGTAAGTGATCTTGTGACAAATGTGCCCCACTAAGATTACTAGCTCGCTTCCCAGACAGCTGACTAGTAGAAAGAGAAATCAACACATTATCTTCAGCTTGATTTAGAGGGACCAGGAGAGGACCCAAGAGCAGGGAGAGAATCCCCTTTTGGAACAGACCTCTAAGGAGATTAAACAACACCAGAATCAAGATCTCCCATAAAACTACCCTTCAAATCAACACACCAGATCTTTATCACTAGATGTTTCATTTTAGTTCTTTGCCATCACCGGAGTCACAGCGCACACTGGAAATACTTCAGGAAGCGTTTTCTCAAAGTAATCTGGGCCATCAGGGACAATAGGGACAGTCGTTATATCAGGATTAATCAGAGCCTTGCCCCCAGCCAGATCATTTCCTAAGAGGAAATTTACACCATCAACAGGAAGAGTGGGACAACTCCCAACCACAACATTACCAGACACCAAATCTGACTCCAGATTAATACAGTGCAAAGGCACATCAACAAAATTCATACCAAAGCCTTGCACCAAATCCCTGGAATTTAAAGAGGATTTGTCAGACAAAGGTAACATACTTTCGAGAACCATTGACCTAGACGTTGCTGTGTCTCTCAGAATGGTCATGGGAACTTTGGAGCCCCCTTCTGACAGTGAAAACATGCCTTTTATAATAAATGGAGAATGAATATCAAAATTTGATTTCTTATCTGCTACAGGGCACGGCAATGGTGGAGCTCTGACCAAAGCAGCTGTTTTATGAGTTTGATTCTTTTTATTCAACAAGAAACAGTTACTAATGTCATGAACGCATTTTTTTCAGTAACCACAGAAGAATTTATCTTTTCCAGCTACATTGTCCATCAGACTCATTGCTGAATCACCACTAAATTTTGAGGAACGGAAGCCAGTGGAACTACACTGTGAAAATGAAGGGACAAATGCATCCCATTGAGTAAGAACTTACTCATCAGGGAGTACTGCTGTGTCAGAAACTTTTGTAACTTTCTACTCGTTTAATGTATGTTGCAATTCTTCCTGGTAAACAATTTTTAAACCCTTACATCACCACTAAATCATGTAATGTTCAAAACTTTTCACTCTGCGCCAAACACCAACAATCATAAAGAGCTTCCTTCTCATAAGCAAACTAAACATAGCTCTGATTATCTGCCTTTCTATACCGACAAAACTTGTGGTGATACGCCTGTGGAACCAATTCCTATGTTCTGAGGACAGCAACTTTCACCTTATCATAGTCAAGGCTCACCTCAGGTGAAAGCGCAGCATATACGTTCTGTCCCTTGCCTGTGAAGATGCGCTGCAATAATAAAGGCCAGACACCTCTGGGCCATTTCAGTGTATTAGCCACTCTTTCAAACAATATAAAGTATTTATCTACATCTTTTTCACCCTAATGAGGTATGAGTGAATGGATGAGGAATGGAGCAGAGTTTAGTTTTTCTATGCAATCTGTTTGTCCTGTTGTTCAGCGTGGTTACGGCCAACAGTAAATGTCTAGAGTTCTGTTCATGAAGTCACCAGTGTGGAATAACTCCGATCATCCTTAGACATTCAGCTAGGGTGACCAGTTGTCCTGCTTTGAGTAGGACTGCACAGCATTATGAGCATTTTTTCCACTTCCTGCAAACTGAGATGATGTCCCACATTTGATTGGCTCTGGCTCTCCAAAATGCAGGGCAGTCGCCTTTCTCCAAGCATGACTTTCATTTTATAGCGGAGACAGGGCTATCACCATTGGCTGTGTCCACTGTCAATCAACCAACATGCATGTGGGGTCAGGAGTCCATCAACCTGTCACCAGTGTTCTCCTGACCTCCGCCCACTGACACACAAAAAAAAAACAAAAGCAAAAGCCTCAGACACCGGCATGCAAATATTGGCGAAAATCATGGAAATTCCATGCAAAAAAGAAGATGCAACTACAGAAAAGTAGCCAAATGGCTACTTCCTCATTCTAGACAGACATTCCTATGTTAAACATCACTGGTGTAGACCAGGGGTGGCCAACCCTGATCCTGGAGAGCCACTATCCTGCATGTTTTAGATGTATCCCTCTTTCAACACACTAGTGATGAAAATTCCGGTACTTTTTAGAGACGTTTCTTTTGGCTCAGCTCACTTAAAAGAGCCAGCTCTTTCAGCTCTCAAGTAACTCCTCAGATTTTGCTTAAATTAATTTATTACCAAATTATGTGTATTGAGTAACATGAATTACTAATGTAAAATCATACATTATATCAAATGTTTATTATTTAAATGGATTTATTTAAATTCTCAATAAACTGTTGCAAATAATAATATAATAATATGTTATAAAATACAAAAACAAAAACCCATCTCAATAGACAAGGTCAACTTTCTGCATGCAAATTTCTAACTATTTACAGTCAAACAACACAACAGCAACAAAACACCACACAAAACATAAATTAAAAAGTAGAAAACTAAAAGAAAAAGCATCCAGGTAACAGTAAAAAAAAAAAAAAAAAAAAAAAGCCTGATAACGACCGACAGGTGTGCTGGAAGAGGGAAACATGCAGGATAGCGGCTCTCCAGGACTAGGGTTGGCCACCCCTGGTGTAGACACTTGTCACTCAAACATGTCTGACCAATGGGAAAGCATCCGCCCACTGCTAGATGTTTGTGTCAAAATGTTCCAATCCTTTATGGGGAAAAAAAAAAAAAAACTTCAAAACTTTTTTGACTTCAAAGAAAAAACGTGTTCAAATGCAATTTTTTTGGGTCTCAACAATTTTTTTTTTTGCATTTAAACACTTTTTTCTATGATTAAAAATGTTTTTTTCTTGGTGTTTTTTATTTATTTATTTATTTATTCATTTAAAAAAATTTATTGAAGTTTTTTTTTTTTTTTTACTGAAAATCTTTTTTTGATTGAAGTGATATGTTTTGGGATTGAATAATCAAGACACAAATATCCTACCCCTAATATGGCCCGAATAAAAAAAAGATGACTTCAATCAAAAAATTATTTTCAATCAAAAAATAACTCAATTCAATAAAAAAAAAAAAAAACCTTTTCAATTAAAGAAAAAAATGTTCAAATGCAATTTTTTGGATCTCAAATAGTTTTTGGCATTCAAACACTTTTTCTTTGATTGAGAAGGGTTTTTTGATTGAAGGTTTTTTATTGAAAATATTTTTTTGATTAAAGCAATAAAGAAACAAATCTGCCTTCATAGTCAAATGGCCCATGGGCCAAAACCGGCCCACCAAAGGGTCCAGTCCGGCCGTGGGATGAACTTGTGAAATGCAAAAATTACACTGAAGATATTAACAATCAGTGATGTCAAAGTAATTTTAGTTCAGGAGTCACATACAGACCAGTGTGTTCTCAAGTGGGTTGGATGCAAATGCATACATTTTATAAACTATCCTTTCACAAAAAAATGTGAATGACCTGAACAAATATGAACGACATGAAATTTCTTAAGAGAAACAATTTTAACAATATTCTGCCTTTTACTAAATGTTTTGTGTGTTCGAAGAGCCACTGTGATCTGTAAGTTGTAATGCCCTGTACTGTGAAAATGATAAAACTGAAGGATTATATTGTTAAAACTGCACATATTTTAAAGGCGTCGCGCAGTGGCCATAAAAGTTGTGTTATTCTGCACCAGAATGCTTTCAAGATTCTAAATAAATTGT
>JAPQRP010000005.1:44449351-44465187 GCA_037367295.1 Apogon hyalosoma | reverse complement strand
ATGTTGAGAACAAAAACTGAAAAAAAATTACTTTCACCTTGACTCTGAGACTGTGTTATTGGAACTACAGAATACTCTTCATCATAATGCACTACATGGATTTCAGACAACTGAGTATATTATTTGTTTTGTTGCTGTATTTGTTCAAGAATTTTTCTGAAAATTTGAAAAAAAAAAAAATGGTGTGGTGTAACATGATGTGAAATCTTTAAACTATTCCTGAAGTAATTCTAGAATAAAACTGCACTGCAAATGTAATTCCCTGCATTTCTACAAAATGAACACAGTGATACTTTAGATGACAGAACTTCAGCTTCCCATCCTGATAATGACTCCAAACTAAAGTGGCCGCTGTGTCAAGATGGTCCATAGGGAGTGGATTCAAAGAATGTGACCAAGAAGATCATTTGTTATTTCTAAAGGCTGCACCGTGTCGTACCCTGTTCTGGCGAAGTTGGTCCAGTATGCGATCATATATCTGGACAGGTCTCTGTGTCTGTCTCCGTACGCCTTGGGTGTGGTGAAGGGTTTCCCAAACACATACTGTAGGTCATCGGCGTGGTCAGCTCCCACCCAGTCATGGAAAGGTTTTCCTGGTCCGGCCATTAAACTGGGTTCAGACAGAAGGTAGGAGTAGGTGTGTCCAGACCTGTTGGAGAACACCACAGTCATTGATGAGATGAGCGGAATTAAAGGTTAAAGATGAAAGGTTAACTCTGTTTTATTAGCCACATATGGAAATGAAGTCTCCACATTTTACCCATAATGCACACACAGTAACTAGCATTAGCATTAGATTTATGTCTTTAATATCTTTTTGGTAGGTCGGTAGGTATATTCATTCTTCTGCCTCTACTGTTTTCTTGTGACTGTTGTGGTATAGTCAATGTCTCACTATTTATGATAAAGATAAAGAAGATATCAAAACATCTCCATAAAGATCAGTCCGCAGAGCGGTCAAGACCTGAACCTCTTGCTGTTCCCCAGTGGTTAGTGGCAGAAGACAAGTAATATTCTGATTCCGCATAAATTATGCCACCATTTACACCAGGGGTGTCCAGTCCTGGTCCTGGAGAGCCACTATCCTGCATGTTTTAGATGTATCTTCCAACACACCTGATTCAAATGATAAGCCTATCATCAAGCTCTTTCAAAGCCTGATCATGACCATTAGGTGTGCTGGAAGAGGGAAACATCTAAAATATGCAGGACAGTGGTTCTCCAGGACCAGGATTGGACACCCCTGATTTACACAGATGATGTCCATGAAAAGCACGGATGGAAATCAAGAACTGGTTCCCAGTAGGTCAATTCCTTGGAATCATTACTCTGTTTCTTTAATGGTTCTGTGACATCATCTTCATTTCTGTATTTTGGTTCAGAAGCCTCTAAAGTATGGTTTTACTTAATCAGTAAAGACGACACTAGGGCAGTTTGCAATAATAGAAAAATACCTCCAACACGCACAAACATTTAATCACAGCCTCCAATTAAACTGCACTAATGGAACATATTTCATTGGCTGTTTAGTGAAGGGGGCAGTGACTCTGGAGGCCGAGCCTACAGCAAAACATCCTCTGTCATAGCCGCTAACATTAAACTCCTTCAGGTTCTATCAATACTGTTAATGTTAGCATCATTTCACTGTCAACCTGCTTTACTATCGTTTACAAATAACCTCCATGTCCTAGAATTACATTTAAATGACGACAAGGCTCAGAGGCTGCAGCAGGTAGACCGAACACTCCTTTAACTACACCTTTAGAACCCTTTATGAAGTTTGTTCCAATCAAATGCAAAATGTTAATGCATATCTAGCATTAAAGAGTTAATGCAACAAAGCCATTTGTACTACAGTTTATTCCCTAATCCAGTGAGGATTTGCTGAATTAAATCCAGATGATGATTTTTTTTTGGGCCAGGCTGAGCAGTTCAGAAGTTTTATAACAAACTTCAGCTTTATTGACTTGTAAATATACCTTTTACACTGACAAACATGTGACTAAATGAATTCAAATTTAAACATGATCCAAAAACTGATTGTAATAGATTTTTTTTTCCAAAATAACATCCCATGTTGCAGTTTTGGAAGGAGCAGGTGATTTTCAATTGTATTTCCACAAATCTGAGTGCATCAAATCACAGCAAAAATGATCAAGTGTCAAACCCACTGTCCCACCTAATACTATCCAGTCAGACCTCATCATAGAAACCTCAGCTTTAACTTCACTGCTCATAATTTTCAGTGCTAAAGCTTAACTTATTTCATGATATTGTTATTTAGATAATAGATTTCTAGACCTTTCCAACCTTTGCAGCTCTTTAAAAACAGACATTTGTCCTCACATTGCTGTGGTTGCATGCAGGTAGACGGCAGTCTGAATAGGAACCAGAAAGATATAGTCAGTCCCGATGTCCACTGCTGTTTTCTTAATGGTGTCCTGGCTTGGTTGTGACCCCCAGTTGGATGAGTACTCTGCAAAAGCCATGTCAACAGCAGCTTGTCCCTTCTCCTTAGTATAAGCAGCGAGGAGCCTCTTGAGGTCTTCTCTGCAGTGAAAAAAACAGACTGGTGAATTAATGTGAGGATTTTGAGCAAAATTCTTGTCTTGCCGTCCCGATTTCTATGCTTTACACAGGGGTCTCCTGATCCTTTTCTCCGATCGATGGGATGTCCTGCGAGGTAAAGAGATGTCCGTCCATGTTGTTAACTCCCAACAGATAGTCGATTTCAGCAGCGTTGTGGAACAAGTTTGCAGGCTGATCAGGGAGGAAGTCTCCATCAACAACAGGGGACAGGAGCAGATTGTTCACACCAGGATCTGGAAAACATTAACAGAAAATAGGATCTAATGATCCTGTATCTCACCAGCATGTTCTATCAAGAATCACTAACAAGTTGAATTTGTGAGGTTGTCAGGATCTGCTGCTATGTTACAGTCCTGTGGTCTTGATGCAGGAGATAATTTTCCCAATAGAAGTGAGTGGTACTTTCACTGGAGGAGAACTAATAATAATATCCACGTTATAAGCCATAAAAATATGGACTGTTATAAGTAAAGGCAAATTTCTAATACTTGAAAAATTCATCTTAAATTCATAAATCAAAATTTCTCAAAACTGTGAATAACTGTTGTGGACATTGTCCCAAGGAAGCTACATAAAAAATGGGAAATTAATCCAAACAGTGGTTTCAAAGAAGAAAATGGATTAAATATACAGTCGCGGAAAAACATATTAGACCACCCTTGTTTTCCTCAATTTCTTGTTCATTTTAATGCCTGGTACAACTAAAGGTACACTTGTTTGGACAAATATAATGATAACAACAAAAAAAGCTCATAGTAGTTTAATTTCAGGGCTGATATCGATTCATTTTCCATGTTTTCTTGATAATAACCAAAATCATTTCAGTTCTTACATCAATATCTATGTCATTGTACTGACAAAAACAGTGCTTTTATTCATTCCATGTTTTCTTTTCTGTCTGTTTTAGTCACATGTTACACACAGGAGTTAGTAGTTGATTGCATGACCATTGTTTTTGATAACTTTTGATGGTCACATAACTTTTTACACAACTGTACACATTGGTGACCTTGAGTTTGACCCAAATGACTCAAGGGCAAATTTGGGTCATGGACCCAAATGAAAGTCCATATATGACTTCCTATCAGGGATCAATAGTATCTATATTGATATCTCTAACCACTTCCATGTTATAAGCCATCAAAATATGGCCTATTATATTATATTATATATGGCCCAAATGTTTAATGTTTTAAAAATTCATAAAAAAATTTTTTTAATTTGTCAAAACTGTAAATAAACTTTGTAGGCATTGTCCCAAGGATGCTACATATAAAGTTTGAAATCAATCCAATCAGTAGTTTCATTGGAGAAGATAGAAATTGCTAAAGCAGACGTCAACAAAGACAACAACAGACATAACGCTTTCACAACAGCTCATCGGCCACTGAGCTAAAAATGAATAAAGTGGTATTGTGGGCATTCTTGTAGTTTTATAAGGTGAATTCTAGAAGTAAAAGGAATGCAAAAGAGAATAATCTTACAGTTAATCACTGAATAAATGTAACTTGTAATCTTGACCTGTTTACATCCTATTCTGTGCCTACAGTGGATGTTTGTAGTGAACGTTACGCTCACGGTCTGGGGAGCCTTGTTCAATACGAGGAGCAGCCATCGTGAGGTTTTTGGGGTCAGTGGTTCTCAGACAGGCCACCATCCCATCATCAGTGTGGCAGCCGAGCTTCGTAGCGACCTGATAATGAAGAATACAACTGATCAGTCCGATTGAAAATTGAACGAGCAACAGAGGGTCAGTGTGACTCTGTACATACCTCCTGTGCAACCGTTAGTGGGCTGCTGCTGAAGGCCCAGGGGCAGAAGGCAACACCGCTCTGGGAGATGGCTCTTCTAAATAGTCCTTTATTATGAGGGGAGAGAGTCTGAAGGACAGCACAGATAAACATTAACATGAAGACATTTAACGATACATCTGCAAAGACAGGGTAGAAGGAGACTGCAGACCACCAGGTATGGATAGAAACGATGCCTTCACATGCTTTTGTACATTTGACAGAAATTTTACAACTGTCTCCCAGTGCAAATGTCTCTAAATTTAGGAAATTACTTTTGTGGGTCAAATTTTGTGTTACATTACACTAACACAGAAAAAAACATGGGTCGCTAACATGAAAATTAATATAAATTTCATATGACGGCTTTGATAAACTGTCGTGTGCTTAAGTTATTATAATTCTGAGTGTCAAAAGAGATGCACAGTTTGGGGAGAGGGTCTTTATGAGGTGTGTTAATATGCTTCGTTATCAAGGAAAATGCACACACAACTGATCATATAAACATACAAACTTAAAATAATATATATTTTAAAAAGAAAAACAGAACCTTCTGTTATAACAATTATGCAATAGCACAGAAAGGAGCTATATTCACAATTTAGTGGTAGTCAGTCCAGTATTGTTAGTTCATTTAGCAAACAAAAATAGTTGGACATGATAATTGATTGTTACCTTCAAGTTACATAGCTGTGTGTCATTTGAGGCTGAATAAACACCACAACAATGTAAAAGAAACACCAGTGAGACTACATATTTTTTGTCGTTTGCTAAGATAACATTCGCTATTATCTGACCTTAAAGCAGCTGAAGGAGTTTTTATAGATGTTCATTAAAGCCACATTATGGTCAGTAGTTTGTTTTGGGTTTTTTTTGATCATCTGTGGGAGGTGTTGGACAAATAAATGTGATCCATGGAAGTCCACCTCTTTACTCTCAGGACTTCAGGGATCTGCTGCCAACGTCGTGGTCCAGATTCCAAAGTACTCGAGCTGTTTTTGTGGAAAACGAGGAGCCTACACAATACTAGTCAGGTGGCAATAATGTTCTGATCCCACAGACGCTCATTTGGTTGAGCTCTGGTTGTTGTTCTTTATATATTTTTGGTCGGTGCTAAACACTTTACACTGGGAATGAACAAGATCTGGAGATGCTCTGATCCAGTGACTGGACATGACAGTTTCTCCCTTGACAAAGTTTCTCACCTGGAAGCTGACACTAGCGCCACCTGCAGACTCCCCGAAGAGGGTGATGTTTTCTGGGTCTCCTCCAAATGAACGGATGTTTCTGTGAACCCAGGCGATGGCAGCATGCTGATCCCACAGGCCATAGTTTCCTGATATTGTGAATGTGAATAGAAGCACATTAACCCATTAAGACCCAGTGCTACTTTTGTGTCAATTCCCAATGAAGTTGTCTGTCTATTTAATCTTTCTTGAGTGATTTATCACCATTTATTATAAAATTATCCTCTGTATTTTGCTTTTTTTCTCTCAGTGAGTATCTTTTCCTATATTTAATGTACTGATCATGTAGATGTTCATAGAAGTTCAGATTAGAGGTGAGGGTTATTATATCAGAAACAGAAAAAAACTAAAGAAAAAGTGACTTTTTCAGCAAAGATATCAATATTTGAACTTAAAAACAAGTGTCTCCTTCCACTGTCATTCATAGCATTTCAACTGGACATTGAGTAATCAATGGTGATGTGCAAGTTTGTTATTTATTCTTTTAACATCAACTTTGGTTTACTTTCTATTATTCTGAAGCTCAGTGATCTCACCCTCAGTTTTATTAAGGTGTGGGTACTAAAGATGATAATAACTATTATTCAGCCATGTCAGTCGTCTTATTTATTTGACACTTTGTACTTTTTGTGCATCTTCATATACTTTTGTGACATTTAAACAGGACTTTGAGTATAAATTGTGATGAGTAAATTTGTTATTTATTCTTTTAACACTGACTTTAGTTTAACCTGTAAAGACTCAGAACTACTGTTGTAATGACTTTTGTATGAATTTTTATCTACATTTGACATTTTTCAGCAAAAATCAGATATTTTCCTATATTTCATTTACTGATCATGTAGATGTTCAGTGTAAATTCAAATGTTATTATATCAGAACAAAGAAAAAGTGATGTTTTAAACAAAATATATTATTTACTGGACATAAAAACCAGCAACAACCACTATCATTTTTCCAACTCCATGGGTTTTACTGGTGAATCAATGTTGTAGAAGATGACAGTGTTTCCATGTTCACTCCAGAGCCACTGAATGTCCAAATGGGTCATATCTAGTGACCATGAAAAGATGACAAACCGCATTTTCACCAATTATTTACATGTGTTGATAGGATTAGTGGATCAACAGGTATTAGACATTTTATATCTGTAGATGATTTTGGTAGCCAGTGGCTGTTTGGGTCTTTCATGGTTAAGACAATGTCAAAGTCTGCAGAAAAATCCAAACTCCAAATTTTTTATGAGAAACTCTACAAGAATTGAATTTCGTTTCACTCACCGGGGAGGCTGGAGTCTCCAGTGCTGAGGAAGCCCAGCACTCCGACTCGGTATCCAACACTGACCACAATAACATCACCCCTGTCTGCGATCTCCTGACCACTGTACAGATAGTTGTTGAGAAAATTTGGCCCCATGGACCCTCCGACCATGAAGCCTCCTCCATAAAACCAAATCATCACCGGGAGATTTGATGACACTGGCAGAAAAAAAACAGAGGAATGCATTTATTCTATTTAACCGATTAAGTGATGACAGCATCTCTATAGAGTTGAAACACTAGAAAGTTACCATTTCTGCCATGAGGGACCCAGATGTTGAGGTAGAGACAGTCTTCACTACCGAAAGATGACGTTTGTAACATACTGATCTGAAGACATCTCTGGGCAAACTTTGTCGCCTTAAGGATACCTGGGAAGAAAATACAATTTAACAGCACAGAACCGATAAGAGGGTATAAGAAAATACAGTCAGGGAATTCAAATGGGAGAACAGTGATGGGAAAAACTAAATGATCATGTTAGAGTCATTAAAAACCACACACAAGTTTTTAAGTCAGATTTAAAAGATTCTGAATCACTTTTTAATCAGGGGAACCAAAGATTTTAATATTAAGCAAATATCTGTGTGTTTCAAAGCCAGTTCAACCAAAGACTCAGGACTAAAAATAAAGAGGTGATCTAGTATTAATTACATATTTAACAAGTCATATTGTAAAACAAAGTTATCAAAGTGAACAAAAATGAACAAAATGAACAAGAAAAGAATTAAAAATAAAAATAATTTAAAAAGATAACAAAATACTTAGATTACATGATCTTAGATTAGATTAGATTAGATTAGATTAGATTAGATTAGATTAGATTAGATTAGATTAGATTAGATTAAATTAGATTACATTACA
This sequence comes from Apogon hyalosoma, assembly GCA_037367295.1. Lineage (NCBI taxonomy): Eukaryota > Metazoa > Chordata > Actinopteri > Kurtiformes > Apogonidae > Apogon > Apogon hyalosoma. The sequence goes on along the minus strand of JAPQRP010000005.1, from coordinate 44,457,378 downwards.
TTACATTAGTTTCTTTTGATGTGGACATAACAGTAGTATGGAAACTGCAACATAAAACGTGAATAAAAACCAGATGCAGTGCAGTGAGTGTGAGAAATATTAATTTACAACACTTGTCAGTAGGAACCTTTAAAAAAAGACAAGAAAAAAAGAAAAGAGCAAAAAAAAAAAAAAGAAAAAATACTAATACAAACCCACATACAATCCAGGTAATAAAAACATTGCAGTTTAGAACAAAATAAAATGTAATTTCAACCATATGAAAGAATGAATGGAAATAATCAACAAACACAATAAACTAAATAATGAACAAAATGAGAAAAAATAGAGGCAGTATGAATTTTTTTTTTTTATTGAATAAAATGAACTAAATAAAATAAAATAGCAGAAATAAACAAAATAATGAATAAAACCAATGAGATAATAAACCAAATGAACAGAAATGAAAAAAAAAATATATGGAGCTACTGTATATGAGTAAAAATAAAGAAAGCAATGAATAAAATGGGGGGAAAAATTAACAAAAGCAGACATAAAATGAACGAAAACTAAATATGAATAAGCTGAACAAAAATAAACTAAAGAATAAATACACTTAATAAAGAAAAACAAAATAATTAACAAATAAATATACAATGTAATGAGCTAAATGGACCAAAATAAACTAAATTATAAACAGAAACAAACCAAAGAATACAGAAAACTAACCAAATAATGATCAAATGAACAGAAATCAACAAAACAAGCTGATTTATAGGTTTAACGTACCACTCCAGCCAGGATGACGTTCAGGTTTCTCAAAAATTCTAGGTTTGGCAGCGAATGGGATCCCTTTGAAAACATCCATAGATCGGAAAAGACCAAGGGGGATATTTTTTCCCTGAACTCTGCCGCCTTCTGTCTGCACCACACCCAGCTGAAGAAACAAAAAGAAAAAAGAGCACTGTTACCTTCAATCACAGTACGTACAAATGATCACACCTGAAACCTTTCTAACATTGGGTAAATAACAGAAATGACAAGGTATGATGTTTTTTTTTTAAAGATTTTTACATCAAAACCAGGATGAAACTTGTGGAATTACAAAATTATCAGAGATTTAATTAAATAAAGAGCTGTGAAGTTTTGCCAAAGATGTCAGTGTATTGGATTGTAGAGAGATGAACTGAATTTATTTACAGTGACGGGCCAGTGGATGTATGTGACCACTAGAGGGAGTAGTGAGTCACTCTAGCCTTTGAGTAAAGCATCAGAAAGCCACTGGATGGGATGAGAACCACTAAGAAACAACTTTTAGAGTCTATGAAAGTGGCAAAGTGATAAAACTAGAAGCACTGTTTTCTCCACTGGACACAGCTCTAAATGAAAAGAACGGAGTTTAACAATGAAATAACAGCATCTTTTCCAAACAGGTGTATTTGATTCTGAGACTTGATGGAGAAAACTTGATGATACCATAATACAGAAGTGTGTAAACATTGAGCTTTATACTTTATTTAGTGAGTGATACAGTCTGTGGACACATAGCATTGATTCATTGGTGGTTTTGGTGTTCAGTGTGTTCTGGTACTAGACTGCCCCCTGCTGGTCAAAGTTTGGAATATTAACACTACATAGAAACACTTTAATGGATCAACAAATCCACAGTAATTATAATACTAATTGGGGGAAGTCCTGGTTTTATTTAACCCAAACACAGCATAAAAGAAGACAGAAACAAGGAAAATGATTTCTGTAGTTTTTGTTTGAAATAATCAACAGCTATTAATAAATGAGGACAGACAGAGTTACAATAAAATAATAAAAATAAGAATAGCTGGCAGAGAAATTATAATCTTATCCAAATGGAGATGTAATGAATTCAGTAGCTTATGACAAATACACTGCCCGACCAAAAAAAGTCACACATGCAATATTTGACAGCACCACCTTTAGTTTTGATTACAGGAGACATTCACTGTCACATCTGTTTTGCCACATAATGCTTACATAGTGTCACAATAAGGTTCATAATATTTTTTCCATAAACACTTGAATTAACTTTTGATTTTTAATGATGATGAATCAGACCACTGCATCAAGTCTTCATCACATCCCAAATTAGAGTCTGGACTTTATGGAGGCTAATCCATGATGTCTCATTCTGTCACAAGCCTGATGATCCTGATCAGTCCTGGCATTGTCCAGTCTTTTTGACATTACAGACATGAGAGGCTACACCACCAGTCAAAAGTTTGGACTCACTCGGTTTTTCTTTATTTTCATGACCATTTACATTGTAGTTTCTCACTGAAGGCATCAAAACTATGAATGAACACATATGGAATTATGTAGTAACAAAAAAAAAAAAAAAAAAAAGTGGGCCATAACTCAAAGCATGTTTTATATTATATTTTAGATTCTTCAAAAAAGACACATTTTGCTTTAATTACTGCTTTGCACATTCTGGGCACCTTCTTGAGGTAGTCACCTGAAATGTTTTCCAAAAGTCTTGAAGGACTTCCCAGTGATGCTGAGCACTTGTTGGTCCATCTGTGGTCCAGCTCATGCCATTTAAATGAGAAGGTGAGTCCAAACTTTTGACTGGTAGAGTACTTATTGCATAAGTTAGTTAAATAACCTGTTCCAGCTGAAACATCATTAACCACTGCAGTACTAACCCACAGAAGGATCAGAACTATTTGCAAATGTCTCTTGTTATCAAAACCAAAGTTGGTTCAGTGAAATATTGCATGTGTGACTTTTTCTTTGGCTGGGTTGTATATTTACCACTCTGTCTCTCTGAACTGGTACAGAAGTGCTGGAGTAACAGCCTTTTTTTGTTTGAAGAGCTGTTAAATTTCCAGTAGATCACTGACAAAAAAGTAACCAGAGCTGAGATGTGAAACTACGACTACACACTAATAGAATACTGCATGTCCCAGTGATGTGTGCATGTAGTTGTGCAGTGAGATTATAAATTTTTCAGACTTACGGAGGCGGCAGAGGCTGTTCCCAATGCCAGGACAACAGTAAATAAAATCCTCAGTGTCTCCATGGCCGTGCAAAACCTGAACACTGCATACAGAAACAAGCAAATGCCTCTCCAGCTCCTTAAATACCCATGACCGCACTGCAACATAACAGTCCATTCACTGTTATACAACCTTTACATCCTTACAATCAGCTTGACCATGTGTCGACCCCCAACCTCTAACCTCTGATGGGAAATAACCTTGTGTATGTTGAATCAAGTTATGTAATCAAGGTGAAATTCTATAAAAACCCTGAATGACCACTCACCGAAGTGAACATTCTTTTCATGTGATATGACATGGACGCTTGACTTTACACTTAAAAGTCTATGTATACAATTATATGTTATAGAAAAAGAAAACTGATATATGTGCATGAATTAAAGACTCATTCACTCAATGCAACTTTAATCCAGAAATATCACTGACAAACAAAAAGGAAAGTTTCATATAAGTAAATAAACATTGTAATAAGTAGCTGAAATGTTGTCATACCCACAGAATAGTGCACATCCTCTGGTCTACAGACTGAAACCGAGCTGTTTTGTAGACAGACTCAGGAACAGGTGGACTGGTTCACAGCAAATATTGTGGTTTGAGATAAGATAAAACTCTTTAAAATAGCACTACAGGATGTTTTTAGATAACAGCTCAGGTGACTACAAACTGGAACGTGTTCAACATTTTTCTAAATGTTTGAAAAAACTAAATCTTCAAATATTACTGTGATGAAAAAAGCATGTAAAGTATTTACATTTGATTATTAAAAATGGGTTAAATCGTACTATAAAAAGTATTATGTTTTCATGAATGCTGCAAAACCTGATTTAATCTGTTTGAGAAACTAATTTAAACATTTTCATGCTTGTTAGTTTATGAAATACTTTTGGCATCCAAGAAAAATAATGGCCATGATTTTTAGAAATGTGTTTGCAGATGTTATTACAAATAAAACATTGTAAAAATCCTTCTTTTATCTCCAAAAATAAAATAAATGCTAACTTGTCAAACAGTGGCAGATGAGTTAGTTGTTTTAGCTGAAGCAAGATTTATAGGTCTTCCATTTAATCAGATTAACCTTGTCTTGTGTAACCTTATTCATCTCAAATGCAATAAACACAGGTATTTGTTTTCATTATTCACTATCTACAACAACAATATTACAACAAATATTTTCTAATTCTCAACAAATTATAAAATGTGTTGAATAAAAGTAGTTCTGCACTAACATAATGGCTGGGCTTTTTTAAAATGTGTCAGATGACTTTTTTTTTTTTTGCAGATATTACAAAAAAGTTGGTTAAATAAAATAAATGAAGTTAAACCAAACAGTGCCTGACTGATTTGCTGTTTTCGCTCACTATCTTGACACATTCATAAAATAGACAGTAACTCGTGTTTAATCAGATTAATCGTCTCAACTATTCATCTGAAATAAACAGATACTTTTTTTGTTTGTTCTCAAACTACCTCAACAACTATTTCCTAAAACTTAAATAAAAATAGCTTTAAGCTAATGGGAAAAAGAAAAAAAGAAGCTGAATGACAAATTAGAGTGACCTTTAATTAGATTTTTATTTTTCAAAGCATATTGCATAATTGAAATAGATCACTGATAACTGGATGTAGGTCTTCATCAAATATGTTGAACACTTTAGTGTATTAGTGTTAGTTGCAGCTAAACCTAAGTGTTTATGGTACAAAACTCTGCAAATGTGCAGTAACATACTGTATTATGTAGTGAGCTCAAACTGGCACTATAGTTAAATAAAACCACAAAAATACAATAAGTTTTGTTCATCACTTTATTTCAGTGAGTCGGTACTGATAAAACTCATGTTGCTTTGGTCCAGATTGCAGGTATTCAGATGAAACAGGTTTTTTTATTCGGAGACAACTGCAGGAAGGCTGGGGAAGACACTGGCCCAGAAATGAACATAACGGAGCCTCATTTTCTGTTTGACGTAGTTTTTGTTCATGTCATGGTGGATCTCCAGGTACTGGTGTCCTGTGCTGGTGAATCTGGGCCAGGTAGCAGGGACTTTCAGGTCTCCTTTGTTGGGGTCTCTGTGGACAGAAACGGTGACAAACCTTTTACCAAGGCAGCTTGCAGGTCTGATTAATGTTCATTCTAGTTCTCTGATTTCTCTGGGTGTGTGTTGTGTCAGCAATATCATATACCCAGTTTTGGCAAAGTTGGTCCAGTAGGCAATCATGTAGCCTGAGACGTCACGGTGGCGAGGCCAGTATCCCAGCGGCGTGGTGAAAGGCTTTCCAAACACATACTGCAGGTCGTCGGCGTGGTCGGCACCCATCCAGCTGGGATACGGCCTGCCGATACCACCCATTCGGTTGGGCTCGGAGAAGAGGTAGGAGTACGTGCGACCAGTTCTGTGGTGGAAAAAAGGGTGTTAAGATGTGGAAATGAGAACAACAAAAGGCAGGAGAAAGTAAAAAAAAAAATACAAGCAGAAAACAAAGCTTTGCAAAAATGTCTGAAAAAATGGTGACACTTTCTGTGACTTATGCTTTTGGAAATGATGTTGGAACACTGATGTTGCTAGCGTTTTTTGACGGATAGTGTAAATACCAATATTAGAAGAATAAATTGAAACTACAGTGATTTTTGAGAACTACTTACAGTGCAAGATAGCACAAAAGTGCTGCTCCAATGGAAAAATTTTGCTTTCAGTTTTGGTCAACAATTTCTGTGGTATCTGGATGAAATAAAGTCCAACTATGGATATTGTGTTGAAAAGCTGTTCACTGAAGCGTACACTAAAACCGTTTTCTGGATTCTGGACTGAGGTTCCGTCTGTAGAGCAATAACCAAAAGTTCCATATGTCATTTTGATCAGTGTGCCCTTTTACATGACCTTAAAAACCCGATAACTGGGAGTAATTGGATAATTGTAATAATCGGATTTGATGCGTTTACATTCACGTCACAAAAATACTAATCAAAGAACCCTGATTTCAGTCCATTATCAGATTTCTTTCAGAGTACTTATGTATGTAGTGATGGTAGACTCACTTCCTATTATTGTCTTCCACATACATTTGACTAGGTCACTCTGGTTTTATACAATTTCTTTTTTTTTTTTTTTTTTTACACATGCACAGATGTAAAGAATGAAATAAATCAGATTAACCTGAATGCATGCAGGAAGATATCAGAATATTGGGGAGAAATCCAGGTGTGTTAATCTGATTTCTCATAATCAGATTACTGCTGTTATCTGATAAAACATATCAGATTACGCTGTTTACATGATCACTTAAATAATCTGACAACTCCACAAACTGGATAATGATTGGAGTATTAGGGTGAATATAAACAGCCTCATTGTGGTCTGTAGGGTCCTGGTGCATAATCTGACATAAACATCCACAGAATAAGGTCTTATTCTTACGTGGCGTTGGCAGCATGAAGATAAAGTGCAGCCTGTGTAGGAATCAGGAAGATGTAGTCTGTTCCAATCTCCACAATGGTTTTCTTGATGACTTCCTGTTTGGGATTTGCACCCCAGGTTGAAGTATAGACGGAGTAGCCTTCCTCCAGTCCGGCCTTGCCTTTCTCTTTAGTGTAAGAACCCAAAAGCCTCCTCACATCATCGCTGCAATCAGAAAGAAGATATTAATAACAGAATGGGAGAAATAGGTTTTATTTTGTGAACATAGGACTCACATAGCAGTGTCCATCAGAGGGGAGTTGATGGAGGGAACGTCCAAACCAGTGAAGATGTGTCCGTCCATGTCATTGACTCCAGCAATGTAGTCGATTTCAGCCGCGTTATGGAATAATTTGGAAGGTTCTTCTGGCACAAAGTCGCCGTCGATCACAGGAGAGAGCAGCAGGTTGGTGACGAGGGGATCTGATACAGAAAGAAACAGTCATTCTGAGCATGTGGCGCTTACCCTTAACTGAGACTGAAGCAATTCTAAGAGTTTTAAGAATTATATGTTTGAATAAAGTAACAACTGGCATATTAAGCAGTATGATAAATGGTTTTATTCTATATATTTTATATCTATATTTAATCAAGTAAATAAATTCTGGCAATATACACTTAAAGCCAGTTCAAAGCCCCCACCTGTATCTAACTAAGCAGACAGGTAATAGTCTAACACATTTCAGTTGTAGCACGTTCTTTAAACCTTTGACTGATGCAGTGAGGAGCTTCTCCTTTCATAAACAAACATCAGTTTACTGAGAGCATAAAAACTGAACTGTATTTCAATAGAAAATGTCATGTGGTCTGAAAGTCCAGACTGACCCTGTTCCATAGTGATGGGAACAGCTAAAATGAACTAAACTGAGGTATTGTAAAACCAAATTAAGAGATGGACTAAAAGACTAGACAAAAAGTTCTAAGACCAGTCTAAAAGACTGTAACACCAAACCTTTTGATGGTTAAACTAACATAAAGATGGCTAAACTAGACTAAAGTATAGTAAAACCAAGCTAAGAGGTGGTTTAAAAAGACTAAATGTTGGTAAAACCAGTATAACAGATAGTAAAACTAAACTAAAAGGTGGATAAAATAAACAAATTAGTTGGAAAGTAGTTTATTTATTATTTATTGACAGTTTATTGAATGACATGTGTGTTGTAGTTAAAGCTAAAGATAGGCGGACTAAATATTACAAAATATTACAATTAAAATTAATCACTTAAAAAAAACTCTCTTCCATAAAAAGGTATATGGAAGAGGGTGGATGTTAACTCTGATGACACTGATGAATATTAGGGAAACACATTAAGGTGAATGGACTGTAGTATAGATGGACTGGCTAATATTTAGTGGAATACATATATATATTATATATTTTATGTATTGTAGTTATATAAATGAATGTAGCTGTAAGTTATCTTAAAAAACATAATTGAGATAATCATATATAGTATAACTTATATGGGAAATTGTGTATAATTATAAACTATAGCCAATTGTGTATTGTATTTATATGGGTTTACATTTAGCATATATGTAGTAGATTATGATGTTGAAT
>JAPQRP010000005.1:44427826-44449188 GCA_037367295.1 Apogon hyalosoma | reverse complement strand
AACCTTTGAATATGGGGCTGTATGTGTGATGATGACTAAGAAAGGTCAATCATTTTATATTAGGCCCCATTGTTTATTTATTTGTGTTTATATTCAGAAATATTTTACATACGCATTACACTTTTACAGTTTTTTATTGCAAATATTTCTATTTTGAGACTTTATTGAGAATTTGAATAAAGGGTCTGAATGAAAGAAAAAAATAAAATATGTAAGTACTTTTATTTTGTTGAGTATATGAATTAAAATGTAAAAATAAGTAAGATTTTCCACATGATTTGAATGTTATTCTTTGGAATCTATTCATCAAATATACAAAAATGTATTCTTTAATGATATATTCAATTATCTGGACATGAAATGGTCTGAATCAGAATATGACTTTGTACTTATTGCAATAACTGAATCCAGAAAAGATGAGGTAATGTGTTGTTTACCTCCTCAGCGTACTTGCGAGGGTTTTTGTTGATGCCCCAGGGGCAGAGGGCGACACCGCTCTGGGAGATGGCTCTCTTGAACAGCCCTTTGTTGTGGGGAGTGAGAGTCTTTTTGGGCACAGAGAGAAGAAGAGGTTCATCATTTACATTATTATCTATATCATCCATTTTATTGCAGTATTTATCCTTTGATTTACATAATGATATATTAAAAATCTGTTGACCTGGAAGCTGACGCTAGCGCCACCTGCAGATTCTCCAAAGATGGTGATGTTGTCGGGGTCTCCTCCAAATGAGCGGATGTTTCTGTGCACCCAGGCGATGGCGAAATGCTGATCCCACAGACCAAAATTTCCTGATGGGGAATAGTCAAACTTAGTTCTAATTTAAGAGTAACAGTGTCATTAAAAGAATGTTGGTGATATTTACACCCAAAAAGCTTCAGTTACCTCATAGTGTCATTAGAGTGTTTAGAATAAACAGTTGTGATGTTATGGTGTATTGTATTGCAGAAATGAGAAGTGAATTGGGCTAACATGTCACTGTGAATCTACCTGACCACTAGAGGGAGTAGTGAGTGATGCAGCAGGTGAAGATTATAAGACACTGTGTTATTTTTGAGCAAACTTGATATTACCATAATACAGATGTGTGTGAACAATAAGCTTTATACTTTATTCAGTGAGTGAAACAATCTGTGCATACATTGGATTGATTCGTTGATGGGTTTGGTAGCTGTGAATCATAAATTTCCCCTAATGCTGATAGTTTGGATTATCAATACGACATAAAATCCCTTTAACTCTGACCAAGATGCTTAACTGCATTCCCCAATGAGTAAACTGTACTATCAAAAAAACAGTAACACACACTCCTTCTGTCCTTCGTAGAGAGCAGACGTGTTTTCTTGCTGTTCCCGCTTATCTTTTTTTTCTCTCCTGCTTCTGCCCCTGCGATTGTCTCATGTACTTTGACTTTTTTGATCCCCTACTTGCTGTGCTCCCAAAAACATCAATTATGGAATTGATCAGCTGGTCACTCAGCACGACTGACAAGATTTTCTCACCCAGAGACAGGGGTCCGGGAGAGCCCACCTGTCCTGACGGAACTTTTGCAGCCGCGTATGCCATCGTCACTTGGAACAAGTGGCGTGTGGTTTGTCTGTCGATTCTGTCGGTGGAGGATATTGAAGATGTGTATCTATTTGGATTCATGGTGGCTGGCCATCTCCTGATTGGTCTTGGGGTTGCCCTGGTCTATCGCAAAGTTGGAAAAACGGCAGCACACAAAGAGACCCCGTTGCTGTCAGTCGAAATTAAGGAGCACTTCGGAGTGGTTGGTGACAGAGTGAAGGAATTACAGTGGGTCGTGTCACAGTCGGAGGACAAGGTGCTGGATCTGACGGGACAAGCGGCAGATTTGCACAAGAAGTTGGATTTCATCACTGGACAGACCACGGAAGCGCTTTGGCAGATCGCAGGACTGGGTAGGAGTTTAGACGAACTGTGTGGAAGAAGATCTATCTACTCTGAAGTGAGGAGTAAATGTTGAGGACCAGTTATAACTTAAATTGAGTTATAACTAAATTAAGCAGAAATCTATCAAATCTTCCCAGTTTTAATTATTTTCTCCTGGGATCTGAAGCAAGCAGCTGGATTTAATCTAATATATTCCCATGCAGTCATAACATCCTCCAAGGCCAAGACACAGAATGGAGAGAGAACTGATAAGAACTGATATAGACTGAGGTCCCTGTGTCTCCTACTCCTACACAACGAACTTTCTCAAGGACTTGCACTACATACAATCATTCTCCCCTCCCAACCCATCCCCCTCATCCCACCTAGTCTGCCTCAGAATCTTTCTTTTTCTTCTCTGTCCCCCCTCCCACCGAATCCATTGAAAAAGTTCCATCATGTGACCATGTGTACTGTGTCTATAATATAATGTATCGTCTTATGTATGTCTTCTGTATGTGCTTGCATTACTGCAACTTCTGTACTGTAACTTCTGAAACTTCTGATGATGATGGCACCGTAATATGGCAGCGGCTGCACGGGTTTTTGGAGAACTGTGCATCAAAATTTCATTTGCTGTGACATGCTGAATGTCTCGTTCTGCTGTGACATGTCAAATGACAATAAAGCTAATTTAATCTAATTTAATCTAATCTGTAGTTATGCAATTAATGTCATATAAAAACAACTGAATGATTATTGCAGGTAATTATCATAATATTAAATTAAATTTGCCAAAATATGTACTTTTCCTGTTTACAAAAGGCAGCTTTATTCACAAGTACAATCCAAGTACAAGTTCTTTAAAAGCCTATTAACTATTTAGTTTTGAAGTTTGTGTTTTATTTACATGGTCAAACCAACCACTGCCATCCACACCAGCTTCATGTAGTGTTTTTTTTTTGTTTGTTTGTTTTTGTTTTTTTTTTTTTAGAAAAACTCATGTAAAAGCTCTGCTTCTAAATGGTTTTTAGTTCTGATTCTTGAGGTTCAGCCCTTGGAGTTTAATTACATCAGTAAGATGATATTTATTTTTCACTAGATTGGGTTGAAATGTGCATTAAACATCAAAGAAATAGGACAATTTGCAACTTATTCAGATAAAAAACTTTTTTCCTGGACACAGATGAATGAAAGTGAGTTGTTGTTTTTTTTTTTTTACATTAATAAAAAGAATCTAAAACTGTCAAAAACTAATATTTCCACCATTTTTCATTTCCTTCTAACCACATTTTGATGCTGTGTGGTGTGAAATCATCTCTGAGCTCCTACCAGGCATTTCAGAGTCTCCGGTGCTCAGGAAGCCCAGAGTCCCCACTCGGTATCCCAGAGTCACCACAATAACATTTCCTCTGTCTGCGATCTCCTGCCCACTGTACAGATAGTTGTCCAGGAAGTTGGCCCCCATCGAGCCCCCGGCCAAGAAGCCTCCGCCATAGATCCAGACCATGACGGGCAGACCAGTGGACACTAGAGACCACAGACCATCACGATGACTTTGACAGTAAATGACAAGATGAATGAGTCTGTGTGAGGATCCTCTGAGCTCTTACCATCGCGGCCGTGAGGAACCCAGATGTTCAGGTAAAGACAGTCCTCACTGCCTCTGGTATCAGTCATTGTGAGGGTCACCTGGAGGCATCTAGGCCTGTACTCATTGGCCTTCAGGACTCCTGAAAGAAAACCACCAGGAAGACAGATTAGAGGGAGGAACAGGAGAAGTTTTCAAGATCATTTTTAGCATTCAAAATAAATAATAAATATATTGTCAAGTAGAGTCAAAGCCCAGGACCATTCTGCCTTTTTCTGAAGATTGTGATTTTTACCTTTTTTGGGGACTGATCCAAGCTTCAAACTCTGGCGGACATAAGTGATGCAAACCCGATAGTGACAAAAATTGCAGTTCCCTCGTCCTCCGCTAGGGGCTGGCTCCAAAAAGGAGTCAATCCCCATAGACTCCCATGTTAAAAAGACCAACTTCACAGCAGAAATAAACGTGTTTACAGCCTGGTTCAAAAAATCATTTTAGATTTAATGGGTCAAATTTACCTTCATGACAACTGTGAGGGAGGTGAGGTTTTTTTTTTGTTTGTTTGTTTGTTTTTAACTCATCCGTTTAGATGTTATTTAATCTTGAAATTACGCATTATTAGGGGCGTGTCCATTTGATTGACAGGCGATACTGACACTGTCAGTGCTCGCGCTGGTGGCTCGTGGCTAGCTCCGGAAAGGCCTCAGCCTCGGCCTCACGTTAAACCACTTCGGCCATTTCGTTTCACTGAACTTGACCGGTTGGGTGCGTTTGCGGTGCTCATGTTAATTCGTGTAAGGATATTTTTCGTGTACTTATTGGACAAATATGGCTTGCTCTGCTATTGACTGCGTAAACAGACCATCCAAGAAGTCTCTGCTTCAGTTTTTTCGGTAAATGAAATTATATTTATATACATTAATTAGCAAGTGCGGCTCGGTGCTGCTCCTGTGCTAACGGAGTTCATGAATTAGCTAAGTAGCTAGTTAACCACCTAATGCATTAGCCTTAGGATTTAATTTTTGAGCAATAAAATTAATTACAAACCTTAACATAGTGCTAAGCATTTTATAACTTAAATTTAAGGTTGGAAAATAAAGGTTTATCAGAGTGCCACCATAAATTCGCTGTGTACTAACTTTTTTCATGGTCGCACCCCCAGGTTCAGAGGTGTCTGGGAGGTTATACAAAAATATGAATAAGTCAGTAGCGTCCGTTTTTTGGTAAAGCATTTATTAGAGTAGAATTATGGACGTTGGACCCACAGGGTATGAGGGTGTTTTAACATCCATACTTTTCCTAGTGACAAACACCTGCACTGTTACCGCATTTATTTTTCTAACGTTTCTCGTAGGTTGACACAACTGTAGCTGCTCTCGTCGCTCTCTAGTTCTCTTTGTCTGTCTGTCTCTGTCTCCGGCTAAAAGCGCACCTTAGCTTTAGCCTGTCTACCTCCGTTAGCTCTTAGCTACAGGCAGCTCAGTGTCTGATGAGTGTCAATCAATCACCCCCACGCTCTCAGCTCCACCTCTGAATCCATTTTTGTAATTTCCGGGAGTGACGAAACGCGTGACGCTGCCAAGATGGCGACGGTGGGAACCGCCCACCGAGCTTCACTTCAGCTCTTCAGAAACCAATGGGTCACGTGAACGGAAGCTTCGTCCATCCTAATATGTGGTCTATGGACTGATCCCTATTTTTAAAAGCTTTTAGGATAATTTTCCATTTTCATTTCCCACATTTTGGACTGAATAGGTAGAGAGGAATGATACTGCCCAGCATTAAAGGACTGAATCAGCTGTCTCAGCTTAACAGTTAAGGAAGTTCTTTCCCAAATTGGATTTTTTTCCTTGTTACCATTTTTCTCTCTTTTCAGTGAAGCAAATAATAATTAGAACATTGTTGAAAGAACTTGAAAGACTGAACTATATGTGAAAAAGTGACAAAAAAAAAGAACTCAATGAAAAATAGTCACATTCAAGATGGGAGAAACTTGTCACCATAGTTTTATATTGACTTCAAGGTAAAATGATGATGTACAGCACAAAAACTATTTTCATTAGTGCAAGTAGGGTATCAGCCAGTCACTGGTAAATGTTATAAAATGACTCCTTCAATAAGGAATTGATGTATGTTGGAATGTTGCTGTTGAGGACTTAACACATTAATAGAAAGCAAATAAATCTAAAGTAGTGGTGCTTACCCAAACTGTTCCTATCATATGCAAAAATGTTAAGATCTACAACTGAAATTGTCACAGTGCGGTAGAAAAACAGATTACTACCATCTCCTTTTGGAAAAAGGTTCTCCTTTAACTGAATGTTAAGAAACGTCACATTTTAAGTCTAAATGCAGGTAATACATGAGTTATGACACGTGTAATGGATAAGAGTCAATTTAAAACTTTAATCCGTATGTCTATTACCTGACATTTATCCACATCCATGTTAAATTCATTCACTTCCTTAGACAATAATGTATCATTTCTTATTTACTGATGGTGATGCAAATATACTGTTACTTTGGAAATTAGTGCAAAACTTAAATTTATGTTGTTAAAAAGGTCTGAAATATTTAAAGTTAATGTTTAATGTAATAATGAATGTTTGTGTTCCAATTAAACAGTGAAAAATCCAACTGGACAGGTAAAGATACAACATTTTCAGTTAATAAAATTACAGATGAAAAGAAATGTGTGGAAAAATGACAGTCCAGAAGAACATTTTTAAGCATAACATAGTTTTTAGTTGTTATTTTAGCAGTGAAATCCAGTCAGTTGGAGGTTTGTGAACCTACCATCCCAGCCTGGGTGACGCTTTGGTTTCTCAAACCGTCCAGGAATGTCAGCGAAGGGGATCCCCTTGAAGACGTCCATGTGACGGCGGAAACCCAGGCGGATGTTCTCCCCCTCCACCATGCCTCCTTCTGTGTACACCACACCCAGCTGAAGAGGGTCAACACAAAGATGAATGGTGAAGAAAATCAACACAAAGGAGGTGAATGATGCTCTAATCCACAGGTGTCAAACTCCGGTCCTCGAGGGCCGGTATCCTGCATGTTTTAGATATTTCCTTCTTCCAGCACACCTGGTTCAATTAATAATCAGCTCATCATCAGGCTCTGCAGAAGCCTGATAACAATGTAATGGCTGTCAGGTGTGATGGAAGAGGAACTATCTAAAACATGCAGGATACCGGCCCTCGAGGACCGGAGTTTGACACCCCTACTCTAAACCAGTACTTCAGATGTCGATTAAGTCTAGTTTGAAACTAAAGGAAATTTTTAGTCCATGTAAAAAAAACAACTGGACTCTGATATTCATTTAATTATGTCTGTTATGAATGAGAAGCTCTTTTTCATGTTTTATCTTTGTGAAGTTACTGTTACAGTTATTTCTATAAGGGTAAAATATACTCAATAGGAATTCTATACTCATGTTTATAAACCTCATAAAAAAATAAATAATACCCGACTGGACCTCTTTTTGGTTCCAGGAATACCAGACCAGAATGACACTTTCTTAGAATAAAACTGTAGTAAATTCATTCCACTTACAGAGGCCGCAGAAACCGCCTCCAGAAACATAGCCACAGCTACCAAAATCCCCAGCGTCGCCATTGTGACCAAACTGTACGGATTAGGGTCATTGACCTCATAGACTTTTATACAGGAGACCCCTCCCTCAGCACAGCATCCGATCAGTGTGCACTCCCACTGTTACCTAACAGCTAATGGTTAAACAAACATCTCACAGCATTAAACTTTGCAAAAAAAAAAGTGAACACATGAAAAGCACAATCAACCACCAAGAAAAGCAAATGCACGAAGCAAATTAACAAAAAACATAAACACATCCAAAAAGGATTGGGAAGACTTTAAACACTTATTTAATCCCACCCCTTTATTATAATATCACATACAATCTATATTAATACAGTATGTATATATGTCAATATCAGTCAATATAATAATTATCATATATATAATTCTACATCACTACATCCACTACATACATACTAAATATAATACAATATACAATTGGTTATAATTTATAATTATTTAAACATATGAAGATCAAACCCAAGTTATACAGTTGACTAATGAAAAATTAATGGCACACTTAGTAAAAAGAAACCATCACCACTTGTCACCTTTGAGTCAAAATATTCAGGTGAAATCACAAATTATCATCTCATCTTCCTCAAAATTTGAGGAAATTAAAATTAATTGTAATTGCAGACACTGTAATATTAAATTTAGCCTATTTTTATGCCTTTGTGAAAGATGATATGGTGGTTTTGTTTTTGTAAAAAAAAAACAAAAAAAAAACTACCCCAAAAAAGTAACACTTTGCAAATTGCTTAATGGAAACATAGTTTAAGGACCACAGTTAAATCACATCATAATGATATGTCTTCTCCAAGTTATAAAACAGAATGATAGGAACTAAGTGTCTTGTCTTGTTGTTGAATACTGTAAAGGTTGGATCAGTAAGTTATTATTATTGAAAGTTTTTTTGTTTCTGAAGACAGTGAAATGTCAGCATGGTTTGTTAAGGATGTGATGTGATGCATGAAAAAATTTTGGTGCAACATCCAACCATGTGGTAATATGTACAAAGTCAACTGTCATCTTGTTTTAATAGAACAAGGTGAAATATGTGTCACACCCACAGCATAAATAATTACATTGAAATATAGTGATGCTGCTTTTGTTTATAGGGTAGATTCAGGACTGTTATAGTTGAACTATTTTAACATCATTAACTCTCACCACACAGACTTGTCTTCTCAGACTCACAAAGGTTTTGTACATGTTTTGGAAACATTAAAGCTTCGGAAACGTCATCTTCTACAGTTGACACAGCTGCACAATCAGACTGAGAGTCTCACTGTTGCAGCCAACGGAGGCCTGAAGCATGGTTTTATATTTAACACTGTCCCTAAAACAGCAGAGGGAGAGAAAATGCTTCAATGATGTCTGTAAATAATATCACCTTTAAAAAAGGGTCACATGCAATGCTTTGAACTTTTTTGATTTGCTCACCCGGCAAAAAAAAAAAAAAAAAAAAAAACTTTGTAAGTGATGCAATGCAATTTAAGAAATAATCCATCAGTTTGGAATAATTAAGTATGTTTGGTCAGTTTCTAGCATTATGACAGAAAATGCAGCATTTACCTACATGAATACATTTCTTAATGAATTTAGTACCATTTTTTGTCTCGGCCACATTGGCTGCAGGGTATTGTTATCTGGTCGTCTGTCCATCTGTCAAAAAACTTTGGCATGCATTGATAAGTCAGGCCATTGGGTGGCAGTAGTGCGCCTGATTAGTCACACCAAGGATTTTCAGTGCTTGCACATTATGTTTATCTCAGCAATGGTATGAAATTATTAAATAAAAATATACATGAATAAAAATATTTTGCACTTATTCATGTATATTTCGTTTACTCATCATATTAAAATTTGTCTCGCACATGTTGCTGTTTTAATATGTATATATGTCTGTATACATAGAGTTAGATATTTTTTATTATATTGATCATTTCTTTCCTGCTACTTTTTCTTATACTTGCATGGAGCAACTGTTACAACTATTTTCCCTGAAATTAAACTATTCTGAATCTGAATCTAAATGAAAGAAAGCCACTGTGGACAAATGGCCCAGAGACATTTATATTATTACATATTTTTGCTGTAGTCAACAGTGTGAAATAATAAATATAATTATTGCAACACACTAATGTGATCCATCTGCCTAAAATCATATGCAGGATTATTTCATACCATCTACAACATGTAGAAGAAACTGTCTCATGTTTTAAAACTTTTCACTGCCTCTTCTGACAAGATGAGGCTTTTTTTTA
The DNA here is from genome assembly GCA_037367295.1 of Apogon hyalosoma. Classification (NCBI taxonomy): domain Eukaryota; kingdom Metazoa; phylum Chordata; class Actinopteri; order Kurtiformes; family Apogonidae; genus Apogon; species Apogon hyalosoma. The sequence goes on along the minus strand of JAPQRP010000005.1, from coordinate 44,439,833 downwards.
TACGTCTCATATCACACCTGAAACCTGTGCCATGACCTCTACATTTGTTATCATTTATACTATGATAATGCTGAGAATTTCTTATAGGTATATTTTTCTTAATTGAACCAAAACTTTTCAAGAAATTATTACCCCGCCCCCCCGAAAGGGAAGCAAGGGTATTGTTTTTGGTTCTTTTTTTTTTTTTTGGTCTGTTTTTTTGTTTGTCAGCAACTTTACACAAAAACTACTGGACCAATTTCCATGAAATTTTTAGAAAGGTGTGAGGTGGTCCAGAATAGATCCCATTAAATTTTGGTGAATGTAGGTCAAAGATCAAGGGTCACCAAAAATGTGTTTTTGCAATGATAAGAGATAGGGCAAATCAGGTAAAACATTTGCAAGGGGCAGGGTTTGTTGTACCTGGCACCACTTATATTAGATAGAGATTTCAGTCTGGTGTGAAGTGGCAGAGAAATGAATCAATGTCTTGTGCAAAGTTTTACTTTTATTTTAGAAAAGTCACACATTATGTTTTACACAAAATGAAGTGGAAATATGAGGTCACATATAGTCCAGCATCTCTGTTTCCATCTCATTTTCACTTCCTTCTGATGGCTGAAACTCATCGTCTTCCTCCTCTTCGTCATCCTTGTTGTCGTCGTCCTCATCCTCTTCCTCATCTTCTCTCTTCGGGATGCTTGCTCTCAGACTGCTATGTCTGCGTTTCTTCTGCTGCTCTGGTAATGCTGAAGGATACAAACAACATCAAACCAAGACGACAGACTCAGTTTCCTCTGTTTTTCCACTGATTGAATCTTAGATGTGGAGGACTTTGTCTAGTTTTGCTCATTAAGTTTCATTTAAGGGGAAATCTGCTGCAGCATTAACAATAATGGAGCACCTGCGATTTAGTTTGGTATAGACATCATCCTCATCAACAGCTTTCATAGCTGAGTGTACAGTTTCAGTATCTGATAATTAAGTAACCAGTTTTACTTTTAAGAACTTTTGAAGTTTTACTTTTTAAGAAATTATGTATGTGGAGTTTCAAAAAGTTTGTGGAAAAAGGACAGTTGGAAAAAACAGTTTAAGTTATGTTTATTTTTCAACTTGTCCTTGTCAGGTCCATGCACTTCTGCAAGCATTGATACCAGCCTTTAAGTGCATGTGTGTAAAACTGAGGGCCATGTGATTTAAACCATGTCAAAGTTACAGTGTTTTTCCACTAACTTTTTGAAGCCCCCTCGTATGAGTAACTTGGAATCAGGACACACACAGCAGCACATTAATTCCACTGGGATGTTAAAAGTTATGGTTAACTTGCTTTATTATTCCCGTAGGTAAATTTGGTCTCTACATGTTACCCCTCACACACAGTACCTAGCATTAGCATTAGCACATAACACACATTAGGAGCAGTGAGCTGCAAATGAAGGTAACTCCAGATCATCAGCACTGTGGTCAGGGGAAGAATTAACCTATATGTATTTGGAAAAAAATCACAATCTTACTTCTTGCTCTGAAGTGTGCATCTCATATCGTAGTACACAGTTTTGGTCATTTTGGTCGTGCAGTCTGTACGATACCTGTTATCAATGACCAATTTTATTGGCTCATTACTGTTATTTGTCCAGTTTGCACTGTCCCATTTTGCCTGACTCATTTAAGCTTTGTCTGTTACACTGACTTCATTAACACATACAAAGTATTGTTTTTTCCCTTGATCCTAACAGACAATATTCCTAACAAGCTGTCTACAAAAATGAGTATTCCACTAACATTCCTGCAGTGAAAACCCCTTTTTTTTTCCCCACAGGTGGCAGATGTTCCGCTGTTGTCTTATGTTCATTCTGGAAAAGGTCAGCTTTTCAATATTTGCTCTTATCCAAAAACCTGTTGATTTCCTTTTTCATATGTTTAACAGTAGGTGTGTTTGTCATTGCTGAAATGTGAGCTTTGTCTTTATCCCAGCTGACTGGAAACAGGAGCCATTTGTCACAACTTGCATTAAAAGGCTTAAATTAGATCCATATTGCAATGTGCTGTATACATGTGCAAACAATCTTTTGAAAACAGGAACTATATCAGCATATCCAACATGTTTTAGTCAGAAATGCTCCTACTGGAAAAAGCCTCATTAAGAATATCCAAACAAAATACATTATTTACATGATGCCTGGATAACATATTAATATATATTAATGTGACAGTACAGATGCTGTGTTTTACTATTCACACTGCTCATTCTGATAAGGTTTTACTGTTTTGTCTACTTTCTCTGTGCAAACTTTGGATTTTGTTTTATTGTTTTAGTGACTTGGTCAACATCTGGCAAAGGGGCAACAGTTGAAAACACTGGCACTTGAACAGTATTGTTGATTAATGCTTGATTCCTGACTATATAGCCTACGTAGTTTCGGCCCTGCTGACCTAATCACACATTGAATTTTCTCATACAGGTTTATCTTCACTCAATTTTCAGTTCAAATTCAGTACAGAGTAGGGATGCAACAGTACAGGTTATCCACAGTTTAGTATGTATTGTGGTTCTTGAGTCACGGTTCATGGTATGGTACGGTTTGGATGCAGAGGCCGGCTGGAGCCCAGCTGTGTGCTGAAACGTAACTGGGAGCTAACGGAGAGCCTTGAGGCTCATTTATGCTCACTGTACGTATGTAAATAGGTTCAACCGTTTCTAATGTTGTCATGCGTCACTATCTTCATACTTCCATGCATCATGTATGTTGGAATGAGCGTTTCTCAATCAATCCACCAGAGGGTGCTACTCTTAATTACCATACTAGCTGAATACCATGAAGAAGAGTAAAGTTTATGAGAAGATGAAGAAAGTCAATAATAACAAACATGGTTTAACAGAGAAGGTTTTACTAATGTGGATACTAATGTTAATATTGAGAAGGGTAGATGGAAGTAGATGGGCTCCGTGTCCGGCTCCAACCAATGACAGTAGAATTCCTTAAGTCAGTCGTCTTGCAAAGCCCTAATATAAACACCAGTTGTCCGGAAATGTCATTTGAAAATTACAAAATGAGCCGCACCGCTGTACATACTCGTACCAAACCATGAGGGGCATACTATTCAGTACAATGTGTACCATTGCGCCCCTTCTACAGACTGATGCTAACAGTCTCTGCAAACCTGAATCCCTGAAGGGAAACAATACAATGGTTTTGCTTCTACAGCTGAGAAAAATCAATGTGTAAAATTCAAATACTTAATTGCATACTGAAAGATGAATCTTGATGAATGTGTATCTGAAAATGACCAAGCTTCAGATTTGATATAAACTGTTTTTATGTTTAACATGTGAAATGCTGAATGGGTAAAATTAGTGCAGTGTAGAGTAAAAAGTGCTGTATTTCCCTGTGATTTAGAAGCAAAAGGCGACATAGTAAAGAATGTGACCTGAAGTACTTGGTTACTTCAGGTCACTACGTTGGTCTTACATGGTTTCTGGGCTCGGACAATCTTCATGATCATGGCGGAGATGATGTCTCTCAGTTTGTCCTTGGTGCCGATAGAACACCAGCCGTCTCGCTCGTCACACGTCTGCTCGTCACCTTTATTCTCATCGATCACCTTTTGGATGCTGAAAATGCAAATAGATCAATAAGAATAAGAGGAATCATCAATATCCTGGAACACTCAGCCTGTTTACATGCACAATAATACTCCAGTCATTATCAGATCAACACACCTGAAATTCTCCCTAATACTCTGTCTTTATTCATGTATACCTGATAATCTGACTTATTTCCTTCTTTTAAATCTGTGTAAAAACAATTTAAACTGTAGAATACAGAAATGACAGAGTCAAACATGAGCAGAGGACAATAATAGGAAGTTTGAGTCTGCTGTCGCTATTTAACTACTCTGAAAGAAGTCCCATAATGGACTGGAGTGTCTCTAAACCAGGGTTTTTCCATTATTGCATTTTATTAACACATCAGATCTGATTATTACAATTACCGGTATCTGATTACTCCCACTTATTAGATTTCTATGGTCAAGTAAACAGGCTCACTGTCTTTGACTTAAGTAATTCAACGTCTTAGTGTTCAGTAATGTTACCTTTATGTAAGTGAATAAAAATACTATTTTCATGCATTTTATAACACACTGAAAGTCATATAAAGTATCTACACAGCCCTAAATGTTAAGATTTCTGCTCAGATTGAATTAGCAGGTATAAATTATGAGTTATAAAATGAATCGACTAACAATTATATTTCATCCTTAAAAAACAAGTCAGTGGTTGTTTTGTATTGATAATCTGTAGATTTAAAAAAAAAAAAGTTCAGTTTAAACAGCAATAAAACACAATCTGATTATTTTTGAAACCAGTAAAGATGAAAAATGAGACAAAACAGCTGACATTATATTCTTTTTATAATGCTTTGATTTTCACCATTAAAGCTCTGTAATTATTTTATAAGTTGCGTAAGCACTTGATTAAACTGTATTTCAGGGTGTTTAGGACTTTGTGTTCACAGGTTCCTATGATTTGTTTCTGTCCAGGACTTGGAGAGGCTCATTTTGGTTTATTTATTTAACATATATTAAAGGAATATTATGATGGAAGCAGTGCATTCACAGCGTACGGGTCATGTGATGTACCTGCCCACGTGCAGATCACAGAGCTGGTAGAACATCTGTCTGTGTGGAGGCAGCATCCCCTCTCTGAAGATGTAGGACGACTCCTGTGGAGGTGGAACCAGAGTGGGGGTGGGGGGTCAAATAATGGACTATTCTAAAGCTCAATGATCTCACCTTGTGTTTTATTAAGGTGGGAGTACTCCTAAGGATGACCATAACTCTATTATCCTCACTCAGCCATGTTAACCTTCTTATTTATTTGACACTTCACACCATTTCTGCATCTTCATATACTTTTGTGGCATTTCAACTGGACATTAAGTATCAATTGTGATTAATAAGTATTTCATTTATTCATTTAACACTGACTTTAATTTAACCTTTAACAACCCAGAACTAGAGTTGTAGTGACTTTCTTATTAATTTTTATCTACATTTTCTTAAGTAAGTCATTTATTTAATATTATCCTCTACATTTTACAACAAAAATCTGGTATTTTTCCTTATTTCATTTATTGATCATGTAGATGTTCAGTGTAAATTCAAATGTTTTATATCAAAACTGAAGAAAAAGTGACATTTTAAGGAAAATATATCATTCACTGAAAGTAAAAACAAGCAATACCCACAGTCATTTGTCAAACTACATGGGTTTCACTGGTGAAGCAGAAGATTCCACGTTCACTACAATTTCAACAATATTCTGTCTGTTACTGAATGTTTTGTGTGTGCAGATCCACTGTGATCTGTAAGTTGTGATACACGTGCAAATGATAAATTGACACATATTGTAAAAACTGCACTAATTTTTCTTAAGACATTTCAGGTTGTTCGTGTTATTTATATTTTTAAGTACACTTTGTAGACATAAACACTTTCGTGATGAATTTTACTTTTTTTCCACTGTTATTTTACTGGATCAGCCCACTTGAGATCATACTGGGTTATATTTTAAAATCATTTTGACACTCCTGATCTACATAATGACCTTCAGCTGGTATCTTTGAGGGGTCGACTCCTGGCTGGTGCTCGGACCCTCCTGAGCCGGAAGATCCATCACACTGGCCGGCTGTGGACCTGGAAAGAAAAGGATTAAGTTGATCTTGGCAATGACACTTGATTAAAGTCAGTGTTATTTTTACAGCCTTGAGGGTGGTATGAACTAAGAATTTATACAGCAATAAATATAACGCCTGTAAATGACTGATGGTGCATTTAATGTGCTGCTAATTCTCCAATTTTTCTCTATTCAACCCTTGCAATATTTAAAGCTATAGTGCTTGACAGTTTGTGGCATCACTGGCCAAAAATTCTATGATTACCTTTCTTAGAGTGAACAAAACTTCTACTCTTACTGAGGGTGTAGAAAATCCACACATCACATACAAAAGAACAAAACACAAACTGACCACACTATAAAACTGACTCTGACTACAAACAGTATATAAAAAACATTTTAAAACCTGAAAAAAAAATTAAGCTAAAGAAGAGAGACCTCAGCCTGAATGACCGATATCACCTTTGGGAAACAATTATTGGATGTACACTGTTGGCTGGACACATCCCAGTGACTGACATGGACAGAATGAAGTTGATGAGCGATACTGTAATCTGACACCAGGGGGCGATCATAACATTGTGACTTCACTTTTAGAGAGCTTCTAAGCCTCAAGACAAACGCATCATGATTATCTTAATTTAACTCTTGAAGAAAAAGACTTTCAAATTAATCTGTCTTCATATTTAACCTTTTCCAAGTTATTTATCTCCATTTATTATATTGTTATCTTCTACAGTTTGCATTTTTAGTGAAAAACAGGCATTTTTACTATATTTAATTTACTGATTATGTCAATGTTCTTAAAAGCTCAAAGTAAATTTGAGGGTTACTACCTCAAAACAGAGAAAACTGAAGAAAATGTGGCTTTTTCAACAAAACACTATTAATTGAACATAAGTGTCTACAACCACTGTCATTTACTGTCATTGATTACTGAGCCTCTGAAAGTCCAAACGGGTCACTGGTGATCATGAAAAGTTGAGAAACTTTTTTACCTGAATTAATTAGATGTACTGATAGGATTTGTGGTTAGGGTTGGATGCTTTTGGTCACTAACAGCTGTTTAGGTCTTACAGGTTTAATCTGAATCTAAATTGGCAGAGAAGTTCATTCATTTTATGCTTGAGGGTCTCTTTTGCATATGGGGTAATATGTAATGAACATATGGACCCAGATCTAGTCCAAAAGTTCACCTGCTTTGTTGACTGTAATGGACAGACTGTAGTTCAGGGCACTTCTCTTGGCTTTCACTGGCACGTCACCAAATGAATACCCTAAAAAAGTGGAAAAAAGAAAAGAAATTCATTTATAAAATTTAAGCTGATTAAATTGTTTTATTAGGTTTTCCTGTCCTGTCTTACCGTGCTTGGTGCTGCACCGGATCCTGAAGTCCAGCAACTGGTACATTTTTGCGTCTGCAGTCTTTCGGGGGTCATAACCCAGCTTCACCCACAGACTCCTCCATGGTCCTGTCACCTACAAAACATAAACACCAATTCACAGTTGGGCCAAACAACACAACATTCTCCTCATTTTAGAGCGTTCAGGTTAGCATTATTTTCATTCTCTGCTGTGATGTCTCACTGACATTAACCTCATGCACATAAAATGTACTTATTTTTCCTCTAAGGGTTTTTTAGACAGATCCAGTCTCACCATGTAGTAGGCGAATACAGGGAGCAGCAGCTTCAGTTTATCAGGGTGGATGTTAATGTTGGCCTTGACAGCGTTCCGTGACCAGATGGGCCGGCTCTCAAACATCTAGGCACAAAAAAGTCTGGTTAGAGATAAGATTTTTGAAAAAATGTGTCACATGTTCCAACTTTTCTCTAATGGAAAAGGAGTGGATCATTTTAAAACCATAAAAAAAAAACACTGCACAGCAGCCTGAGTGCAAAGGTGACCGCTAGTTAACATGTCATTGCATGAAATGACGAATGATGCTGCAACTTTCTCTTATCTTTCATTTTTTCACTCTAGATATATCACATGCTGTTAAGCAGATATCTGCTGAGTGTTGAATCACGGTTGATCCAAAATCAGCCGACTGTTTGTCATCGCAGACGTCACATTTCCACTATATAAAGGTGGGTGTTGTTCTGTGGGCAAATGTTCTGACAAATGACCAGGAACTGAAGAGACGGCAGCAAAGGTTTGCAACTTTGTAAAACAAACGTGATTTTCCAGCTTTCACATGAAAATCAAAAGCCAGCAATGAAAATTATTTATGATGCTATGAATCCACGACAGCACAGGGATGCACAGTAGCAGAAATTAAAACAAAGAGATGATCTTATATGAAAATAGATGCAAAAACACTCTCCATGAGGACACTTGGAGGAGGAGAATCCCACAAACTGGCCTAAGAGTTCAAGAAATAAAGTGGTCAGAGAAGGAGCTCCACTTCTACCAGACACATGGAAGTAACAGCCTCATTACCTGGGATCAATGTGCCATTACAAGGTTTTTCAGGCCAGAGAATTAAAGCTTACTGAGCAAATATTACACAAGTCACCTATAATTCTATTCAGAATATTGTAATCTGTGTAGGAATATGTATAAATGTACATACCTGGTATATAAGTGTAATAACACTTTACTATATACATTGAAAACATCAGGTAACCAGCACTTTTGTCATTTATTTTTCAATTCATCTTATTAAAGTATGTAAAATTTAGCCCATTTAATCTCTGAGGTAGATCACTTAAAATAAAAAAAAAAGTAGACCAGTGTAATCTATATTCCATAAATTATACAAGTTTTTTTTATGTGTCAAATGTAAAATGTGTTTCTGTGTGTTGTGAACTGAGGTGTTGAATTTCAATGTCAGGACTTACATTACACAAGAGGATATAAATTTCTTAATGTGCATAAGAAAATACTTTTCTTACAAACTTGCGACATAATTGTGACACCACACGTGATCACACACACCTTCCTCATGTCTTCCTCAGCCTTTTTGTCACTGTCCTTCACACAGGCCCGTTCCCAGTTGGCCTTGGCCGCCTCCAGAGCCTCGCTGGGAACAGTGGGATCAGTGAAGCTGACGAAAACTGCGTTGTTAAGTCGCCGGGCGCGGTTCAAACCGATACTAGTGCTGCTGCTGCCCGAAGTCATCTGGCTACGAGATAAAAGAGGAAAAATATTACAACATTAATAGGAGTCCTACTGTTGGACTGTGTCATCAAGGTTTAAATCAGAAAACTACCGGGAGGGGGCAGATACCTCATGGCCTTCTGGTTGACGTCAGGTCGGTAATAATAATCCACAGGGCTGTCGAGGCGAGAGAAAATGGCTGGAGGGAGAAAGTAAGGCACAGGCTTCTGGAAAAAGTCCTGACTCTCTGGTTTTCTGAGGATGATTTGGTCGTACAAAGATGTGTCTTTCCCATTCACTGAGTGTACGGCGAGGCACTGGAAGTCTGCCATCCCTACAGAAAAATTACACATCGCCTGAAGAAACAATTTGCACCTATTAATCAATACATACATCATTTAAAATAATAATATTATGAGGAAACTGACGCTTAACTCTTACATTATACGTCACTACATCAACATTTATGAACCTGAAATTTCTTTTGTTATTTTTACTTTTACATCACTGTTCTTGTTTTACGCTCAAATTTGTTTTAATTACTAACAGGATACTGACAAAAATACATTTATTCTACCTTATATGGAAAGACATTTCCCGTTAGAAAATAAAGTTTATTTTATTCAGACATTTTTTAATCATCAGATTATTTCTTATACATCTTTATTATACAGCTTCTTAACATATTAAATGTATCCAACAATTTATTAAAAATTTAAAGACTGAAAAGTAAAAATTACACATGGAAGAGTACAAAAAGGAAAAACAAACTACTGTGATGATGAATTAATCATTTCACCAATTCTGTGTGAAGAAACACAAAAAAAAATTTGATTTCAGCTTTTGCAATTATTTTTGTTTGATATTCAAGTCAATAAAATATTATTGGGTTTAAAGTTGTCAGTTATTTATAAAATCCTGTAAGAACAGGGGGTGAAATGTCCTAATTATTGTCCAAAATAATCAGGTCTTCTCTGGCTTTAAAATGTTTGTGTTCAGTCAAACCTTGAAATTTGTATGTCGTTCCTATGACACCAACTATTTCCATGTGTATCTGAGTGTCCTTTGGGTCCTTTTTTCGCGTCCGTCGTCGCACTTTGAGGAGGAGGTTACTGGATGAGAGGCGGTTTGCACAAAGACAGTGACAGAAAGGGTCCTGAGGTCGGAATCTCAGCTCCAGGCGCCTGTTTGGATGAGCAAAGGTCTGGAAGAGTCAAGGGAGATAAAACAGGTTAGGACCACAATTAAATCAAGTGAAAGAATCTTCACACAGACAATGAAGCTGACCATAAATGCAAAACAAATGTAATTCATCCACGACCTAAACCTACCGTAACTGCTGACAGTTTTTACTGTTTTGACTGTTTTTAGAGCACTTTTAATAATAGGGTTGTAAAATCAGTAAATAAAAACATGATTATGATCCGCCCCCCCAAACTGTAACGTTAATTTACAGACACACATGGTCATAATGCTGGATTATTAGGAGTCACTGACATCAAATGCATGAAAATAAAATGTGTGCTGCAATTGTACGCCTCCTCAACTCGTCAGATTTCGATGTGGGCGGGCACACGTTGAACTTTGTAAATTAAGCACAAGAAGCGAAAAATGGGGTGTTAAATCTGTATCACTAATAATTAAACACATCCAGCTAATGCAAATGTTTTAGTACAGTATCAATTTCATCATTTTGCTGGTTTTAAATATTGCAACGTACAGTATGGCTCTGTTTTCAGTTTGGAGTTACTTTAAGCAACACAATTAAATTAAATGCAATGTGTTTATTGTCTCTTAATGTCATTCAGACTGCCTTTAGAATATCTTTAGCTTATTTAAATGTACAGAGATGTAGGTTAAATCTAAGTCTTTTTTGGTGCTGTACCGGTCAGATTTCCAAACGCACCTTGTCAGATGCACAAACTAGCGTAGTGAAGCTAACGTTACTAACTTTAAAACATTTCAACTTAGATTCTCAGACAAAATAAGACCCTCTCAGAATTAAGTTTTGACTCTATTTAGAGTTTAAGAGTCATTTAAGAGACTCCGGCTGACAGTTAATGACAGTCAATAGGACGCTCGTTAGCTTTAACCCTCTGTCCCGGGCGGTGCTTTCTGTCAAATGTCTCACTTTAGACACGGCCTGTTCGCCTCCCAGTGTCTCCATCATCCTCTCCACGCTGCTGACTACCGCGGGATACTCCACGCACACCAGCTTTTTGTCCCGCAGCTCCAAAGTGGACGAGTTCCCAGGGACATCCTCGGACGGACAGGACAGATTAAGCTCCTTCAGAGTCAGATTCAGCTTCATCGTCTTATGCGCCATGTTATATCTGTAATATTCATGCGGAAATATTTAATAGTAAGCTGTTAAATGCGTCCAAAACACGCGGGTTTGTCAAATTGGGCAGAAACGAGTTAAGTTCACGCAGAAATCCACGGTGCCGTAATTTTCCGCGTTCAAAATAAGTCCGGGTATAAACAGTGGACCGGACACATGGTTCCGCTTACATCTTAAAAGGTTATTATCAGGTATATTTATCATAAGAAAAATACAACAAAAGTTAGAAAAGTAAAGGAACAAATATGAAGGAAGAGAAACTACAACAAATACATTAGGAACAAATGTCACAATTTTTAAAAATAATATGTGTTTGTAGGCTATTTCATGTTTTGTTTTGTTTTGTTTGGTTTTTTTCTTAAAATTGCCAACATTAGTATTTGTAACACAGAAAAAAGCCCTTAGGACATTTATTTCATTTCTTGACAAAAAGAAGACACTTAAATCCAATTCACTGTGAGCATATACATATATAAAGTTTATTTAGTATAGCACCAAAGAAAGTTGCAAAGAGCTTCAAAAAATGTATAATTGCTAACATTCAAGTACAAAAAGACACTGATGATGAAACATTATCAACAGCAGACCATAAAAATTCTCAAAATTAAATGTTCTGTGTTGTAAAGTGGAAAAACACTTTCTGTCCAAACCTTTACAGTTACCTCAGAGATTAATGTGTTTTATTTCCACATATATAAGTGACATTTGTTCTTAAATCACTCAATTTTTTTTTTTTCACTTAACATAGTGGTTCCCAACCTTTTTTGGCTCGTGACCTCATTTTAACATCACAAATTTCTGGCGACCCCAAATAAACATTAATTTTAGAGAACATTTAGTCTATATAATGTATATTATTATGGACGGAGGCAGAAAATCCAGGTGTAGATTACTGCACAAAGTGAGAA